>OX246745.1:37691799-38179339 GCA_945910005.1 Isoperla grammatica
ACGACAGCTCAACCGAAAAGTCTCAGTTTATTTATTTGTCTTCTCATATGTTTCTCAAAGCGACTTATCTACTTTCTCAGGTTAGCGGTCGTCCTTCTGTACCTTTTCCCTCACTAGAACATGTTCATTTTGTTCTGAGTTCCAATTACATACATACGTAGGTCTACATATAGATACAATTAATACAATATACACAATTCAATACAAAATTTGCCTTCTTGAATTATGTATTATATGTAAGTTAAATATTATTTACCTGCTAGGCCTAGGCTAGGCTAGGGCCACGCGCTACGCCCAAGGTAGGCCTTGGCTCTTCGCTCTTGGTCTATTTATATAGTTTAAATATCATATATTGCGTTTAAAACACATATACGACTATTAGGAATACAATATATCGCAAATTATTCAATAAAACTTACCTGTGGAAGGTAACAGATCCTTCTTTAACGTAACATTCTTTACAACCAAACGCACAGCCAGTGTTTACCATTTGCAACGTTGCCCCAAGTCACGTGGTTTCACGATTTCGATGTTGGTCTCACCCGGAGTGACGTCATTCTTCCTCTACCCAACTATACATGCTCTAAGGTCTTGCTACGACAGCTCCCACGGTGGGACAGCTGATGTGGGCGTCAGCTGGGCTCGGTATTCAACCACTGTCATGGCGCATGCCATGTTGATGCTTATCATGCTGATGCCGCATGCTCGTATTTTACATTTCCTGTGGTTTCGCTGGCTCGTATGCGTGTAACTTGTCCGTTTACACCAATCTCCCGCCCCATGTTGGCATATTACTTAGTATTTGAGTATATTATTAAACATTAAGTTGAAAACTTCTTCCTTTGAGTGGCTCAACTGAACACCCATTCAGTCTATTGCTCGATGTGAGATTGGCTTCTCTAGTGGGCCTGGACCCTATACAAGATTCTACCCCTACCTTATCACTGCCAGTACCTCTGTCTTATCTCTCTTTCTAAAACCCAGATGTATTATGATTGCTTAGTTGCTAAGAAGAACCTAAACTTATTCCCCCCCATTGTCTCCTTATCATCGATTTAGCAGCATATGTATGTTGGTTGAATACCAGTATTCCCATTTGTCCTCTTCCTGTTTGGTCGAAGGTATCGTATACCCCTCCGTTCCTCCAGACCCCTTACGCGACACTAGCTCCATTGAATCTTTTCATCGAAGCACATAGGGTAGATTGGTGGCTACCAAGCTGAAGAGGTGCCACATCGTCATGCAATGGTCAGCCATGACTCTACTGGACACGACCACTTACTGCATTTCTTCCTGTAGCGGATCACCGGCTAGACCTGTTGCTGCCCACTTCGCTCTCGGAGACTGCAATGCCTTGCTTCACGGGACCCAATAATACTTTAATATTATATCAACAAAAATGATTAAAGTAATGCTTCATTGAGAAGCCAGCAAAGTAAAGAGTGAATAGAAACATTGATCAAATTGTTGTCACTGCAACTTTCACTCATCGCGCCCTTCTTTTCAACCTGAATGTCTACTAAACCCCAAGAAACCACCCCCAAGCCCCCGCCTTAGTGGACTACCCGTATTACATCTCCGGCAATATGTGTCGGATCGTATTCGGGCGATGTAACCTAGCTGTCAAAAACGCGATAAAAACAAAAAAATAATAATATAAACAAGAATAAAAATAAAAATAAAATAAAATTACCTAGCTTTGGTCCTGTGGAAGCAACAATAATGATTGTTCATGAACAGCTTTATAAGGTTGAATTAGATATATTGTGGCCTTGCGCGACGTAGAGTGCATCTTGCATTGTTGATCTACCGTAAATCCTAATGAAGGAAGTCTCCCTCAATTTCCGTTGTAATGTGTATGGTTAACTGTATACAGTAGTTCATAATTATTTCTTTTAGAGATGTTGCGCATATCTTTGATAAACCCTTTGATCTGGGTTTCCCCCCCACCCATCCAAGCTTTATGCCATGTATTGATTAACGGCTATATTTGTGGATATGATTTGGCCGATGTTACATTACCTATAGTTGTAGAGTGTGTTGTGAAACAAAAAATAATGAATTATAATAATAATTATAGAAAAAATAATAAAAATAATAATAAATATAATAATAATAATTGAAATACCGTTTGTTTGGTATTATTAAAAGTACATAGTAATTAATATGAATGAAATAAAAGGAGCAAATCTATTTCAGGTCTGACACATCTCGTTCGCTTTATTTCATTGTTGTCCCCATTCTACTGTTGACTCCACTGCCTTGTGGAGCTCAACACTACATCTCTTCTCCCCATACAAATATATTTATTTATAATTTATAATTTTTATTTTTTTATTATTTATTGGTGTATCGTTTTGGTGGGTATCTGAGACGACAGGAACGCCTCGGCTCAGGAGTTTCTTTCACTGACTCCCCAACAAGGTTTTCGTCTTGGGACTGTAGGCTTCCGTCTTGGGACTGTAGGCTTTCGTCTTGGGACTGTGAAATCACCGGTGAAGTGACAGGTGTGGTCCCTGATGTAGATTCAGTTGGAAGGCAACCTGTGTAAGCAGTTGGGTCTGGCAAAATAACTGGAGGCTGAACCTTCTTCAATTGTGACACATTTCGTTGGTAACTGACTCCCTCAGGTGAACGGATTGTTGTGGAGTTGCCAATTTTGGATGTAACCTGGAATTCAACTGGGGAGAATGTGGTAGACAATTTTGAAGGGTTTTCCTCCCGCAGTAATACGTAATTTCCCACAGCAACATCAGATGGAGCTGAGTGCCTAGCTGTATCTGTGTAGTGACACGCAGCACCTTTTCTTTCCGCGTCACAGTCTCTTACAGCAATATCAAGTTTATTCCTACATCCTAGGGAGGGAACTTTGTCTCTAAGCTCTCTATTAAACATCAAGAATGCAGGCGTAACCCCGGTAGTCGAATGAGGAGTCGTGCGGTACGCAAACAGAAATTCATATAAGGCATCCCGTAAGTCTTTTCCCTCTGCATTAGCAATGCGTAGGCATTTCAAAAGAGAGCGATTTTGTCGCTCCACCTCTCCGTTTGCTTGAGGCCATCTAGGTGTGGTGCTGACAAGCCTGATACCGTTATTTATACAAAATTCTCTCATTTCTGAACCTACAAAACTCCGAGCTTGGTCTGCACGCAAAGTACAAGGCAAACCATAACGAGCGAAAAACGACTTAAGCATGGCAATTGTAGATTCAGCAGTAATGGATTTCGTTAAGATTGCTTCAAAATATCTACTATAATAGTCGATAAGCATAAAAATGTACTGTCCCGATTGGGAAGTAAGCGGTCCAAAGTAGTCCATTGCTAGGTCCTGCCATGGTCCATCAGGAAGGCTGGTAGCAGTAACAGGCTCAGGTGGGTCAGGTTGGCTAACGAGTTGACATCCCCGACAAGATCTAACTAGCTTCTCGACTGCAGTATCGATTGTAGGCCACCATACCTTTGAACGAAGGCGCTGCTTTGTCTTCACTATTCCCTGGTGTCCCTCGTGAGCAAGAGAGAGCGCCTGTTCACGCAGCGATGCTGGTATGTACAGTCTGGTACCTCTAAGGATTACGCCATCATAAACACAAAGTTCAGTTTTAATGATTTCAAATCTCTTTAACTCGACTGGCCAACGTTCGGTTTGAATGGCTTTCACTAGGTCTTGAGCATGTGGGTCAGCATAAGTAGCGTCCTGAATCTGTTCAAATGTCATGGCTCGCGGCACTGCTAGCTGAGCCACACGTCTAACATAAAGGTCCTCTTTCCCTTTGGCTTTGGGTGTTTCGGTAATAGGTATGGTCGGGAAAGTGGATCGGCTGTATTAGTTTTACCTGGTTGATACACTACATGGTAATTGTAGCACTGAAGTCGGAGGACCCAACGTTCCAACCGGGCGCATGGTTTAGAGCGCTCTGAGAAAATAAACTCTAAAGGACGGTGGTCTGTAACCAGTTTAAAAGGTTTACCACCATAAATGTAGTAATGGAACCTCTCGCATCCCCAAACGATACCCAAGGCCTCTTTCTCTGTATGGCTGTAACGGCACTCGACGTCAGTGAGGGCACGGCTAGCACACTTCACTATGCGCTGGCAGCCGTCTTGGGTCTGATAGAGGATGGCAGCAATTGCGTATGGTGAGGCATCACATACAATGTAAGTATCTGCACTGGGATCGAAATATGCTAGAGTGGAAGCAGAACACAATTCATGTTTCAGAGTATCTAAAGCGTTCTGTGCTTTAGAACTCCATTTAAATGGGATGTTTTTACAGATAAGGTCTCTGATTGGCTTCGTGATCATAGAGAAATTCGTTATAAATCTGGAATTATAGCCAATGAGGCCTAGTAAACTAGAAGCCTCTGCAGACGTGGTCGGTGGGCGCAATTGTTGAATGGCCTTTACCCTGTTGTGTAGAGGGCTGACACCATTCTTGCTGAACATATGACCACGGTATTTAACAGAAGTCTGAGCAATTTCACACTTCTGTAAGTTGCAGGTAAGACCACTTTCAGCAAAACGCTGAAGTAAAGCGTAAAGGCGTTCATCATGTTCCTGTCTGGTCTTTCCTGTAACTAAAAAATCATCAATGAACACCTCAACTCCATTCAGATCACTTACAAGGGTCTCCATTATGCTCTGAAACATTTCGGGGGCGCAGTTTATACCAAAGAAGAGTACTTTATATCTGTATAAGCCCTTATGAGTTGAGAATGTAGTGATATCACGAGAACGTTCTGAAAGACGAATTTGATTGAATGCCTCATTTAGGTCTAGAACGCGTAAGTAAGTAGCTCCGTGTAATCTACTTGTCACGCTTTCTATAGTAGGAATTGGGTGTCTAATTCGTTGAATGCGCTTGTTTGCTTTACGCATGTCGATGCAGATCCTTACACGACCATCTGGGCGGTGTAATACCACTAGTGGTGACACATGCGAGCTCGGCTTTATCTTTTTCTCGATCCGATCACTTTCCAGCTTGATCTTTAGGTCTGCCTCAATCTCTCCATACTGTTGGACTGAATGTCGCCTGAGTGGTTGAATCTCGGCGGGTGCACTTTCGTCGATTGTAAAATCCAGCTCGTAATCTTTGAGAGTACCAACACCTTGAAATACCTGCGGAAAATCTATTTTAATTTGAGACTTTAAGTCCACTGATGGAGGAGAAAGGGGTAGTGGGCGCACAGGTAACACGTCAGCTTGCGTATGTACATCTACTGTTTGGTGCTCCCGTGAAACTGTAACGGGACGTGCGAAGTCGTCTTGCACCTGTAGTCCAACCTTGAGCACTTTCAAAGCTTTTGCAGTAGCCTCTCCCAATAGTGGTGGGCCTTCACCTTTCACCACATAAAAATCTGCTGTAGTCTCCATTTCTCCAATCTTGTAAGTAGCCCTGTTCTTCGTAATAACATGTAATGGACAAGGATTGTTATAGGAATACAATTTTTGGTTTGACTGAATAGTATCGGATTTTAAACCCAGAGCACCACTTTGATACCAAGTACGTTCATCGATTAGGTTACATGTGGCACCGCTGTCAATCAAATGGTTCACTTGCACACCACCTACCAGTACGGTTACAAAGTTTGCATCGGAAGGTTTCTCATCCACGTGACATACAACGTATGCACGATCACAGAGCGAGTCATCGGACGCAGAGTCCTCATTAATCTGTCGCACCTTGTGACTACGGTGGAATTTTGGACGACCATTCCGTTGCTCCGTGTGGGAACCTGGTGCAGTGCCTGTCTGATGACCCTTATGTGAACGACAAACAGAAGAAAAATGTCCAAACTTACCACATGTCATGCATGACTTTCCAAGAGCTGGGCAGACTGGATTATTTGCCAAATGACTAGTTGAACCACACCTGAAACATTTGCTAGCAATCCGGGTTGAAACCGTATTGACTGTCAAGGACGTTGGCTGTTCCATAGACCTGGCTTGATCTTCTGCTGTTTCCAGCGTACGGGACAGCGCCTCTGCTTTGTCAACTGTAAGGCTATCCCCAACTTTAAGGAGCTCTCTGCGTAATTGAGCATTTCTGGAATTAATGATTAGCATATCCAACAATTTTTCGTTAGGATCTGTAAAATTGTAATTTTTAATCTTGACTTTAAGCCTAGTCAAATACTGGCATGAACTTTCAGTGTCACTAGGCATCAATTGGTTGAAAAGAAACCTCTCATAAATGTTTCTCTGGCGAGGTGCAAAATATTTAGTAAGGGCTTTGACCATGTGCGTGTATTCGTCTTCAACCGTGTGTCCTAGGGTTGACGCAGGCGCGGCTGTGCGTGCTGTCTGCAGAGCAACTTCTGCAGCATCGGCAGTCGCCTTGGGAAGAGTAGCGTCTGATTTAATTTTCAAATTTCCCGGGTCAATTTCTGAAGCGATCAACAGTTCGTCATATTTCCGCTTAGCATCGCTAGCGGATGATTCGAGTTTTGACACTAGGTCCAAAATGGCGACTGACGCCGATCCTAAACCAACCACATCGCGTGGAAATGTGTCGTGATATTCGGGCAAACTGTGCCACACATCCAAAACACCTTCCCCCGCGTAAAAAAGTAATGTATTCTTCTTAACAGAAGGTTTAGTTATATCTTTAGCGCCTGCAAAGAGGTCAAATTGTCGTAACCAGCTGGACCAACGAACACCTACTGAAGTCTCGACGCCATGAATGGCGAACGGGCTAAGCCCATTTTAAAGACTCATTTTAACAAGAAATAGGTAATGTAATTGAATTTACCTTGGAAGTTCTTGCGTGTTTTTCTCGTCGCCACTGAAATACCGTATGTTTGGTATTATTAAAAGTACATAGTAATTAATATGAATGAAATAAAAGGAGCAAATCTATTTCAGGTCTGACACATCTCGTTCGCTTTATTTCATTGTTGTCCCCATTCTACTGTTGACTCCAGTGCCTTGTGGAGCTCAACACTACAATAATAATAATAATAATAATAATAATAATAATAATAATAATAATAATAATAATAATAATAATAATAATAATAAAAATAATAACAATAATAATAATAATAAAAATAATAACACTAATAATAATAACACTAATAATAATAATCCAACACCCGGTTCCAACATGTCTCATCTCGGGGGATGATGCATCACCAGTACTTGGGCAATGGATTCTTTAGTGCTTGCTGGCCATGCTGAGCTCATCCTCTCCTTCTTCGCACACTCCTAGGAAAGGTGTTTCCAATAGTTCTTTCCCCTTAGTTCTTCTTCTGTTTCAACGTCAGTAATAATAACTCATATTATATTTAGAGAATGTTTTAAACTAAAATGAATGTTACTTGATGTTGAAAATGTATCTTAAACATGAAAAAAAATTTTAAGCACCAAGTGTATCTTAATTTTGAAAATCAAGTTTACCAGTGTCACTTTTACACATGCTTCCAACAATATTTAAAGCAGTGGCTTAAACAGTTGGATTGATTTCAATGATATAAATGTAGAAATACCTAGCTCTCAACATGGCTATCGAAAGAACAAATCAATTACAACAGCATTAATACAATTGAAGATGTTGTTCTGAAATTCATGAACAATAGTTAATATATAATCGGTACCTTTTGTGACTTAAGTTAGGCTTTTGACTTTGCTCACCAGGGGATCCTCCTGAAAATAAAAATAAAAAAAAAGAATAATAATATTCGATTTTTCCAAATTCCTCTTTTTAACCATTAACCTTATAAACATTTTACGTACTATAACATTTTAAATATAGAATATAAATAAACAACACAGGCCACTAGATGGTATGGAGTAGAAAATCGAATCTGGCATTACGAACTAGGAGACAATAGAATATCTCCGTCCCGTCCATCTGGTTTGGTTATTTTCGAGGTCGTGACAGGATTTTTTCCGGGAATGCTGCCAAACATTCTTGGGCTCTTCTCTGCGTCTTCATCACTGCTGCTTTCTTGAGCTTCTTATTGTATTTCATTTACATTTCGTCGTCTAAAGCATTGCTTTGAGAAGAGGTTGTCCTTACAAAGTGTTTACTGTTTGCCACAGTTTCTGTGTGTTTGAGGCAGTTTCTTGATACAATTAGGGCCCCTTTTCTTGCAATTATTTAAGTCAGCAATAAATGTGTTCAGGTTTCTTTAAACCACCTGCTGTTTATAGCTTCTACTTGTTTATTAAGCTGCTGCTTGCTGTTTCACTCGGCTGCTTTTTTCTCTGCTTTTCGCCCTATGTCGACAACTTGAACTTCTGCCCCTCTATAGCTATCTATTGCCTTCTGCAGGGTTATTTTGTGGTATTGTATCACAGCACTGGGACTTGAAAATGATCGTTCTGGATTCCGAAGATTATTTTGACCTTGAGCACTTAGTCATGAAGCGCTATAAATTCACACGTTTCACTTTTAGCTTTGATGTCGGTGTTGGTGTTCGAATGTTTCTGCTTCCAACAGAGTTCTTGCGTTAAATTTATACCTCTCAAAGTTTGTGTTGTTCTAAGGGAGGAATTTTTGTTCGATTTTTTTTTAAGTGGTTCTGGTTTATCCAGATCTGCGTCCCCAAATCAGAACTTTACGTGTATTTCGTCGGCGTGTCCGCCTATAGCCTACAATAGACTAAGACTGCACATGGCCTATCTGCTTGTTTCTAATTATTGGCAATGTAAACATCGAAACTCATCGGTTTGGATATCTTGGCTCCATATTACGACACACAAGAATAATAGAAGGGGGACAATATTTGGCATTTTTCCAGTTCCCATTATTTACGTACTAGACCCGTCTGGCCCCGGGTTAGAATAATGCCAGGGTGCCTTTGTCAGTCTTAAGGGGACCCGGCCGTACAAAATCTCAAAATTCACGTTTTTTTTGTAACACTTGATTTTTGATACTAGAGTACTTTCTGATTGTATTGATATAACATACTTTATAATCGAATCAGAGGAAGTACGGCAATTAATTACTAAACACAGCCGTGCGTGGTTTACTTTGGTATATTAGTATAGCAATGGCAGTCCTCGTATGCTTTAGTAACTCTCTTCAATGAATTTAAAAACAGCGCGCTTTTTTAGCTAGTATTTTACTTTCA
The DNA here is from genome assembly GCA_945910005.1 of Isoperla grammatica. NCBI lineage: Eukaryota > Metazoa > Arthropoda > Insecta > Plecoptera > Perlodidae > Isoperla > Isoperla grammatica. Next base: position 37,700,873 of record OX246745.1, read on the forward strand.
TAGGTTGGTCATCTTTATTGATATTCAGTAAGAAGAAGAACGAGTTCGTAGGCGGTGCACTTGTTTGTTTGACATTTTATTCGCTTGAAGTCTAGGTTCTCTGACTGTGAAAAGTGTTTCTTGCGAGTGAATATGGTTAAATCCGTATTAAAAGTGTTCAAGAAGCGTAAAGGACTGTTTAAAACCAATGCGAAGGTTATACTTAATGCGAATGTGGATGGAAATGGCAGTGTAACCTCAACTTCTAGGCCTAGGCTTGCTAGTCCCAGAAGTTCCCCTACCTCTAGGCCTAGGCCTAGTACTAGGCCTAGTACTATCATGCCTACTCAAACTACTGCTATTGAAGAAAGTGACTATGTTACACCTAGGCCTAGGTCTAGGCCTACAGTAAATGAACCTGAGTTTAAAATTTCAGTGGTGTAGGTTAAAAACGTCCTGAGAAAACGGCACTCAAAGTCATAGAAATGAAATATGTTGACCGGATCCAAACTTTAACAGCGATTATCTCAAAAGTACATTTTTTTATACAAAAGTGACTTTTTCTCAACCACTATGTGTCTGATGGTTGTGAAATTTGTTTGACATGTGTGTCAGTATTGTATTCTCACTTTAACATGGGGAATTTTGAAATTTTTGAAAAATGAGAGTTTTATAATTTTAATATGTATGAAAAAGGTATCAGAAAATAGTAAACTTTGAAAAGTAATGAAAATGGTACTTATATTTTGAATTTCCAAAAAAGCTCATGTTAAAGTATGAACAAAACTATACTTAACCTAAATTTAAAAATTCATACTGATAAATTGAATACTTTATGAGAAAAAGGCAAGCAAAGTCCTACAATTTAACATTGGCACCATAGGAGGTACCGGGTCCCCTTAAGAGGCCATCCCCCCTTTCCTCCACAGCCCCACTGAAGATTGCTCCTCCCACTTGACCCTGCCCTCCTTAGCTGGACTCCCATAAAACGACCCCTGAGATGTATATGAATCTGATTCGTAAAACGTCACTTTAGCTTAGTTGATGATATCGTCGTTAAACACAAAAAAAAAAATAATTGTGATAATTATAATAGTAAAAAAAATGATGATGATAATAATATTAATCAATAATTATCAAACACAGGCCACTAGATGGTATTCATGGAGATGTCCAGGGTTTGTTTGTTTAATTGTATTAACATCTAGGAGACCTAAGGGAGGCCTACGTTCTATCTATCGCTCATCGTGTGATATAGCTTCTATTGTGGCCCTTCATAAGATTCTACCCTAGAGCTGTCAGTGCCGCTAACTGACCTGAGCTCATGACATTATTTGAACACCATTTTCACTGCGGGTGCGGCAGACTTACGTTGAGCACCCAGTAATGACATGGCCCTATAATGATTGTAGAGCAGCTATGAAATCTGTTATAAATATTTACAACCATAAACACTTATCTACATTGCCTTCCTATTGTAAGAGATTCCTAACCTAAAAACTTACAAGGAACAATGTGGCCCGCCTAGATAATTTCTTGGCCAATACATCATTTATATAAGGTGTATTATAAATAACAATAGTGACTCTGCTAGTCGTAAGAGGCCACGAAAGGAGACCATGCCTCCCCCCCCCCCACTGTCCTACTGCAGATTTCTCCTCCCACTTGGCCCTGCCCACCCTTGTTGGACTCCCGTATGACGACCCACGCGACGTACAATGTATTTGATTTGGATGTGGCTTTATTGTTCATCATCATCTTCTCATCTTCATTATCACCCGCTTATCGTCTCGATTAGCCATTGTTGCACAAATATGAGACGTTAAGCCCCATTAATCAATCAATCATAAATAACAATGGCCTAGGCCAAACCACGACGGACATAGACCATATCCTCTGGCGTTCTTACAAAATCAAACGTTTTTAAAATGCATCTTAAGCTAGAATCTACATGATTGTGCCGGTAGTGTAACAATGCAATACTGAGTGCACATTGTTTTAGGACAAAGTTCTATCTTTGAAACTATTACTTACCTCTAAAACATAATTTACTGGTAAATTGTTGACACGGGACGGCGGCTATGGCTAATGTTTTACTAATGTCGGCCGTAGAAGCCTATTTCTCGTAGCCAATAGAAAACGTACACCAAGTTGGCCGTTCTCTTTTCCTGTCTGGCCTCCCTAGATCTACCTGGTAATACAACAGCAGTACTTGCAGTGGCGTAACTAAGGGGGGGGGGGGGGGGGGGGTTAGGGGATTTAACCCCCCCCCCGAAACTACATCGAGAATGACTGTACTTAATACTACATTTACTTAATACTAAAGATTCCTAAACCACTTCAGTGTATAACAATCGCAACAAATAATATTTTTATTATATTTATCATACCACTTCACTTAGATAAGATGTATAATTTCTTTCAATAATTCAATTATATATTGATGTGTTCATCTACAACTAATATACCTTTCGCTCGAACCAGTAAAAGTAAGGGTGCCTATAAATGAAAATGCATTAATCTAATATTACAATATGATGCCCTGTGAATTAAAATTTAAATGTATGTGACTTGTGACCACAATGTTTCACTTCATCTTGAGATTATATTGAACAACCATAAAACATTAAAAACACAATTTCTATGCAATTCTTATTTAGAAAGATAATTAATACCTACTGTAACATTGTAACTTCAATATAATACAAACAAACAAGAAGTGGTTCGAGTAGATTTATTTGAGTCTAAAAGGCACGAAATAATAATTATAGAAGTGAAAAAAATTTCACCTTCGGCGAAATGGCCTCTAGCGGCTGCGGCTTCGCCCCAGACCCCTTCCAGTCCCCTCATCTCACTTTTCCCGATTTAACCCCCCCCCCCCCGCCCCGAAATAACTCCTAGTTACACCACTGAGTACTTGTAATACAAGGCGTGGCGGGGTATCATTGTCGTCTCCATGATATTGTCTAGCCATGCATATATCTAATATTCCTATATTATCATTGTCAATTTGTCATCTCCTTGATAACAATAATAACAACTATCGTTTTTGTAATCACTTTATTGTGATACTCTCCACCTACAGAAAGGTTCATACATTTTTTTATGTTTTTAACGTTCGCCCTAAAAAATAATTTTAATTTTCTTTACATCTTGGTGCGTCTTCTTGTTTTTCTAACAAGATGTCCAACTTCAGTTTAGTTGCCGAGGCCTCGTTATTAACTTGTCAACATACTGAGTGTTCTATGGCTTTGTTTTGATCGTCAGCCCTTAACGCTGTGTTATCTATATCAACACGGAATGCAATGAGTATAAATCCTGTTGGATAGTAGGTAGAGTCAGTAAGATGCCATCAGCGACTTGTGTCAGTTTCAGTTTATCTTCTTTTGATCAGATAGTCAATATCAGATACTCTAAGTTTAAGTAGGGACGAGGTGGGTCTACAGGCCTGGTCTATCTAAAGTAGGTTTCTACGGAAGCTGAATGGTCAGCCCTAGCTCTGGATTGGATACCTGGAGCGGTCTAAAAATTAATATAACGTTTAACATTCATTATCTTAGTCTATATAAACAGCAAGTAATACAGTTGTAAATAGTTACTGACACAGTCCACTAGATGGTATGTGTGTGCTTATCTAGGTTGTGATTTTTTCCTAGTTTTAACATCTAGGAGACCTAAGGGAGGCCTCCGTTCTGTCCATCGCTCGTCGTGTAATATATATTCTATCGTGGGCCCTTCATAAGATTCCACCTTGCAGGTGTCAGTGCCGATATCTGACCTGAGCTCATGACAAATTTTGGAGACCTAAATGATCTTACAAATTGTACCGTTTGTTTTTTTCATTCATCAACTATCCCCGTCTGAATCTGGGTTAGAATTGGTATTGACTCTGCCTGTCGTAACAGGCAACAAAATGTAGCTCACTCTCTCCCACTCCCCCTGTCAGATCTGTGTCCTCTTACATGTCACCATTCTCTCCAAAGTGTAAGTTTTTTGAACTCTAATTACCTTGGTCTTTATCATTTTGATTGAGTCTACTTGATTGAGTCTACAAACATTATATATATATAATTGTATTTATACTATTTGTAATGATACGAAAGGTGTGTGACTTGGGATGGTTTGGGGAGGGGCGGTTGTAAGGTGAGGTTTGTGTCTAGGTCCACTTAGTTGACATAGGCCTAGGTTATAATTAGGTGCGTTGAGGAAGTGAAAGTAGGTCACGAGTACCACCACCACGGTGGTGGATCTCTTATGGGACTACAATGTTAAAGCGAGATTCACCACTGTTCCAGTATCCCCATTTACCCCCTACGTACATGAATGACATTTGTGACGTTCTTTGCGACCACAATCGTGCTTCAACAGCGCATCTAGATTTTGTTTTAATGCAAACGATTTGTTACATGAATGACATTTTTGACGTTCTTTGCAACCACAATCGTGCCAGAGAAACCCTTAACACAGTCAACTGGCAATACTGTTATTCCACTGCTGAACATACTATCAATGCCAGTGATCATCTCTGCGACAAAGCAACTGCAATGCTTGGACATGCTATTTATACCCAAAGCATATATTCTTATTTCTAGAAGGTGTTTGCAATCAATAATATTATCCTATTGCCTTTCATTTTTCGCACTGAAGCTGTGGTTGGAGGGCGCGGAAAGTGTAAGAATAAGAGCCTCGTGTGCTAACACTGGGGGGCCGTCCCATATCGATTGTTCTCTGCATTTTTTTCTATGAAGTCAAGGTCGAACGTCACGATTACCCGTTCCCGTGCATTTCGTTTGGAGACGTTTTCTTACTGTCACTTTCGTGGGTCGTATCCCTGATGAGGTCTTCAGTGTTTGCCTTGCTTGTGTATATGGGCATCTTAAACTTTCTTCGATGGCTAAGCTTAAATCGTCTATGATAATTCCATAGACTCATAGCCGTGGCAACAATCCTTTTTGCTTTGCTTTTGTTGTGTTATGTTGTTGTGTTGTGTTAATGCTAGGTGATGTTATCGTTTTAACAGAAACGGTGGTTGACTCAACTGACATTCAAAACACTCATGAGACTCCCTCCCATGCGCATGGGCTGCGGTGCATTATGGGACATAAGTCCACCGCCATCTTCATGCTGAACAATCAACCACTCTATACAGAATACTTGGTCCTGACACGTGGTTCTCGAGAACTAATAAAAAACACTCTTCAATCAACGCAAGATAGTTCAATGTGGTAAAACGATGAAGAATGAGTTACTGCCCAGCTAAATTGACATTTTGTCTTGTTCTATCTCGATACGTTATTACTTATATAATGTAGTTTCGTCAGTACTACAAACTAGATAAACGTTCTTTATATTGTCTAAAAAAGTGACTGTTTTTTTTTTGGTTTATTCCTGTGTCCAGTAGAAATTGTCAGGTAGCGCCCTTTTTAATCATGATAGCTTAGAATATAAAATAAATCGAATCCTATTATCAATATTACCTATTTGTCTTCATAATGTTCCGTCTGGCCCCGGGGTAGAATAGGGCCATGGTGACTCTGCCAGTCGTAAGAGGTGACGAAAAGAGACCCGGTCCCCCCCCCCACAAACCCCCACTGTCCCCCTGAAGTTTGCACCTCCCTCATGGCCCTGCCCCCCCTTGCTGGACTCCCCGTATGACGACCCCGCAATGCGCAATGGATCTTATTTGGACATGTGGCGGTTTATCATCTTCACACATCATCCACTCATGGTTTTGATAACTGTTAGCCAAAGTTGCACACATTTGGGTTTTAAAACACAAATATCATCATCATCGTCTTCATAATTATTATCTTTTAAATTTTATCTGTATATGATCAAGGATAAAGTGTATTCTAACTCTAGAGAGGTGGTTAAATACTGCAATAAAGAGTATTTGAAGGCCACACAACCTTCCCGACTGAAGTACCGCCTACAACTGACTCTGCAGCGGTGCTAAAACGTGCCTATAAACCAACCAAGTGATTAGCGCCAACTCAGGCCAAGCTGTACTTAGCTCGTGTTGTATAGCTTATCGCTGGTTAGTCATTGTCTATTTGTGAACAGAACTTTCGACCAGCGAATTCAAAAATGTAATTCATTATTATTAGAAGACTTGTACCATCATATTTGCTTTGGTAAAATTTGAAACGGTTGCTGCATCTTCGTGTTTTTAGCTATAGGATATACCTAAAGTTATAGTGTCCAAGCAATAGGCCTATTTCAACTGTTGGACCTCCGGCGATATTTGTCGAGTATTTTTTTCAAATGGGGTCCCCCCCCCCCAAAAAAAGAAAATACAAAAAATACAAGACTTGATACATATACTGGCACTGGTAGCGGCACTTCTGTGTGTTGTTGTTTGTGTACGCATAATTATTATATTTGAACCGCTGAGTTAGAGGATGGATGAGAACAAAGGATTCTAAATCACGCCCCTTGGTAGTTTCCCAATTACTCTGTTATGCGCCCCAAACATACCCCTGGGTGAAGGCTGGAACATTAGTTGAATACGAATGTGGACTTTTTAGTTTATTGTTTATTCAGAATCTTCCTTATGTTTCTAACATTTGGTCGGCTAGATTTAATATACAAGACGGTTTCATTTCATTCCAAGCAAATAGCATACACTTCTATTATCTATAGTTGAGATTGAGGTAGGTAGGAGTGGATTGAGTGTGCAAGGAAGCTGCGATTCAGAGGCGATTGACAAGGGCTTTGTTAAACCTCTCATAATAATTGTTATTTTGTTGCAATATCTTAAAAAATATTAACTATTTCATTGCAAAGGGTTATATATTTGTCAGTGGAAGCGACACATTTTTGTGACGATCCTGGCGAATTGGGTAATGGCTGCCAAACATTGTAGATCTGGTTAGACAATCCACCATTCTAGGGATCCTTGAATGTGGCTAGTACTGCTCCCCCCCCCCACTCCCCCCCCATCACCCAGACCACTCCTCCACTCGCGACACTTGGCCACTCGCCCACTACTCTATAAGTCTATAATACTCTAATATTCCCATCATTTTATAATCATACCCTTAACATACTCACGTATTCTCCTACTCTCCTACTAACATACTAGCATACATACTCTCTTATTAACTTACTGACACTCAATTCACATACTCGCATATTCTCCTACTCTCCTACTAACATACTAACACACTCTCCTACTAACATACTAACACACTCTCCTACTAACATACTAACATACTCCCCTTATAACATACTAACACACTCTCCTACCTACATACTAACACACTCTCCTACTAACATACTAATATACTAATATATTAACACACTTACATGCTACAGTAGAGTTCCGCGGGAGTTTACACCATGGCCACACCATTTCCCCCCCGTTTTGGACACCCATACATAGGTTGAAAGATAAGCTACCCCGGGATCATTTGTTTTCCTAGAACGATCGGACTGAAGAATGTGATAAGTGTATTCATGTCATCTGAATTCCTCGTTCTTTGCTCGAGTTTGAATGGAGATAATTGCTCGACTGGACTTTTCTCTAGGGGTGTACCAAGAAAACTACCTAAAAGGTTGATGTAAACTCACGCGGAACTCCACTGTAGCATACATACTAACATACTAACATACTCACATACTCGCATAATCTCAAACTCTACTGGTGTATACTACTCTACTACTCCCCTACTACCACTCCTCCACTCTCCTACTCCCCTACTACAACTCCTCCACTCTCCTACTCTACTGGTGTATGCTACTCCACTACTCCCCTACAACTAACATCACTACCCGTTGTTCCTTTGCTGGGCGATGGTCTTCGTTCTATATGGATGCAGAAACGTTTAGCAGTGTCAAGTTTTACTCATACTGCATAATAAAGCCATAATGAAGCTTCACAGTATATTCTCATTAATGGGATTATGCTGTAGAAATTTCAGCTTTGTTCTAGGCGCAAGTGTAATATAATGCAGAATGGGTTGCTGTGAGGATGTAAAGATTGAGTTGGAGATTCAGTGATATTCCATTGATCGGTTTTAGAACACAAAGGAATGTGGTGATATCAGCTACTTGACAATATTGGGGATCTGACAGACACTTGAGATGGTAGCATTGAATACGAGGCTGTGGTTAATTCAGAGCGACCACCTCCCTAGATCAGCATTGTTTAGCTACCATGTCTGTGCTAAACCTCCTGAGCCACAGGCAAGAAGGCCTACTATATGAAACCTTCTTTGGCCTCAGGGCGGTGGATAGCAAATTGATATTTTCTTTCAAAATCCCCAATTTATTTTTACCGGCCGGCATCTTTTATCAAGAACGTAATTCGAGAATGATTCCTTTTTACTTCAAAGAAAATAATGACTGCCGTCATAACTTACATATAACTTATATTAACAAAATGAAAAGTAATTGTTTTATATTTTGAGATTGAAATCTGTTTAATAATAAATGTGATGGACTATATATGTATATATATATAAATATATATATATATATATATATATATATATAAATATATGGGTTGTGTTCATCATGTTGAACGAATGAAGAACAGATAGAACATAAACAAATAAAGGAACTGTGATTAGAATTAAGGACTTTCCCTTAGATAGTGGAAATAAATTATTCAGTTTCGAAAGTGACTCTTCCAATCTCTAATTTCCTTTGAAGTTAAGTTTCGTTTGTGTATTTTAAAACTGTTGCACATGTCTCACAAGTTGTGTTAATATATGCCATCATGATAGCCATGCTCAGTGGTAATAATTTTCAAAATGGCCAATTCATTTATCATATTCCCAGTACGTAGATGGTCACGTTTAAAAATTATAAACACTGGTCTATCCATAATTTTGTATTTGAATGTAACGTGCGATATTGAATATACCTAATATTATATACCTATTGAATAGGTATGCAAGACTAAGTAACTTGTGTATTGCAGATCTACAGGAATGTTGTTGAGTGGTATCAAGGAATTGTATACTTCACTGTCCACATTAGTGCGGGTATTGGTTCTTACAACATTCTGAACAATTATGCAATACGTAAAAAAAAGTTCGAAGTCACATCCACAAATGTTGGAAAAAACATTATATTCAAATGATTACACACCTACAATGTGTCTTTGTTTAATTCAAGAACAGTTTTACTTTTAAACTTTTTAAGTTCACATTTCAAATAAATTTTGTGAATAAAGCCTGTGCTTAATCAAATACCCTAAAAATATTAAAAATAAAGTGAAAAATAAGAATTGCATTCGGTTCTAAAGTCTTCTTCTGCAGCTAGTCTTGTTTTAAAAACAATGAAGGTTTCACCTTTAAACTTAATTACTTCACATGTAAAATAAATTTTGTTAATAAAGCCTGTGTTAAATCAAATATAAGAAATATATAAGAAAGAAAATGGAAACGAAAAAATGTATTTGGGTCTACAGTCTTCTTCTGTAGTCAGTCTTTGTGGCTAGTTGTTAGGTTGTGGGTTTGTTGATGTGTGGGTTTGCGGATGTGCGTTTGTGGGTGTGAGTTTGTAAGTCGTTGTTGGGTTTGTGGGTTTGTGGGTCGTGGGTTTGTGTGGTAGGATTGCTTCATTTGTAATATTTGTCTTGAGTGTTTTAGTTTCTGTTTTCATTGTTTTTTGTGCAGTTGTATTTATTGTCTTGTCTTGTAAGTTAGTTTAATACCTGAATAAGATGAACAATAAGAAAATAAAAAAAGTAGGTTGCTTTCAAACACGTAAGCCCCTTAGAAAGAATAAGCCATTTTGAACGCGTTTAACCTTTATCATCAGCATGAAAAGATTCTATCGACGTCTTGAGGGTTATCGAGGAGGTCGGGTGCCAGGCCACTGACTACTACACCACTGAGCTACCAGACCAGAGGAGCAATATTCTCCACTCTATCCTTCTCTAATGCATTTAAGCGCGTATAGCTATAGAATCCTCCTGTATAATCGTTTACCGTTCATGGTTTCTCGCATGGCAATAGGATGTGGGGGGATATATCATCACACAATCTATAATATCATCTTGGCCCGTCTGGGCCCGGGATAGAATTGGCCCAGGGTGACTCTGCTAGTCGTAGGAGGCGACGAAAGGAGACCCCCCCACTATCCCGCTGAAGATTTGTCCTTCCACTTGGCCCTGCTCTTTCTTGTTTAATTCCCCTTGTTTCGACCCCCGTGATTTGCAATGCATCTGATTCGGATCTGCATCTTCATCTTCATTTATCATCCACTCATCGCCTCTATAAGCCAAAGCTACAAATATTTTGGCCGCAAAACCCAAATATCGTCATCATAATATCATCTTGCTCTTCCACGTCTACACGTCTACTGTCCGTTCGGCCAGCACAAACCAAGAATAAGATAGAGCTGACCAACTACATCCCGACTTTGCGTCGCTACTGACCGAAGATCAACACGATTGCTACTCTAGACGATTGCTACACTAGACATCTGAGCAAAGAATGTCCTCCACTCCATCCTTAATGCATTTCAACATTGCATTCATAGATAGAATCCTCGTTTACGATCGTTTCTCTTTAATGGTTTCTCGCATGTCAATAGGGTCAGAGAAGATATATATTACAGTCTATAATATAGAATCATCTTGCTCTTCTACGTCTACACGTCTACTGTCCGTTCGGCCGGCTCAAACCAAGCACAAGTTAGAGCTGACAAACTACATCCCGGCCTTGCGTCGCTACTGACCGCAAATAATCGCTATTGCTACTCTAGACCAGTGAGCTACAAGAGAAACAATGTTCTCCACTCCATCCTTAATGCATTTCAACATTGCATTCATATAGATTGCATCCTCATTAACGGCCGTCCTGGATTTCGTTTTTTCCGTTTGATGATTCCTCGATTGTCAATAGGGTCAGAGCGGATATAAAATCATCTTGCTCTTCCACGTCTTCACGTCTTCTGTTCGTTCGGCCGGCTCAAACCAAGCACAAGATAGAGCTGACCAACTAAAATTGTAGACGCCAATTTAGGTGCAAGGCGGGATATGCCGCTCTCCACCGAGGCAGAATAAGTGGGGTCCGGCGGGTAGACACCCCTCATATTATCCACCTGCGCGCTACAGGTTTGCCACGTTTCTACATTCAGTGCAGTCTCGGTCATCTCGATCGGCTCCCGGCGTATGGTCAGTCATCGTTGTATAGATTTTGCAACGCAGGAAAGGTCTGTGGTACTCTATTGAAGTTTACGGTTGATTAGTTTTCTGAGGAGTTAACGCGCGTGTAAGTGCTGCTCTTTGGTAAAATTAGTATCCTTTGAAGATTAGATCTTGCCCTCAAAATGAAGTCTCCGTCTTAACATCCCGACCTTGCGTCGCTACTGACCGCAAATCAACACGATTGCATAAACAGTGACCCCCTCCATCCCCGCAACTCTTTGAAATTCCAACCCACCTCTGCCGCGTGCGTGGTTCCAAACGCTGGCAAGAAAGTGCCTCTTAACCTTATTAACTGCCAAACCTCTGTTCTGACATCTGCAACCAAGAGAGCATTCACCATCGCAGCGGTAATAAGAAACTTTCGGAGTGAAACCGGCCGTGAGAATCACATACGAAGACATTCACTCATATCTGCGGGCAATGATCTGATGTACCACACGTTCCTCACCAAAATTCTCCGTTAGAAGAAAGATGTAATCCCTGGTATATCGAGTACTATACCTCTCGACGACATCTCGGCCGATGGACGTATTAAGGTGTCATCATACTCCTCCTCCAGCTGACATCAAGAGGCCCATGCCCTTCTTCGTTGCCACCTTCCGTCATCACACTCCTTCTTCTCCACCTGACATCAAGAGCCCAATGCCCTTCTTCGTTGCCACCTTCGGCCACTAACGCCGAAACGGCATTTTAATTCAGCTTCCACCATATCCTGAAGAAGAGCGGAAGATATTTTTTAAGAAGAGGCGGATCTAGGGGATAGTCTGTGCCTAAAGTAGGGGCCCCGTGGCCCTGAATGGTTCCACCCTAGGTTGCAGGCACCTACTCCGCCTCTTCTTGAGAGTTATCGCTCAGCTATCAAACACATCCAATACTGTAAAGATGGTTTTGAACTAAGTAGATAATGGACGCAGAGTGGCTGAAGCGAGACAGCAACATGGTGACGTCAGTGGCTGGGCGCGATTAGAGTTTGCACGGGCGCCAGCTGACTAATACAACTAACTGCACAACTTGTTTGGGTTCACACACACGGACGGACTGGATTGACTAGGTTTGTTCTGTGTGTGCACTCTTCAAGAATAACTTCTAAAGATGGACCGATGCAATCGGTACGAATCATAAAGATATTTTCATCGATGGACGCGGCGAAATCCGACAGCCAAGTTTTAATAACATCCACAGATGTCTAAGAAATCATTCGATAAGTTCATTCGATGTCGTTGAAATAATCAACTAGAAACTGTTCCGCCCGTTTAAACATGGCCGACTATCTGTTCGTGCTCTCACACTCAACGAGAATATTAGTATATTATGAAGGCTATATTGCACAGGTGGGGCGGAACTGTGCCGCGCACAATGCATGTCTGCATCGTCTACTGTTGCTGATCAATATGAGTGAAAGACTGATACGCTCTACCGCAGGCTGTAAATGGACCCAGTTGTTACTCCATTTTGGCTCGTTCCGGTACCCCTAGAATATTAATGCCGGTAATGCCACGCGAATATGTGTCCACACAAAAAGATGGTACGAACTTATTAAACAAGTACCAAGGGGAGCCAGACCAGGGACCACAGTCTATCTCAAGATAAAGAAACAGTCAGTGGAAAACGTTAACTTGATGTTCTACTGCTCTAGTTCCCGTCTCTAAGAAGTCATGATTGCGGCGTTTTATCATCCTCATAATATCATCCCCTCATCGTCTCGATTAGCGTCGTTTACAACAAGACACACAAAGCCGAAATATCATAACTTCAAGAACTCGACGGGCGTAAACAAAAATTATTGCAGTCAGCCAATCCACAAATTGGCCCACCAATGAAATGCTATAATGTTTTCCATCGAGCAAACGAGGACTCACAAGCAAAAGATAATGCACCACTTAGAATCATCCTCGATCATTGGGAACAACCAGCCAACGATTGGGTTACGGTTCTGGTCGCATCTCCAGTTGTAGAAAGCAGTTTAAAATGTCCACTGAAAAATAAGTGCACAACGGAAAAATTAAACTTTGACTTAACAAAAGACCTACAAGCAGAGATCCGTCGGCATACTTTATTTCTGCTTCAATTCATAATTCGATCAACAATTTACAAAAATTTCAGATTGATATTTACAGGCTTCTTGTAATGAATCAAATGGATCAATTCTATATCAACAAAAAAACGTTTTTGATGAGAGAAACACTTTAACCTTGGAGACTGACACCAGTTAAAGTGTTGACGTGAGTTGCAAGGAGCCTTTTGAAGTAACACGATCTATATATATATATATATATATATATATGTATATAGGCTACTTATATTTTATTGTTATTACAATTTAGGGGTAGTTTTCAATATACTCCAATTTATTCAAGTTTACTGCTGTTTAAGGTCCGCATACATTCCGAGCGCAATCTATCATTATGTATTTTCAAGAAGCCTTTTGAAGAAACACTATCTATATATAGAGGGTTTTTGTATTATATTTGTATATCGACTAACGGGAAGTTTACAATATTCTCCGAGTCCGAAGTCTTCTCTGTTGACCTTATCTTGTGAAGTGTGAAGTCAAGTGTGCGTGTACAAAGTACATAACATACGATAAGCTTGTACAATTTATTCCAGTCAACTGCTGCTTAACAACGGCAGTTGGCCCGCAAAGCATTCCGAGCGGAATCTATCATTATCCTCTCTGTTGTCCTGATCTTGTGTAGTGTGAAGTCAAGTGTGCGTGTACAAAGTACATAACATACGATAAGCTTGTACAATTTATTCAAGTCAACTGCTGCTTAACAACGGCAGTTGGCCCGCAAAGCATTCCGAGTGGAATCTATCAAAATCCTCTCTGTTGTCCTGATCTTGTGTAGTGTGAAGTCAAGTGTGCGTGTACAAAGTACATAACATATGATAAGCTTGTACAATTTATTCAAGTCAACTGCTGCTTAACAACGGCAGTTGGCCCGCAAAGCATTCCGAGCGGAATCTATCATTATCCTCTCGGTTGTCTTGATCTTGTGTAGTGTGAAGTCAAGTGTGCGTGTACAAAGTACATAACATATGATAAGCTTGTACAATTTATTCAAGTCAACTGCTGCTTAACAACGGCAGTTGGCCCGCAAAGCATTCCGAGCGGAATCTATCATTATCCTCTCGGTTGTCTTGATCTTGTGTAGTGTGAAGTCAAGTGTGCGTGTGCAAAGTACATAACATATGATAAGCTTGTACAATTTATTCCAGTCAACTGCTGTTTAAAAACGGCTGTTGGCCCGCATACATTCCGAGCGCAATCTATACGTTATGTATTTTGAAGAAGCCTTTTCAAGAAATATATATAGGCTATATATATTATATTTTTATTGCAATTAACGGGTAGTTTATAATTTTGTCAGTAAGAAGAAATCGCTTGCCCTATGTATTTTACTCCTAGGATACAACTTGTTTTAAATATAATTAATGAAGGGTAACACATAACAAAAGAACACTACTGAGCTTAAAGCAAAAGTCACCTAATTGTTTATAGTCTTTAGGTGCCTATTTATAGCACTGAGATGGCTTTAATGGAACGATCGAGTTTTTAATTGGGCTTACTAGGGCTTCGGCCCGCCTTGCGTCAGACACTGTTTGTTGTGCTGGATTCCCAGACTGCGGGTGTCCGGGTGATAACCCTGACACGGGTGTCCGTGTCGGAGGCAATGCTTGTATTAGTCTAGAAGTCTGTGTATATCCAGCAGGGTTGGGTTATTCTCTTACATGGGAACTAAGTATCCATCCCATGGTAGAGAATGCTTTCTAGGTGAGCCTAGCTTAACTCTTTGGTTGCCGATTGGCGACCGGTCAGACCTCGTTGAATGCATATTATCTAGCCTTAATGGGTCGCAGTGGCGTAAATAGCAGTTGTATTTTTGGGCAGGGGGGTCAGCATTTAAAAACCAGAAATATCGGTATGATTTCCTGATGAGAAATCGTAGATGTGTGAAATCATAGGATATTATACTAACCCTTTATTCATCATTTCATCATTTTTACCATTCATGTTGTTGAATCTTCTTCGTATTTGCCGGCGCTCTTTGCTACCCAAACGCTACCCAAACCCCCATGACCCCTTAAACCCTAATACTCCAAATACTGTTTTTTTTCTTTGTGATGACCTGGGCGATTTGCGAGAGATATTATTGTGCCGACGTCATATAATCCAGCTTTCGAATATGTCATAATACTCTAAATATTCATACATCATAATTTGAAGGATACACCCAAAGGCACTTCCATGAACATGGCCCTTATATAATAATAATAATAATTAATTTTTGGTTGCCTGTCTGGGCCCCTGGCTATTCGGCTCAGAGTAACTCTGCAAGTCGTAAGAGGTGACAGTGTTGATTACTCCAATCACCCCGTAACGTCAAACGACCTAGTTAACACCAATGCGAGATTGGACCAATCCTACCAACAATGGAATTTTGTCGTGCTTGTACAAGTTTTTGTTTGCAACGATTTTCTACGCCTTTTTTGTTATCTTACAACGGGCAAGCAAGCAGGGTGATAGCAAGGTTCTATGCGAAACCAAGTGGTTTTGTCGATAGTACTAAGGTAATGGTAGATTTGTTGTTCTATGTTTTTCTCAACGTCAAATGACCTAGTTATTTAGTAATCACCAATGCGAGATTGCACCAATCCTACCAAGAATGGAATTTTGTCGTGCTTGTACAAGTTTTTGTTTGCAACGATTTTCTACGCCTTTTTGTTATCTTCCAACGGGCAAGCAAGCAGGGTGATAGCAAGGTTCTATGCGAAACCAAGTGGTTTTGTCGATAGTACTAAGGTTATGGTAGATTTGTTGTTCCATGCTTTTCTCAACGTTAAATGACCTAGTTATCTAGTTATCACCAATGCGAGATTGGACCAATCCTACCAAGAATGGAATTAGGTCGTGCTTGTACAAGTTTTTGTTTGCAACGATTTTCTACGCCTTTTTGTTATCTTCCAACGGGCAAGCAAGCAGGGTGATAGCAAGGTTCTATGCGAAACCAAGTGGTTTTTTTCGATAGTACTAAGGTTATGGTAGATTTGTTGTTCCATGCTTTTCTCAACGTTAAATGACCTAGTTATCTAGTTATCACCAATGCGAGATTGGACCAATCCTACCAAGAATGGAATTAGGTCGTGCTTGTACAAGTTTTTGTTTGCAACGATTTTCTACGCCTTTTTGTTATCTTCCAACGGGCAAGCAAGCAGGGTGATAGCAAGGTTCTATGCGAAACCAAGTGGTTTTGTCGATAGTACTAAGGTTATGGTAGATTTGTTGTTCCATGCTTTTCTCAACGTTAAATGACCTAGTTATCTAGTTATCACCAATGCGAGATTGGACCAATCCTACCAAGAATGGAATTAGGTCGTGCTTGTACAAGTTTTTGTTTGCAACGATTTTCTACGCCTTTTTGTTATCTTCCAACGGGCAAGCAAGCAGGGTGATAGCAAGGTTCTATGCGAAACCAAGTGGTTTTGTCGATAGTACTAAGGTAAAGGTAGATTTGTTGTTCCATGCTTTTCTCAACGTTAAATGACCTAGTTATCTAGTTATCACCAATGCGAGATTGGACCAATCCTACCAAGAATGAAATTAGGTCGTGCTTGTACAAGTTTTTGTTTGCAACGATTTTCTACGCCTTTTTGTTATCTTCCAACGGGCAAGCAAGCAGGGTGATAGCAAGGTTCTATGCGAAACCAAGTGGTTTTGTCGATAGTACTAAGGTTATGGTAGATTTGTTGTTTCATGCTTTTCTCAACGTCAAATGACCTAGTTATCTAGTAATCACCAATGCGAGATTGGACCAATCCTACCAAGAATGGAATTTGGTCGTGCTTGTACAAGTTTTTGTTTGCAACGATTTTCTACGCCTTTTTTGTATCTTACAACGGGCAAGCAAGCAGGGTGATAGCAAGGTTCTATGCGAAACCAAGTGGTTTTGTCGATAGTACTAAGGTAATGGTAGATTTGTTGTTCCATGCTTTTCTCAACGTCAAATGACCTAGTTATCTAGTTATCACCAATGCGAGATTGGACCAATCCTACCAACAATGGAATTTTGTTGTTCTTGTACAAGTTTTTGTTTGCAACGATTTTCTACGCCTTTTTTGTTATCTTACAACGGGCAAGCAAGCAGGGTGATAGCAAGGTTCTATGCGAAACCAAGTGGTTTTGTCGATAGTACTGAGGTAATGGTAGATTTGTTGTTCCATGCTTTTCTTAACGTCATATGACCTAGTTATCTAGTAATCACCAATGCGAGATTGGACCAATCCTACCAAGAATGGTATTTTGTCGAGCTTATACAAGTTTTTGTTTGCAACGATTTTCTACGCCATTTTTTTATCTTCCAACGGGCAAGCTAGCAGGGTGATAGCAAGGTTCTGTTCGAAACCAAGAGGTTTTGTCGATAGTACTAAGGTAATGGTCGATATGCTGTTCCATACTCTTGTTATTGCATCCATTTACCCTGAGTCAGCTGTTCGAGAAATTGTTCGTAGTCTCGATTACGTGCGAGGCGTTGTTTCGTTTTGCCTTGGTCTTGATGTTGTCACATATTTCGTGTTATATTGTGTCTGTTATGTGCAGATCACGAACAGCTAAGTCGCTCCAACTTCTGTTTCTTTTGCTATTGTCCCCTCATCGGCAGTTACTTTTATCTTCTTCTTGGTGTAGTAAAGCTCTTAGGACACACTTGTTAAGACTGTTATTTAAAGAGAGCCAAAGCTCTTACTCGCAATGTAGTGTCTTCACACTTAGTTTGTATATCTCGTGGTATTCGACAACTGAGCCTATGCACCAGAATTTACCACGTGTCAGCATTGTGTGGGCTGCCTAGAACTTCTGGGGTAGGGCTCTCTATATCTCAAAACATCGGAATAGTTAGATGAAACAGGTAAACTCTCTCGACTGAAATACATGTTCTTTCAAATTCATTTAAAGAGCAAACTAAGGGTAGTTGAGCTTTGCTTTCAGGAGAAGAGTCGCGCAACAATGTATAATTGCCTCATCATAAATAGCAACGTGGACGTATGATCTTATGATATAAGTATCGTTTTGTGACTAATCCAATCCAATCCAATCTAATCAGTGGTGAAACATTGTCATATGCTTTTATCACTTTGACTTCTTATTTTGTAAGATGAGCCAACCTCCATGTTGGGAAACACTGTCTGTACGACAAGTCCATTGAGTATAGGAAAACATGTAGAGCGGATCCGAGATCATGAGGAAGGTTTTTATAATCGTTAATACTAATATTAATTATCATAATAATAATAATTTAACGATACTAATAACTGATCTAGTTCGTGTTCAAAAAACATGCACAGCTATTCGTCTATAATTAACTAGATTTTACTAATGTGCTTCCAAACTCAGATTCTCCTTCTGAATTGTTTGCGTCATTGGCCAACTGCTGATCACTGCCAGCTATTCTCGGTCCCAATTCAAGATACACGCCGGCAAAATGAGAACTAAAAGGAACTGTTTCTTATTGTTGGAGACTTATGCTGTCAATCATCCCCTTTATTTGGCAAACCACTTAGCTTCTAACATAGTAAAGACAGCTCCAAACCACATGGACCGTCGAAGCAAGAGATAATTATGGTCGACCTTTAGAAAAGGGACAGAATCCTGAGATCCCGTCTTCCTATTGTCAAGTGGGTGTTTTTCTTATTTGAATAGATATTATTGGTGGTCACTTTTTTTAAAAACTGTGCATCCTTCCTGGTGACAAGCTTGACGTTTACAACCTTGCACAGTGAGCGGGAAATAATCTGCCCTTTGAGGAGTCTTCGTTACCGGCGTGTATCTTGGATAGGGACCGAGTTTAGACTGACGCGTTTGCGTTTGTTGTTGATTCTTTACTCTGATCTTTGCCCGTGGATGTGAGCAATTTGCATGTAAAATGTTCCAACGTGCATCAAAGGGTGCAATGTGCATCAAAGTGTTCCATTCAGAATATGTGTAGAAAATCTGCTTCCTGTTATCGACCCGTCTCGGGCCGGGGTAGAATAGCCTCTGAGTGACTCTACTAGTCGTGAGAGGCGACAAAAGTAGACTCTAGACTCACCCCCTCCTCCCACGGTCCCACTGAACATCTCTCCTCCCTCTTGGCCCTGCCTCCCCTTGCTGGATACCCTTTATGACGACCCTCTACGATGTGCCACGAATCTGATTCGGACATGTGACGTATTGTTATCTTCAACTTCATATTTCACTCACTTGTTGTCTCGATTAGCTAAAGTCAAAAATAAGGGACGTAAAACCCTAACATCTTCATCGCCTCCTGTTTGCATCATGTCACTTCCTGTTAATGTGTGTATGTGTTAATGTGCATATCTTAGTGCCTGACGAACACCTTCAGATGTAAGGATAAAAATATAGGATGTAAAACCCAATATTATCATCATCAATTGCTGTGACGCCTTATGACGACCCTGGCGTCATCATCATCTATTTATGTGGCGTCTTATGACGACCCTGGCGTCATCATCATCTATTTATGTGGCGTCTTATGACGACCCTGGCGTCATCATCATCTATTTATGTGGCGTCTTATGACGACCCTGGCGTCATCATCATCTATTATTGTGACGTCTTATGACGACCCTGGCGTTATCATCATCTATTGCTGTGACGCCTTATGACGACTTTGGCGTCATCATCATCTATTGCTGTGACGCCTTATGACGACCCTGGCGTCATCATCATCTATTGCTGTGACGCCTTATGACGACCCTGGCGTCATCATCATCTATTGCTGTGACGCCTTATGACGACCCTGGCGTCATCATCATCTATTATTGTGACGCCTTATGACGATCCTGGCGTCATCATCATCTATTGCTGTGAAGCCTTATGATGACCTTGGCGTCATCATCATCATCTATTGCTGTGACGCCTTATGACGGCTCTGGCGTCATCATCATCTATTGCTTTGACGCCTTATGACGACCCTGGCGTCATCATCATCATATGTTGCTGTGGCGCCTTATGACGACCCTGGCGTCATCATCATCATATGTTGCTGTGGCGCCTTATGACGACCCTGGCGTCATCATCATCTATTGCTGTTACGCCTTATGACGACCCTGGCGTCATCATCATCTATTGCTGTTACGCCTTATGACGACCTTGGCGTCATCATCATCTCTTGCTGTTACGCCTTATGACGGCTCTGGCGTCATCATCATCTATTGCTGTGACGCCTTATGACGACCCTGGCGTCATCATCATCTATTGCTGTGACGCCTTATGACGACCCTGGCGTCATCATCATCTATTGCTGTGACGCCTTATGACGACCCTGGCGTCATCATCATCTATTGCTGTGACGCTTTATGATCCTCCTGAATGCTTTGCACTGGGTCCTTAGTCCCCCCCTCCCCACCCCAATCGGCTCCTCTGATGTCATGGTGGCACCTCCCCATTATTTTGATTACATGAGGTTCTTGTATTGACGTGACGCATTGTTCATCTAAGGACTTAAGACAACAGGTGAAGCCCGTGTGGCTGTTGCTAATTGTATTGTGACCTTGTCAGCGATTTTTGTACTTGCATAATTAGTTTCTCTTAAAACTGGTACAGTAGTAATGGTGCTGCTTTGTAATCCACAGCTGTTTTGTCTAACCGATAGAAAAGTTCATCTTTATTTTCAACCCTCAGGCCCATGAATGAGCACATTGCAATATTGGAGCATGGCTATGGATCTTGCAATCTTGACCTAACTGATGCTTTGAAATGTATGTTTCAAATTTTTAATTTAAATAAATGAAAAAAAACTCGTTAAATACAAACGTAATGCAATATGGAAACCTTTACCATCATTTTCACATGCTGATATATTTCCATGATACGCTTGCATACTGATGTTTTTGTTTTGTGTAGTACTCATCCAACCTTGCTTCTTTCCGCACAAAGACTTCATATTGACAATCGTTTCAAGGCACATTTGTATGCTGTAATACAAAAGGATGCCATAGTTTAAAAAAAAAAAATTTCTGACATTGTTCAAACTAAGAAAATGTAGAGTTAAGCATGCCACCTTGGTTCCCCTCTTTACATTTGGGGATGGATTTGTCCACCCCTGGCTCAGATGTAAGACACGCTAGGAGGCATCTGGCTGGACCGGCTCCTCAACCAACCCCGGGCCGCCACCAAAAGGACCATACAAGCACAAGCACACAGCGCCTTTTCCTTGGAAAGCTCTGGCTTAGGAAGTCTTGCCTTATCCTTACATATCTCTCTTACCAAGCTCGAAGCTTGAGGATGACTGACTGAAACTACATTTAGGTAGTTCACACTGTATTGTTTACTTACTTCGTGAATTCAGCTAAGAGCCCACTTTCTTTCAAGTTGATCTTTTCTCAATTTAAATTAAAAAAAAAGTATTATTTTAACATAAGTGCATTTTCAAGTTTCAATTTCCTTTCGATCTCCCAAATATGTCGGGGTTTAGAATCTAACCGGCAAGCGGTTCACTAACTGAGTCCCTTACAGCATTGTAGTATCGGTGCGCTCATCGTGTTAAAGGAGACGGGACACTGACTTCCACATGGCGCTCGGATCCTGTGTGTGTTCACTAAGTGTTCACTAACTTCACTAACTTATATTACGCGTCCCACTAATTTCCCTTTTCTGCAATCACCCTGTAATGTGTGAAGACCTATATCTTGTAATCACCAATGCGTAATTGGACAGATCCTACTAAGATTGGTATTTTATCATGCTTGTATAAGTGTTTGTTTGCAACCATTTTTGACACCCTATATCTATCTTCCAATGTGTATCTATAGCAAGGTTCTATTCGAAACCAAGAGTTTTTGTCGAAAGTACGAAGGTAATGGAATATGTTTTCTTCCATTCTTTGCTGCTGTACCATACCCGTGTTTTTGCATCCATTTACCCCAAGTCAGCTCTTTAAAAACTTTTTCATAGTCTTGGCCTCCAACTTGGCCCCGCCCTCCCTCGCTAGACTCGCCTTGTGATGCCCCCGCAATGTGCAATGGATTTGATTTGGACATGTGGCGGTTTTTCATTTTCATATATCACCCACTCATCGTCTCGATTGGGCAAGGTTGCAAAAGTATGGGACGTATCACCCAAATATCATCTGCATTCTTTGTTGCGTGCTATCATTTCATTGGCAACAACCATTTATGCCAGATAGTTAAAACGGATCGTTGATTGATGCTACCAAGGATCAACAATAGTCATCGTCTCGATTAGCCAAGAGCCACGTTGCAAAAATTTGAGACAATTTTAATTATCTCTTCTCTCTCACGGACCAAATATCAAACTGTTTGTAATTCGTATTACCTGTGGGCAGTTTATCTATTTAAGGAGAGACGTAGTAGATTATGAGGTTGTGAAGTATTTGTGACGGGTTGTCAAAGTATTCCATTATCAGTGATTGTGTGTGTGATCACGCTAGGCCTACCTGGCATAACTACATTCGTTCTCCCACTGTTCCCGCCCTCCGATGATGTACGAGTCACCTTATGACGACCCCGGTGTCATCATCAACCTCGTTCTTTGAATATGAACAACCAATTTAGTATCTTTTCGCCTGGAAAAGCCTCCGCCACCTCGATTAGTTGTAATTTAATAAACAAAAGTAATAATAAATGAAAGAAAAAAGTAAATGTAATAGACGATTTTCGATCGAGTACGTTCGTTCTTAGTGACAATCAAGTTTTAAGCAGTTGGAAGTTTGTCGAAGCCTGTGTGGGCTGCCTCTTTGCATTGTGGCCATGGCTATCTTTGTTCCAGCACGGAGCGGGACGTGGCCATGGTTTGCAGTTAGTGATGATTGGGTATACTGTCATGCATGTGCTGATTGCCTAGACTGATGTAATCCCGTCTGGGTCAGGGGTAGAATAGGCCCAGGTGACACTGCGAGTCGTAAGAGGCGACAAAAGGGACCCTGTCCCTTCCCTCCCACTGTCCCATTTAAGAGATCTCCACCCACTTGGCCCTGCCCTCCCTCGCTGGCCTCTACTTTGGACGACACCCGCTAAGTGCAATAGATGTGATTTGCACATGTTACGTTATTTCTTCTTCTTCATATATCACCCATTCTTAGTCTCAATTAGCCAAAATTGCAAAAATATGGGATATTAAACCCAAATATCATCATTATCTAATAGGGATGTGGGTTTTCCGGAAAAATTCAATTTTGAAAATTTCCATGAAAAGTTTCCATAAATTTCCAGGAAATTTTTCCGAAAAATGGAAAATACATTTTTTATGACGTCCTGCATATATCATGCATACTAGTAGGCGTATACAGTATAAAAGTAGACTATAGGAATGAGAAAAAGTATGGGAAGGATTTCTAATGCTGATTGGTGCAAGTGTGACTTTAATACAATTAGGCATGTTTTTTACAAACCCTTATTTGTGAGGTTTTGTTCTCCACAGCTGGTC
This sequence comes from Isoperla grammatica, assembly GCA_945910005.1. NCBI lineage: Eukaryota > Metazoa > Arthropoda > Insecta > Plecoptera > Perlodidae > Isoperla > Isoperla grammatica. The sequence goes on from OX246745.1 coordinate 37,724,458, forward strand.
CATGCAATGTGCAGTGTTGCCACTTGCCAACATAGGAAAATGCAAACTTAACAAAAATTACTTCCAACAATAAAAAAAAACAATTATCCTAGGACTCAAACATCTTCGTTTTTACTGACAGATAATAATTGAGAAAAAAAAATTGGATTTTACTAATATTTAAGAAGTTGGAAATTTTCCGGAAAAATTGGTTGGAAATTTTCCAAATTGGAAAATTTTCCATTGGAAATTTTCCGACCCACATCCCTATATCTATACTTGTGACGTCGTATGACGACCCTGGCGTCATCATCATCTATTGCTGTGACGCCTTATGACGACCCTGGCGTCATCATCATCTATTGCTGTGACGCCTTATGACGACCCTGGCGTCATCATCATCTATTATTGTGACGCCTTATGACGACCCTGACGTCATCATCATCTATTGCTGTGATTCCTTATGATGACCCTGGCGTCATCATCATCTGTTATTATGACTCCTTATGACGACCCATCATCATCAACGTTGATCTTTAAATGTGTACAACGTTCTTAGTATCTATTCGCCTGGAAAAGCTTCCGCCACCATAAAATAATAATAAAAATAAACAATAAAAAGTAATAAACAAATTCTGATCGAGCGATAGTTTGCTCTTAGTGAACATCTCGTTGCGCCAGAAGTGTTTGCTCTCCTCTTGCTGGTGCAAGTGAGCAACTTGCTGCTCCAAGGTCCACCAACATTTACCATTGAGAATGTGTGTAGGAAACTTGTACCTACTGATAGCGACCCGCCTCGGCCAGGGTAGAATAGGCCCTGAGTGACTCTGCTAGTCGGAAGAGGCGACAAAAGGAGACCCTTGTCCTCCCCCCCTCCCTTACTGTCCCACTGAAGGTTTCTCCTCCCACTTGGCCCTGCCCTCACTTGCCCCCCCCCCCCCCCCAACCACCCGCGATGTGCAATGGATCTGATTTGACATGAGGCGTTCTGTTCATCTTTAACATCATATTTCCCATTTCACCACTCGTTGTCTCGATTAGCCCAAAGTTGACAAAATATGGAACTTAAAACCCTAACATCATCATCACCTACTGTTTGCGTCATGTCGCTTCCTGTTAATATATGTTGTGGTCATCTCTTCCTAGTTCCTGACGAACAACTTCACATCTCAGGGTTATCTGTTGGGACTCCTATTCTTCCCTCCCCCCCCCCCTCCCCCAAATAAACTAACTTAGTCTGTACTTAGCCTAGAGTGTTAAATTTGTCTGAAAAAAACACAATATGTTTTACTGTCAAGCGTATTTTATGCGTTTTATGAGTTTTCCAGTAGATGATACTGCTTGTATACGTAGCACACGTTTATATTAATTTGTTTTCTCTGCCTCCGGCTTAGCCGGGGTAGAATTCAACTCGGATGACTGACGAAGAGCTTTACTATTTAAATTGGATGAAAATGGATATTTTATCGATAGGTCTTCCGTCTTATGTTTTGATACTAATCTATCGATCGTAAGAGGCGACGAGATCAGGCCCTCCCCTTTCCCTTCTACTCTTAACCTAATTCCTCTAACTTGTACCTATAGGAACAATCACCTACCCTCAACCCCTTTAAGTTACAATAGGCTAGTTGGCAGTTTACATTGATGTAGGTGATAAAACAATTAAAATAATAATCAATCCCTCATCGAGACATTATTTGATTTTATTATACTTGAACTGTATACCTTGCTTTAAGTATTTAAATGCTCTGCCTGTGAATACAGCTGATTGTGGGTATGACGTCATATGACATAACACCGGTGTATTCTTGTGGCCCTTCCTCCCATCTTGTAACACCCGTTGGGCTCCAGGATCCAGGGCGGCTCTGGCAGTTGGCCCGCATAACATTCCGTGCGGAATTTATCGTTGTCCTTATCTTCTGCAGTGTAGTGTCAAGTGTGCGTGTACATAGTACATAACATATAATAAGCTTGTACAATTTATTCCAGACAACTGCCGTTTAACAACATCAGTTGGCCCGCATAACATTCTGTGCGGAATTTATCGTTGTCTTTATCTTGTGTAGTGTGAAGTCAAGTGTGCGTGTACAAAGTACATAACGTATAATAAGCTTGTACAATTTATTTAAGTCAACTGCTGTTTAACAACGGCAGTTGGCACGCATAAATTCCGAACGCAATTTATACGTTATGTATTTTTTCTTGGTGATGGTGTGATGAGATTTCTGCAACAAAAGAGAACCAGCCCTTAATTGCCATTCATTCAACACCATTGCATATTTTTAAATACCAAATCGCGTTATTTTCTGTATTTTTGGCAGAAATATTGACAAATAAATTGATAACACTGGTTCAAAAATTCCTAACACCATCGAGTAAACGCCCGTCTGGGCCCGGGGAAGAATAGGCCCAGAGTGACTCTGCTATTCGTTAGAGGCGACGAAAGGAGACCCTGTCCCTTCACTCTCCCCCTCCCCCCCCCCCCCCCCACTGTCCAATTGAAGATTTCTCCTCCCACTTGGCCCTGCCTTCCCTTGCTGCACACCCCTTATGATGACTCCCGCGATATAGATGGACCTGATTCGGAAGAGATCATATGACCTAAGCTGTCAAGTACGTCGTTAAACCCCACCAATCCCAGCCTCGGCTTCCCTCTCCCGCAGTGGTTGGTCGCTAGTCCCACGACTCTCGGATTCCTTCCTTGACGACTTGCGAACTAGGCGCGTCCCCTTCGACTTCCCGGTGTCCCTCGTGGTACACCCTTGAGCTTCTGTTCTTGAGTCCTCCCCCAGTGTCCACGCACACCTCGGTTATAAACCCCCTCTCACGACGTCACGTCTCTATACGTCATCGTCTCAATGATGAAGATTTGCCGACAACAATTAGCATCGTAACGACACTAATAATTAAATAAACAGATAATGTTTTGGACGAAACCGCCAACCTTTGTACATTATGTAACGAATTCGGACGCTTGTCCCAATCATTGGTTTACTTAACAAATTAGGCCCGCCGACCATGCATAGCTGACTGACCCAGTCATTATAATACTCAAAACATTTCAGTATCACTGTCCAAACAATCCAATGGAATATCTACGACCAGAAATGGCTAAAATCCATTTAATCCCGCCTTTTATCCCCGAGGCTTCGGAAAAATCGACCCTGACTTTTTGACTTCCAAGCGACCCTAGTGAGCTCTAAGATGACCCTTTCAAGACGGAGAACATCATCCTCCATATCCTCTCTTTAATCAATACCTCCAGAAGTCCCCCATGAGATATTCCGCCATGCGATGCGTCTTCAGGATGAGAGCGTATAGACTGTAGAGTGACAAGTGTACACAGATCGATGCGTGGGCTCCAGACTGCCAAACAGGCACCAACCACTTCCTTTTAACTTAAATCTAAAATATACTCTCAACAACCCAGGCTTCAGTTCACAAGCAATACGTATATGAATATCAGTGGCGCAAATAATATTACAATAACAAAGATTGACAATGTAAAGTAATAATAATAATGTTTTTTTCTTTTATTATAATAACCCAGTTAATTTACATTCGATACAATCCCACAAAGCTACACACGTAGCTTGTCTGTGGGGATAACCAACAAAACTAAATAAAAGTAATCAAGACTCCAACACCTATTACAACATTGATACATTTCTTTATACAAAATACAAAAACATTGAGCATTCTTCGAATCCTATCAACATAGTGCGAAAGTATCACGTAATAAAAACATTTTTCATTCCCTTTTCACAGTACTTATACTATCCAAGTTCCTACAGGTCATTGGGAAGCTTATTAAAATTAAATGGCACACAATATTCCAATGCACGCTTGCCGTACTACTTATCAAACTTAAGTATTTTAAAAAACTCTGCTTCTTTACGATATTGTCTACCTAACCCCCTATATACCAAGACCATAGCTAAATTTAGGACCATTTTCGCCCACGCCTCAAATTTGAAAAACAATTGAATTTCAAAAGGAACTAAATAAATAAATTCATATTTAGAGTATACCCAATCCCAGTGTCACATAGCTGATTTTCAGTGGGGGACTATAATTCCAAACGACTGAGCCAGCCCAATAGGCTCCGAACACCTTCGGTGAGTGAGCGATAGCCAAGCAAAGATCGATATTTTTCATATGAATTATGGGAACCAATGGTAAGACTGTGCGAACACTTGCGGAAAACTGTCCGAATCAACAATGGTGATTCAAAATATCCTTGAATATATTGAGTGATCTGTTGCTATAGGAAGGCTTCAAGTCACCGTTTACTTTTTCCTAAGGCTAGAAGTAATGGATTTAAATCCATTTTACAAGTTTTAAGACTTGTGTTCGAAGGAGGATTTGAAGCCGGATCATCTGCATTGAATGCAGTAATACTAACCACTAGACCAACGAGCCACTCAATTGCAATACGCGTAAACCCCGGGGGTGGGAACAACGAGACGCACATCATAGCATTTCCCCCCCACCCCCCCTTCCTCTTTACAAATGTGAAAGCTAAATGTGAAAATGAACCGCCCGTTCTGACCCCTGTCAAAATTCCACTTTCATCTGTCCCCCCCCCCCCCCCCCCACCCCCCCCAAACAATGACCCAAACGACACCACAGGTAGCTAAAGCGCAGCTCTCGACACTCGAAAATACCGCACTAAGCAACACTAGGGCCGTAACTAGGGGTTGGTAACCCGGGTAAAAAATTGGGAGTAGCCCATTTTGACTTGCTAATACCCGTCACCAGTAACAAATGTTATAAAAAACATGCCTTAAACTCGTTCAAACACTCCAATTACATCATAAAAATAAAAAAAATACCAGCATTGGCTAAGGGGCGGGGGGGGGGGGGGTTCCCCCAGATCCTCCAATGTACTTTGCTCAATCAGTGATGTATTCGAAAAATATTTGCTTTTGTACAATGGGGGTCTGGGGGGAATGCCCTCCAGGTAATGCGGGTCTGGCGCGCACAGCCCCAGATTTTTTTGGATTTATACACTGCAATTGGTGGCTTTTAAGCGTTTTGAGGGTGCTTTTACCATAGCTATATTACTTATATAATTATGAAATCTTGTGTCAGCAGTAAGTTTTAAACTTACTTTAATTTAAAAATCCATTTAAAATTGGCAGGTGCTACATTCGTTAAGTTCAGAACTTTAGAGCTATTTGCCAACAGGTTTATAACGAATTACTTCCATTTGGATTAGATTACTAATGAAAAGTATGTAAATGTTTATTATAATAATAATACCCAGTGTTTAGGCAGTAATCAAACCGAATTATTTTTCTTAGTTTTTTCAGGAGATTTAGATTGGGAAACAAAAAGCACACATAATATATTGATGTAATTTACCTTATTTTTTAGGTCCATGATGATATGAAGATAATCTTAATTGACACATTCAAATGTTATATTTGTGTGATTAGAACCTACGGGATTGAGAATTCTTAACTTAACTGAAAGTGTAAAATACTATAAAATCTTCCACAAAACCTCTTTTTGTGTGTCCTTAGTAGGGACTTAACTCTTTTTTGAGTGTTCATCTTAAGCCCTTTTATAGTTGGATTCCAATCGGTAATAGGGGGCCCATTCGTGTTGATGAAAATCAAATTTGATATATTGGATGATGGTAGCAATCTGTTTCGCAAATCGCAACATACAATGGTCATCAGGCTGAAAGTGCGCTCTCAATCTGCTGTGCTGCATGGAATAGTTTACACACATGTTTGCAAGGACTGGAGATCGAGTGGCAAATTACGAGACGAGGGTAGTGCCTCAACCAGCTCCCGCATTCCGGAGATCGCTTGATTCAATTGTACATTGAATCTCTAGCACAGCCGTCGTGCTTCAACTTCTCCGGGACGAATATTTGGGTTGTTGTTTGTTAGTGGGCATAACAATCGTATTTTGCTCTTTGGAGGAATTAATGTATGTTTCCTTCATTTACAGCAAGGGGTATACGCCGTATACTCGCGTATACCCCCCAATACACCACTGTAGGCCACCTATACGCCGTATACAGCAAGGGGTATACGCCGTATACTCGCGTATACCCCCCAATACACCACTGTAGGCGACCTATACGCCGTATACAGCAAGGGGTATACGCCGTATACTCGCGTATACCCCCCTATACACCACTGTAGGCGACCTATACGCCGTATACAGCAAGGATAATACGCCGTATACTCGCGTATACCCCCCAATACACCACTGTAGGCGACCTATACAACGTATACAGCAAGGGGTATACGCCGTATACTCGCGTATACCCCCCAATACACCACTGTAGGCGACCTATACGCCGTATACAGCAAGGGGTATACGCCGTATACTCGCGTATACCCCCCCAATACACCACTGTAGGCGACCTATACGCCGTATACAGCAAGGGGTATACGCCGTATACTCGCGTATACCCCCCAATACACCACTGTAGGCGACCTATACGCCGTATACAGCAAGGGGTATACGCCGTATACTCGCGTATACCCCCCTATACACCACTGTAGGCGACCTTTACGCCGTATACAGCAAGGGGTATACGCCGTATACTCGCGTATACCCCCCAGTACACCACTGTGCTCAATCATACTCTGGTGATATGTATACCCGGGTTACGGCCCTGAGCAACACTCACACTGCATGAACGACCATAGCTTTTGTCCTCTCTCTCCCTCTCTCTCTCCTACTAGAATTCCAGGTATGTCCAAAGCCAACTTAAAGTAGTACCTAACCTATGCTCATACAAAAACTAAACCACCCAACAAAACGTGTACGTGTAACGAAATGTTGAAGATCATAAACCGATCAAAAATAAAACCTATAAGTACCTGCCTGCCCAGGGACTGATACCTTATCGTGGTTGGAAGGTTTGCGTGCTTTGTTGATCCCGAGAGCTATGCCGGCGGAAGCGTATGCTTCTGGTAGGGCCACTCTAGCCGGACTGGTCGAGGAGGAGAAGTCAGACGAAATGCAGTCCACATCCTCCCCACTCCCTTTTCCTCCCGCTTCCCCTATCCTCCTCGCCCTCCTACTTGCCCCTTTGCTCCAAACAGTCCCCTATTTCATCTCATTATCACCCACTCATCGTCTTGAGTAGCCAAGTTGCAAAAATAAAAGACGTTTAGCCCAAATATCAATCAATCCAAATTAGGGACTCGTATGCAACCTCTCCTCAACCTTCGAAAGAACTGGGTCATATTAGATCACTTGAAGCCACATATCCAAAATACCTTGTAGACACACAATGCGTAACTCACATCCCTGGATCACTTCTGATCACCGAAGTGATGTCATTTTAGGCATTGCGACGTCACACCTACCAAACGGAAGGCCCCAAAAAAACCGCTACCCTGCAGCAATTCACAGCACCACCCCCGTCTCTTGTAGCTAAACCGACCCAACAATCGTTGTAACGATTGGTGCGGGAACACTAACCTGACACTAGCATACATACACAATGCATATTCTGTATACACATTATGTTTCAAGTGTGTAAGTGCCCCCCCCCCCCCCTTGGCCTTACTGGTTGTTCTGCCCGGCCTGCTTCTTAGCACCAGTCCGCCCCTGGGTTTATGTTCAGTCGTAGTTTGGTGTATACTCGTGTATATGTCAAATGGCTTTGGTCAATTAATTATATAGTTCGTCTTCTTGTTCGCCCCAACTCAATTCGTGCTTTTCACCTCATTTTTCATTTCCTTATCTTTGTCGCTGTTAGTTGTGTCTGCCATGTTGTACGACTGCGTCATACCGTGTGTTGTTGTTGTTGTTGTGGTTCCCTGACTGGAAGTAGCGCTCTGTTCTTCGGGCAGCAACATAGTGTGCATGTGCTGGAGTCGGTTATCCCTAGTTTATGCAGGTGTGTAGCTGAAGGAATGGGGCCCCAGAGTGCTCCATGATCGAAGTACGATAGGCTTAGTGTCGCTGACACTGACAGCTGAACAAGCCTTTGTGGCATCTCTTTTTTCTTAAATTTATCGTGGGGTACAATTGTCCAGTCCAGTTCAGAGTTGTGGTCATAGCAGCTGACACTGTTGAGAACTGAACATTTTTCCAAGCACAATGGAAGCATAAAAGTACCTATTTCGTCGTAACTTGACAAAAGAAGGGAAGCAATCCAAATAACAACATTCCTGTCTGTCATAGAAAATCTCTAAGTAACTGCCCAAAGTAGAACAAGGCTGTATGTCTACCATAATCCAAGGATGATGATGAGTGTATTTCCTGCCAAAGCTCAATATCATTTACGAACAGGAAACGATCTGCTTGAAAAGCACCTACATCGAATAGGAATCACCAACAGCAGTATGTGCAGTCTATGTGGGAGGGAGGAACAGAACAAAGAGCATCTGATGAGATGTCCAAGTCTTAAAGATGAAGTAGATGGCCTTCCACCTGGCATGAGCTATGAGTAAAAAGGAGGCCTGTCTCTCCTGGAAAACAAGAAAATGCATGATGGCCCAGTAAGCCAAAAATGCGGGCATAGGAAAAGAAGAAGATCTACGAGCGATATGTGTTCTATTCAGCATATCAATCAGTGTTACTGTTAAATAAATAAATAAATAAATAAATTCACATTTAGAGTCTACCCACTCAGTAACTAAACTGATTTGCAGGGGGGGGACTTTAATTAAAAGTGACTAAACCAACCCTGTAGGCTTCGAACACCATAGACGAGTGAGCGATAACCAATCAGAGATCAATATTTCAAATACGAAACATATGAATCAGTGATTGGACAGTGCGAACACCTGCGGACAAATGCCAGAATCAACAAGGCCGATTCAGAACAACTTTCAATTTATTGATTGCTTCGTTGCTAGGACGGCTCCAAAGTCACCGTTTACTTATTACTATATCTTGCAGATGTTTTCTTCTTTAAACTTTAACTGTACCTACTGGTACCAGGAAGTCAGAAACATTATATATGTAGAATCAACATACACAATGACCTTTTTCCTAACTTTTTAGCATATTTTCTTAATTTACCAGTCTACTTACACTAGGCCTAGTTATTATTTTTATACCTTTGCAGGTTGTTTTCAAGTGTAGTCAAGCACTGAAAAAATACTTACTTGAAGGTTTTGGAAAGCACTAAAGCAAGTTGCATCCAATTCAAGGACTGCATATTCTTCGGCACAGGCTTTGACAGATGCCAATGCAAGACGCTGTAATGAGCAGGACTGATGCTGTTGTAGTAGATCTAGAAGTGGTTTGATGTTATCTGCTAGTTTCTCAGAGCATCCAATGCTGAGGACTTCCAGACTATGGCTTTGCTCCACCAACTGATGAAGAGGCCGAAGAAGATGGCTGTCGAAAGAAAAAGCAAACGACAAATGACTTATTTGATACGAACAATCTCTTAAATGTGGAATTATTTCAGTGAAAGTTCAATATGTTAGATACTAACATTCTCACTAAGCACACATTTTGTAAAAATTCACATGCAATTTTCTAAAATTCAAGGTCCACAGTACCAATAATGATATTTAATAGGTAAATTATTATAGGCCTATATACTAGGAAAACGCTCTGTTTGACGCGTTGATAAGCGAGCGCGTCAATATCTACGAACTTTCTGGCGAAAAGATTTCAATGCTAATACAAACAACAATTAACAACAATTTAAGAATGCTCATTGCAAAAATGTTTCTAAACTCCATAGCTATTATACTTCCCGACATTGTTGGATGCAGTGCAATGTGCGTTGCTAAGAATTTTCGCTGTCATGTTTTCGCCGCGGTCTGCCACCGTTACTTACAGTTATTGACAGCAAAAGAAATGTAATTTCTGCCCTTAATATGTATCAAATCACGTTTACATTAGTATATTCGTGACCGGACAGAAATTTACTATAAGATGGCCACCTCACATTTTGCTGTTATTGTGTTTCAGAAATATATTTTCGAGTAACTTTTGTGTAACTTTGCCACTTTTTATCAAATCGCCATAACATGAAAATATTCGTGATCTGAGGTGTGATGGATCGTACATTGCAAATATTTTTTCGCTATATAAAATTGAAATAGTAAGTAGGTAGTCTCCCCGCTCGGCCCCATTTCTATCACTGATGTCATGGTGGCACCTCCACATTATTTAGATAACCTGGGCTTCTCGTGTTGACATTCTTTTTCTTCTTTTGGAAGGAGCCGACATGTGAAGCCTGTGTGATGTGATTGTGACATTGTCAGCGAGTTCTTGCACTTACAGATACCCTAAAACCTCAGCCTATATGGACCACCCGTATTACGACCCCGGCGACGACCAGATACATTAGAGTATTATGATTATTTTGTCAAAAGGTAATTCCTCATTGAGTGCTGCAAATTCACACTGCACTTTTTAACCTCGTTGATGTCCCATATAGATAAGGCAGTTGTTGTTGTATGATTCTTCTTCCAACAGAGCCCTCACATTGAATTCGATGTTGTGTCTTTCTGTGGGAGGATATATTGTTTAAATTTTTCTTTTAGTGGTTTTATTTTAAACAGATCTGCAACCCAAAATTGGAACGTTTCGTGTTTTTTTCCGGCATGTCATCTTGATCATTAGGAGAAGATCTACCTGGTGCTACTACATTACCTAGTTCTTGTAATGCAATGCGTATCATAATGTTCCGTCTGGCCCCGGGGTAGAATAGGGCCAGGGTGACTCTGCCAGTCGTAAGAGGCGACGAAAGGAGACCCGGTCCCCCCCACAAACCCCCACTGTCCCACTGAAGTTTGCACCTCCCTCATGGCCCTGCCCCCCCTTGCTGGACTCCCCGTATGACGACCCCGCAATGCGCAATGGATCTTATTTGGACATGTGGCGGTTTATCATCTTCACACATCATCCACTCATGGTTTTGATAACTGTTAGCCAAAGTTGCACACATTTGGGTTTTAAAACACAAATATCATCATCATCGTCTTCATAATTATTATCTTTTAAATTTTATCTGTATATGATCAGGAATAAAGTGTATTCTAACTCTAGAGAGGTGGTTAAATACTGCAATAAAGAGTATTTGAAGGCCACACAACCTTCCCGACTGAAGTACCGCCTACAACTGACTCTGCAGCGGTGCTAAAACGTGCCTATAAACCAACCAAGTGATTAGCGCCAGCTCAGGCGAAGTTGTACTTAGCTCGTGTTGTATAGCTTATCGCTGGTTAGTCATTGTCTATTTGTGAACAGAACTTTCGACCAGCGAATTCAAAAATGTAATTCATCATTATTAGAAGACTTGTACCATCATATTTGCTTTGGTAAAATTTGAAACGGTTGATGCATCTTCGTGTTTTTAGCTATAGGATATACCTAAAGTTATAGTGTCCAAGCAATAGGCCTATTTCAACTGTTGGACCTCCGGCGATATTTGTCGAGTATTTTTTTCAAATGGGGCCCCCCCCCCCCAAAAAAAGAAAATACAAAAAATACAAGACTTGATACATATACTGGCACTGGTAGCGGCACTTCTGTGTGTTGTTGTTTGTGTACGCATAATTATTATATTTGAACCGCTGAGTTAGAGGATGGGTGAGAACAAAGGATTCTAAATCACGCCCCTTGGTAGTTTCCCAATTACTCTGTTATGCGCCCCAAACATACCCCTGGGTGAGGGCTGGAACATTAGTTGAATACGAATGTGGACTTTTTAGTTTATTGTTTATTCAGAATCTTCCTTATGTTTCTAACATTTGGTCGGCTAGATTTAACATACAAGACGGTTTCATTTCATTCCAAGCAAATAGCATACACTTCTATTATCTATAGTTGAGATTGAGGTAGGTAGGAGTGGATTGAGTGTGCAAGGAAGCTGCGATTCAGAGGCGATTGACAAGGGCTTTGTTAAACCTCTCATAATAATTGTTATTTTGTTGCAATATCTTAAAAAATATTAACTATTTCATTGCAAAGGGTTATATATTTGTCAGTGGAAGCGACACATTTTTGTGACGATCCTGGCGAATTGGGTAATGGCTGCCAAACATTGTAGATCTGGTTTGACAATCCACCATTCTAGGGATCCTTGAATGTGGCTAGTACTGCTCCCCCCCCCCCCCACTCCCCCCAGCCATCACCCAGACCACTCCTCCACTCGCGACACTTGGCCACTCGCCCACTACTCTATAAGTCTATAATACTCTAATATTCCCATCATTTTATAATCATACCCTTAACATACTCACGTATTCTCCTACTCTCCTACTAACATACTAGCATACATACTCTCTTATTAACTTACTAACACTCAATTCACATACTCGCATATTCTCCTACTCTCCTACTAACATACTAACACACTCTCCTACTAACATACTAACACACTCTCCTACTAACATACTAACATACTCCCCTTATAACATACTAACACACTCTCCTACCTACATACTAACACACTCTCCTACTAACATACTAATATACTAATATATTAACACACATGCTACAGTAGAGTTCCGCGGGAGTTTACACCATGGCCACACCATTTCCCCCCCGTTTTGGACACCCATACATAGGTTGAAAGATAAGCTACCCCGGGATCATTTATTTTCCTAGAACGATCGGACTGAAGAAAGTGATAAGTGTATTCATGTCATCTGAATTCCTCGTTCTTTGCTCGAGTTTGAATGGAGATAATTGCTCGACTGGACTTTTCTCTAGGGGTGTACCAAGAAAACTACCTAAAAGGTTGGTGTAAACTCACGCGGAACTCCACTGTAGCATACATACTAACATACTAACATACTCACATACTCGCATAATCTCAAACTCTACTGGTGTATACTACTCTACTACTCCCCTACTACCATTCCTCCACTCTCCTACTCCCCTACTACAACTCCTCCACTCTCCTACTCTACTGGTGTATACTACTCCACTACTCCCCTACAACTAACATCACTACCCGTTGTTCCTTTGCTGGGCGATGGTCTTCGTTCTATATGGATGCAGAAACGTTTAGCAGTGTCAAGTTTTACTCATACTGCATAATAAAGCCATAATGAAGCTTCACAGTATATTCTCATTAATGGGATTATGCTGTAGAAATTTCAGCTTTGTTCTAGGCGCAAGTGTAATATAATGCAGAATGGGTTGCTGTGAGGATGTAAAGATTGAGTTGGAGATTCAGTGATATTCCATTGATCGGTTTTAGAACACAAAGGAATGTGGTGATATCAGCTACTTGACAATATTGGGGATCTGACAGACACTTGAGATGGTAGCATTGAATACGAGGCTGTGGTTAATTCAGAGCGACCACCTCCCTAGATCAGCATTGTTTAGCTACCGTGTCTGTGCTAAACCTCCTGAGCCACAGGCAAGAAGGCCTACTATATGAAACCTTCTTTGGCCTCAGGGCGGTGGATAGCAAATTGATATTTTCTTTCAAAATCCCCAATTTATTTTTACCGGCCGGCATCTTTTATCAAGAACGTAATTCGAGAATGATTCCTTTTTACTTCAAAGAAAATAATGACTGCCGTCATAATGTACATATAACTTATATTAACAAAATGAAAAGTAATTGTTTTATATTTTGAGATTGAAATCTGTTTAATAATAAATGTGATGGACTATATATGTATATATATATATATATAAATATATGGGTTGTGTTCATCATGTTGAACGAATGAAGAACAGATAGAACATAAACAAATAAAGGAACTGTGATTAGAATTAAGGACTTTTCCTTAGATAGTGGAAATAAATTATTCAGTTTCGAAAGTGACTCTTCCAATCTCTAATTTCCTTTGAAGTTAAGTTTCGTTTGTGTATTTTAAAACTGTTGCACATGTCTCACAAGTTGTGTTAATATATGCCATCATGATAGCCATGCTCAGTGGTAATAATTTTCAAAATGGCCAATTCATTTATCATATTCACAGTACGTAGATGGTCACGTTTAAAAATTATAAACACTGGTCTATCCATAATTTTGTATTTGAATGTAACGTGCGATATTGAATATACCTAATATTATATACCTATTGAATAGGTATGCAAGACTAAGTAACTTGTGTATTGCAGATCTACAGGAATGTTGTTGAGTGGTATCAAGGAATTGTATACTTCACTGTCCACATTAGTGCGGGTATTGGTTCTTACAACATTCTGAACAATTATGCAATACGTAAAAAAAAGTTCGAAGTCACATCCACAAATGTTGGAAAAAACATTATATTCAAATGATTACACACCTACAATGTGTCATTGTTTAATTCAAGAACAGTTTTACTTTTAAACTTTTTAAGTTCACATTTCAAATAAATTTTGTGTATTAAGCCTGTGCTTAATCAAATACCCTAAAAATATTAAAAATAAAGTGAAAAATAAGAATTGCATTCGGTTCTAAAGTCTTCTTCTGCAGCTAGTCTTGTTTTAAAAACAATGAAGGTTTCACCTTTAAACTTAATTACTTCACATGTAAAATAAATTTTGTGAATAAAGCCTGTGTTAAATCAAATATATGAAATATATAAGAAAGAAAATGGAAACGAAAAAATGTATTTGGGTCTACAGTCTTCTTCTGTAGTCAGTCTTTGTGGCTAGTTGTTAGGTTGTGGGTTTGTTGATGTTTGGGTTTGCGGATGTGCGTTTGTGGGTGTGAGTTTGTAAGTCGTTTTTGGGTTTGTGGATTTGTGGGTCGTGGGTTTGTGTGGTAGGATTGCTACATTTGTAATATTTGTCTTGAGTGTTTTAGTTTCTGTTTTCATTGTTTTTTGTGCAGTTGTATTTATTGTCTTGTCTTGTAAGTTAGTTTAATACCTGAATAAGATGAACAATAAGAAAATAAAAAAAGTAGGTTGCTTTCAAACACGTAAGCCCCTTAGAAAGAATAAGCCATTTTGAACGCGTTTAACCTTTATCATCAGCATGAAAAGATTCTATCGACGTCTTGAGGGTTATCGAGGAGGTCGGGTGCCAGGCCACTGACTACTACACCACTGAGCTACCAGACCAGAGGAGCAATATTCTCCACTCTATCCTTCTCTAATGCATTTAAGCGCGTATAGCTATAGAATCCTCCTGTATAATCGTTTACCGTTCATGGTTTCTCGCATGGCAATAGGATGTGGGGGGATATGTCATCACACAATCTATAATATCATCTTGGCCCGTCTGGGCCCGGGATAGAATTGGCCCAGGGTGACTCTGCTAGTCGTAGGAGGCGACGAAAGGAGACCCCCCCACTATCCCGCTGAAGATTTGTCCTTCCACTTGGCCCTGCTCTTTCTTGTTTAATTCCCCTTGTTTCGACCCCCGTGATTTGCAATGCATCTGATTCGGATCTGCATCTTCATCTTCATTTATCATCCACTCATCGCCTCTATAAGCCAAAGCTACAAATATTTTGGCCGCAAAACCCAAATATCGTCATCATAATATCATCTTCCTCTTTCACGTCTACACGTCTACTGTCCGTTCGGCCAGCACAAACCAAGAATAAGATAGAGCTGACCAACTACATCCCGACTTTGCGTCGCTACTGACCGAAGATCAACACGATTGCTACTCTAGACGATTGCTACACTAGACATCTGAGCAAAGAATGTCCTCCACTCCATCCTTAATGCATTTCAACATTGCATTAATAGATAGAATCCTCGTTTACGATCGTTTCCCTTTAATGGTTTCTCGCATGTCAATAGGGTCAGAGAAGATATATATTACAGTCTATAATATAGAATCATCTTGCTCTTCTACGTCTACACGTCTACTGTCCGTTCGGCCGGCTCAAACCAAGCACAAGTTAGAGCTGACAAACTACATCCCGGCCTTGCGTCGCTACTGACCGCAAATAATCGCTATTGCTACTCTAGACCAGTGAGCTACCAGAGAAACAATGTTCTCCACTCCATCCTTAATGCATTTCAACATTGCATTCATATAGATTGCATCCTCATTAACGGCCGTCCTGGATTTCGTTTTTTCCGTTTGATGATTCCTCGATTGTCAATAGGGTCAGAGCGGATATAAAATCATCTTGCTCTCCCACGTCTACACGTCTTCTGTTCGTTCGGCCGGCTCAAACCAAGCACAAGATAGAGCTGACCAACTAAAATTGTAGACGCCAATTTAGGTGCAAGGCGGGATATGCCGCTCTCCACCGAGGCAGAATAAGTGGGGTCCGGCGGGTAGACACCCCTCATATTATCCACCTGCGCGCTACAGGTTTGCCACGTTTCTACATTCAGTGCAGTCTCGGTCATCTCGATCGGCTCCCGGCGTATGGTCAGTCATCGTTGTATAGATTTTGCAACGCAGGAAAGGTCTGTGGTACTCTATTGAAGTTTACGGTTGATTAGTTTTCTGAGGAGTTAACGCGCGTGTAAGTGCTGCTCTTTGGTAAAATTAGTATCCTTTGAAGATTAGATCTTGCCCTCAAAATGAAGTCTCCGTCTTAACATCCCGACCTTGCGTCGCTACTGACCGCAAATCAACACGATTGCATAAACAGTGACCCCCTCCATCCCCGCAACTCTTTGAAATTCCAACCCATCTCTGCCGCGTGCGTGGTTCCAAACGCTGGCAAGAAAGTGCCTCTTAACCTTATTAACTGCCAAACCTCTGTTCTGACATCTGCAAACAAGAGAGCATTCACCATCGCAGCGGTAATAAGAAGCTTTCGGAGTGAAACCGGCCGTGAGAATCACATACGAAGACATTCACTCATATCTGCGGGCAATGATCTGATGTACCACACGTTCCTCACCAAAATTCTCCGTTAGAAGAAAGATGTAATCCCTGGTATATCGAGTACTATACCTCTCGACGCCACTCGGCCGATATGACGTATTAAGGTGGCATTATACTCCTTCTCCTCCAGCTGACATCAAGTGGCCCATGCCCTTCTTCGTTGCCACCTTCCGTCATCAAACTCCTTCTTCTCCACCTGACATCAAGAGCCCAATGCCCTTCTTCGTTACCACCTTCCGTCATCACACTCCTTCTCCTCCACCTGACATCAAGAGCCCAATGCCCTTCTTCGTTGCCACCTTCGGCCACTTACGCCGAAACGGTATTTTAATTCAGCTTCCACCATATCATGAAGAAGAGCGGAAGATATTGTTTAAGAAGAGGCGGATCGAGGGGATAGTCTGTGCCTAAAGTAGGGGCCCCGCGGCCCTGAATGGTTCCACCCTAGGTTGCAGACATCTACTCCGCCTCTTCTTGAGAGTTATCGCTCAGCTATCAAACACATCCAATACTGTGAAGATGGTTTGGAACTAAGTAGATAATGGACGCAGAGTGGCTGAAGCGAGACAGCAACATGGTGACGTCATTGGCTGGGCGCGATGAGAGTTAGCGCAGGCGCCAGCTGACTAATACAACTAACTGCACAACTTGTTTGGGTTCACACACACGGACGGACTGGATTGAGTAGGTTTGTTCTGTGTGTGCACTCGTCAAAAATAACTTCTAAAGATGAACCGATGCAATCGGTACGAATCATAAAGATATTTTCATCGATGGACGCGGCGAAATCCGACAGCCAAGTTTTAATAACATCCACAGATGTCTAAGAAATCATTCGATATGTTCATTCGATGTCGTTTCAATAATCAACTAGAAACGGTTCCGCCCGTTTAAACATGGCCGACTATCTGTTCGTGTTCTCACACTCAACGAGAATATTAGTATATTATGAAGGCTATATTGCACAGGTGGGGCGGAACTGTGCCGTGCACAATGCATGGCTGCATCGTCTACTGTTGCTGATCAATATGAGTGAAAGACTGATACGCTCTACCGCAGGCTGTAAATGGACCCAGTAGTTACTCCATTTTGGCTCGTTCCGGTACCCCTAGAATATTAAGGCCGGTAATGCCACGCGAATATGTGTCCTAACAAAAAGATGGTACGAACTTATTAAACAAGTACCAAGTGGAGCCAGACCAGGGACCACAGTCTATCTCAAGATAAAGAAACAGTCAGTGGAAAACGTTAACTTGATGTTCTACTGATCTAGTTCCCGTCTCTAAGAAGTCATGATTGCGGCGTTTTATCATCCTCATAATACCATCCCCTCATCGTCTCGATTAGCGTCGTTTACAACAAGACACACAAAGCCGAAATATCATAACTTCAAGAACTCGACGGGCGTAAGCAAAAATTATTGCAGTCAGCCAATCCACAAATTGGCCCAACAATGAAATGCTTTAATGTTTGTCATCGAGCCAACGAGGACTCACAAGTAAAAGATAATGCACCACTTACAATCATCCTCGATTATTGGGAACAACCAGCCAACGATTGGGTTACGGTTCTGGTCGCATCGCTAGTTGCAGAAAGCAGTCTAAAATGTCCACTGAAAAATAAGTGCACAACGGAAAAATTAAACTTTGACTTAACAAAAGACCTACAAGCAGTGATCCGTCGGCTTACTTTATTTCTGCTTCAATTCATAATTCAATCAACAATTTACAAAAATTTCAGATTGATATTTACAGGCTTCTTGTAATGAATCAAATGGATCAATTCTATATCAACAAAATAACGTTTTTGATGAGAGAAACACTTTAACCTTGGAGACTGACACCAGTTAGAGTGTACACGTGAGTTGCAAGGAGCCTTTTGTTGTAACACGATCTATATATATAAATATAGGCTACTTATACTATATTGTTATTACAATTTAGAGGTGGTTTACAATATACTCTTATTTATTCAAGTCAACTACTTTTAACAACGGCAGTTGGCCGCATACATTCCGAGCGGAATTTATACGTTATGTATTTACAAGAAGCCTTTTGAAGAAACACGATCTATATATTAAGGCTTTTTATATTATATTTGTATATCAATTAACGGGTAGTTTACAATATACTCGGAGTCCGTTGACTCTGTGGACCTTAACTTGTGCATTGTAGTGTCAAGTGTGCGAGTACAAAGTACATAACATATGATAAGCTTGTACAATTTATTCAAGTCAATTGCTGTTTAACAACAATAGTTTTCCCGCATAAATTCCGAGCGGAATACATACGTTATGTATTTTCAAGAAGCCTTTTCAAGAAACACGATCTATATATATAGGCTTTTTATACTATATTGTTGTTACAATTAAGGGGTAGTTTATAATTTTGTCAATAAGAAGAAATCGCTTGCCTTATGTATTTTACTCCTAGTATACAACTTGTTTTAAATATAATTAATGAAGGGTAACACATAACAAAAGAACACTACTGAGCTTAAAGCAAAAGTCACCTAATTGTTTATAGTCTTTAGGTGCCTATTTATTGCACTGAGATGGCTTTAATGGAACGATCGAGTTTTTAATTGGGCTTACTAGGGCTTCGGCCCGCCTTGCGTCAGACACTGTTTGTTGTGCTGGATTCCCAGACTGCGCGTGTCCGGGTGATAACCCTGACACGGGTGTCCGTGTCGGAGGCAATGCTTGTGCCAGTCTAGAAGTCTGTGTATATCCAGCAGGGTTGGGTTATTCTCTTACATGGGAACTAAGTATCCATCCCATGGTAGAGAATGCTTTGTAGGTGAGCCTAGCTTAACTCTTTGGTTGCCGATTGGCGACCGGTCAGACCTCGTTGAATGCATATTATCTAGCCTTAATGGGTCGCAGTGGCGTAAATAGCAGTTGTATTTTTGGGCAGGGGGGTCAGCATTTAAAAACCAGAAATATCGGTATAATTTCCTGATGAGAAATCGTGGATGTGTGAAATCATAGGATATTATACTAACCCTTTATTCATCATTTCATCATTTTTACCATTCATGTTGTTGAATCTTCTTCGTATTTGCCGGCGCTCTTTGCTACCCAAACGCTACCCAAACCCCCATGACCCCTTAAACCCTAATACTCCAAATACTGTTTTTTTTCTTTGTGATGACCTGGGCGATTTGCGAGAGATATTATTGTGCCGACGTCATATAATCCAGCTATCGAATATGTCATAATACTCCAAATATTCATACATCATAATTTGAAGGAAACACACAAAGGCATGTCCATGAACATGGCCCTTATATAATAATAATAATAATTAATTTTTGGTTGCCTGTCTGGGCCCCTGGCTAATCGGCTCAGAGTAACTCTACAAGTCGTAAGAGGTGACAGTGTTGATTACCCCAATCACCCCGTAACGTCAAACGACCTGGTTAACACCAATGCTAGATTGGACCAATCCTACCAAGAATGGAATTTTGTCGTGCTTATACAAGTTTTTGTTTGCAACGATTTTCTACGCCTTTTTTGTTATCTTACAACGGGCAAGCAAGCAGGGTGATAGCAAGGTTCTATGCGAAACCAAGTGGTTTTGTCGATAGTACTAAGGTAATGGTAGATTTGTTGTTCCATGCTTTTCTCAACGTCAAATGACCTAGTTATTTAGTAATCACCAATGCGAGATTGCACCAATCCTACCAAGAATGGAATTTTGTCGTGCTTATACAAGTTTTTGTTTGCAACGATTTTCTACGCCTTTTGTGTTATCTTACAACGGGCAAGCAAGCAGGGTGATAGCAAGGTTCTATGCGAAACCAAGTGGTTTTGTCGATAGTACTAAGGTAATGGTAGATTTGTTGTTCCATGCTTTTCTCAACGTCAAATGACCTAGTTATTTAGTAATCACCAATGCTAGATTGGACCAATCCTACCAAGAATGGAATTTTGTCGTGCTTATACAAGTTTTTGTTTGCAACCATTTTCTACGCCTTTTGTGTTATCTTACAACGGGCAAGCAAGCAGGGTGATAGCAAGGTTCTATGCGAAACCAAGTGGTTTTGTCGATAGTACTAAGGTAATGGTAGATTTGTTGTTCCATGCTTTTCTCAACGTCAAATGACCTAGTTATTTAGTAATCACCAATGCGAGATTGCACCAATCCTACCAAGAATGGAATTTTGTCGTGCTTGTACAAGTTTTTGTTTGCAATGATTTTCTACGCCTTTTTGTTATCTTACAACGGGCAAGCAAGCAGGGTGATAGCAAGGTTCTATGCGAAACCAAGTGGTTTTGTCGATAGTACTAAGGTAATGGTAGATTTGTTGTTCCATGCTTTTCTCAACGTCAAATGACCTAGTTATTTAGTAATCACCAATGCGAGATTGCACCAATCCTACCAAGAATGGAATTTTGTCGTGCTTGTACAAGTTTTTGTTTGCAATGATTTTCTACGCCTTTTTGTTATCTTACAACGGGCAAGCAAGCAGGGTGATAGCAAGGTTCTATGCGAAACCAAGTGGTTTTGTCGATAGTACTAAGGTAATGGTAGATTTGTTGTTCCATGCTTTTCTCAACGTCAAATGACCTAGTTATTTAGTAATCACCAATGCGAGATTGCACCAATCCTACCAAGAATGGAATTTTGTCGTGCTTGTACAAGTTTTTGTTTGCAACGATTTTCTACGCCTTTTTGTTATCTTCCAACGGGCAAGCAAGCAGGGTGATAGCAAGGTTCTATGCGAAACCAAGTGGTTTTGTCGATAGTACTAAGGTTATGGTAGATTTGTTGTTTCATGCTTTTCTCAACGTCAAATGACCTAGTTATTTAGTAATCACCAATGCTAGATTGGACCAATCCTACCAAGAATGGAATTTTGTCGTGCTTATACAAGTTTTTGTTTGCAACCATTTTCTACGCCTTTTGTGTTATCTTCCAACGGGCAAGCAAGCAGGGTGATAGCAAGGTTCTATGCGAAACCAAGTGGTTTTGTCGATAGTACTAAGGTTATGGTAGATTTGTTGTTCCATGCTTTTCTCAACGTTAAATAACCTAGTTATCTAGTTATCACCAATGCGAGATTAGACTAAGGTGACCATATTTACAAATCGAAATTCCGGGACAAACACAACTTTCGGCGACAACAATGGGGGTGGGGGGGGGGGGACGCCCTCCACAACAGCGCCGCAGGCAATTTTTTTAAAAAGTATGTTTTTAATGTGGTTTTAAGCGTTTTAGAATGAGTTTAGAGTGAGTTGATTTTTTATGTTTTTTACTTTTAGGATGCTCTTTAATGTCTGATCGTCCCCCGTGCGCGACAGAAAATGTGGATTGACACTGACTGCAATGAACGTCGGGATCGTAATTTGCCCGCAATTGCTTTAAACATGGGAAGTCTTCTTGTAACTTTACGTTAATAAATTTACACTTCCTTTTTGGTGGCGGCATTGACGCAGCACAAACACACACAGTATCAAAGTTCAACGGCGACTAATGCCTCTTCTAAACTAAGTGATTATCGCATGTAGTAATTACAATATCCAGTTAACTCTCAGTGTAGAAGTGATCCACCAACGATAATCTAATTGAACCATGAATTTTAAAAACAACCTAAGTCATAAAACAGAAATGCTGAGTAAACTAAAAAAAACATTCTGTGGGTTGGAATTTTGGTTATACGTGAATTGTATATTTATTTATAGTAAGGAAACGTAATTTGACATTCGTTTTCGTATTGACATGCAAAAAATATTTGAAACCTGATTTGTTATCAATTTCTGAAAACTGTAAAATTAGGTCGTTTTTAAAATTCAAAAAAAAAAATCCGGTAAAAAATGTATTTGAAGACAATAACTGATAGACCTATACAGTATACACCTGACAATTATTCAAATTATTTTATTTTATTTCAAACAATAACTTTTGACAGTTACAAGCAGTAGGCTACAAGGCTTACAACGCTTAATCAAGGTCATCATCCCGTTCATTCACCAAAACTCCTTTATTGACCTTCCAGGCTAAGATTTCATTGTAGAACTCAGCGTGCTCTTCTGGTATGTACTGCATTGCCTTCTTTAGATCCGCAATCTTTTTGCTGTTAATCGCAACCATCGAATCTCCAAGGTACACTTGCTGGGTTGGTAGGAAACCCATGAACCCATCTACAAAGTGGAAGGTTGTTAAGACCATGAGCGTCTCTTCTATACTCAAACGCCTTGTACGAAGAGATGTGTAAGTGTACTTTCTTGGTCTGAGGAATGGTTTTCTTGTTTGTCTCGACAGAAATTACAATTTTTTGTAGTGATTTGGCCACCAATCTTTGAAATTTAAAACGTCGCAAGTCTCAACCATTGTTACCTCGTACCGACTTCTTTTGCTTGACTTTACAATCATTTCAGTATAACTTCTTTCGGGACGTTATACCGATCAACACTTTTAAGTTGACTCTTTACTCGCCCAAAGTTTCTATCACAAGCCAAGAAAGAGTGCCCTCTAATAGCGCAAAATTGATACATTTTTTTCAAACCTGCCCATGTATGTGAGTGTCAGCAGCATCCGAACAAGTGTATGGTTTTTATTTTGCCCGGCACACCCATCACTGTATAAGCGTAGCTCTCTTGTGTCTGCCGGGACGTACTTGTTGATGATCCATGGTATACCACTCAACGGTTAAACTTTTAAAGCATACACAAGTCCACACAGCACATATTATTATCAAAGGCTCAAAAGAATTACCAACAGCTGGAGCTGACAGGCAGGAGGCCTATTTAAAGAACACAAAGTAAGCAAAGTACGTAAGTAAGTAAGTAGAAGCAAAGTACAAGTAAAAAATAAAATAAAATAAATAGATCTGGAAAAAAATAAATTTTAAAAACAACCTAAGTCAGTGACTTAGGTTGTTTTTAAAATTCATTTGTGAAATGTGAATCTTGATACTGCCATATCACCATGGGTATATTGAAATGTTAGGTTGTTCTTTAACAGAATGATGCCCACGTACATAAATAACGGTTTTTCACCAAAAAGTCAATTTCGTAAAATTAGTGACTTAGGTCGTTTTTAAAATTCATGGTTCAATTACAGGGTAGGACCCCAAGTTAAGTGATGCACTGCCTTTAAAACATATACTACTCGTTGCGTCCTAGGGACGATTTCCTACTAAATTCGTAGTTGAGGTTATGTTTGAACTTTCAGGTTCAATAACAGTAACGTTCGTACACTAGTGACCTTTACCTGTAGAGTTAACATTACTTTAACACCTGATAAGAAAGTTCTGCGAAGTACAATATGAAGCCATTGGGTTTGAAATATCCCAATGATGAAGCTGCTACGAGAATTTGTTTACTTTCGTAGTTACAAAAGTTACTATTAGAGGTCGCATAATCGATATTATCGGTGCAGTGTAGAAGTGCACGACGATCATCAACCTCCAGTTAACTGCATATGATTATCACTGTCTGAGTGTAGAAGGGGCATTTAATGACAAGCCAAATACAAGAACCTGTGGGAGGCGGCGAGTCAAAGCCTAGGCAGTAGGCTGACGGTAGGGGGTAGGGCCAGGGGTAGGGTAGGCCGGTCAGCTGATATGGTACCGGTAAGCTACGTGTACAGCTGCCATCACAAGTAACTCAATATATCACGCATTTTGTTGTAATACTTGCCGCGTCGATAATTTCTGGGACATTAGAAACGTGTATCACAATTCCGGGACATTTAAGTGCTTTTCAAAAAGTCTTCGGGACGCCGGGACAGAGTGTAAAAAAACGGGACTGTCCCGGGAAATCCGGGACGTATGGTCACCTTAGATTAGACCAATCCTACCAAGAATGAAATTAGGTCGTGCTTGTACAAGTTTTTGTTTGCAACGATTTTCTACGCCTTTTTGTTATCTTCCAACGGGCAAGCAAGCAGGGTGATAGCAAGGTTCTATGCGAAACCAAGTGGTTTTGTCGATAGTACTAAGGTTATGGTAGATTTGTTGTTTCATGCTTTTCTCAACGTCAAATGACCTAGTTATCTAGTAATCACCAATGCGAGATTGGACCAATCCTACCAAGAATGGAATTTGGTCGTGCTTGTACAAGTTTTTGTTTGCAACGATTTTCTACGCCTTTTTTGTATCTTACAACGGGCAAGCAAGCAGGGTGATAGCAAGGTTCTATGCGAAACCAAGTGGTTTTGTCGATAGTACTAAGGTTATGGTAGATTTGTTGTTCCATGCTTTTCTCAACGTCAAATGACCTAGTTATCTAGTTATCACCAATGCTAGATTGGACCAATCCTACCAAGAATGGAATTTGGTCGTGCTTGTACAAGTTTTTGTTTGCAACGATTTTCTACTCCTTTTTGTTATCTTCCAACGGGCAAGCAAGCAGGGTGATAGCAAGGTTCTATGCGAAACCAAGTGGTTTTGTCGATAGTACTAAGGTTATGGTAGATTTGTTGTTCCATGCTTTTCTCAACGTCAAATGACCTAGTTATCTAGTAATCACCAATGCGAGATTGGACCAATCCTACCAAGAATGGAATTTGGTCGTGCTTGTACAAGTTTTTGTTTGCAACGATTTTCTACGCCTTTTTTGTTATCTTACAACGGGCAAGCAAGCAGGGTGATAGCAAGGTTCTATGCGAAACCAAGTGGTTTTGTCGATAGTACTAAGGTAATGGTAGATTTGTTGTTCCATGCTTTTCTCAACGTCAAATGACCTAGTTATCTAGTAATCACCAATGCGAGATTGGACCAATCCTACCAAGAATGGTATTTCGTCGAGCTTAAACAAGTTTTTGTTTGCAACGATTTTCTACGCCTTTTGTGTTATCTTACAACGGGCAAGCAAGCAGGGTGATAGCAAGGTTCTATGCGAAACCAAGTGGTTTTGTCGATAGTACTAAGGTAATGGTAGATTTGTTGTTCCATGCTTTTCTCAACGTCAAATGACCTAGTTATTTAGTAATCACCAATGCTAGATTGGACCAATCCTACCAAGAATGGAATTTTGTCGTGCTTATACAAGTTTTTGTTTGCAACCATTTTCTACGCCTTTTGTGTTATCTTACAACGGGCAAGCAAGCAGGGTGATAGCAAGGTTCTATGCGAAACCAAGTGGTTTTGTCGATAGTACTAAGGTAATGGTAGATTTGTTGTTCCATGCTTTTCTCAACGTCAAATGACCTAGTTATTTAGTAATCACCAATGCGAGATTGCACCAATCCTACCAAGAATGGAATTTTGTCGTGCTTGTACAAGTTTTTGTTTGCAATGATTTTCTACGCCTTTTTGTTATCTTCCAACGGGCAAGCAAGCAGGGTGATAGCAAGGTTCTATGCGAAACCAAGTGGTTTTGTCGATAGTACTAAGGTAATGGTAGATTTGTTGTTCCATGCTTTTCTCAACGTCAAATGACCTAGTTATTTAGTAATCACCAATGCGAGATTGCACCAATCCTACCAAGAATGGAATTTTGTCGTGCTTGTACAAGTTTTTGTTTGCAACGATTTTCTACGCCTTTTTGTTATCTTCCAACGGGCAAGCAAGCAGGGTGATAGCAAGGTTCTATGCGAAACCAAGTGGTTTTGTCGATAGTACTAAGGTAATGGTAGATTTGTTGTTCCATGCTTTTCTCAACGTTAAATAACCTAGTTATTTAGTAATCACCAATGCTAGATTGGACCAATCCTACCAAGAATGAAATTAGGTCGTGTTTGTACAAGTTTTTGTTTGCAACGATTTTCTACGCCTTTTTGTTATCTTCCAACGGGCAAGCAAGCAGGGTGATAGCAAGGTTCTATGCGAAACCAAGTGGTTTTGTCGATAGTACTAAGGTTATGGTAGATTTGTTGTTCCATGCTTTTCTCAACGTCAAATGACCTAGTTATCTAGTAATCACCAATGCGAGATTGGACCAATCCTACCAAGAATGGAATTTGGTCGTGCTTGTACAAGTTTTTGTTTGCAACGATTTTCTACGCCTTTTTTGTTATCTTACAACGGGCAAGCAAGCAGGGTGATAGCAAGGTTCTATGCGAAACCAAGTGGTTTTGTCGATAGTACTAAGGTAATGGTAGATTTGTTGTTCCATGCTTTTCTCAACGTCAAATGACCTAGTTATCTAGTAATCACCAATGCGAGATTGGACCAATCCTACCAAGAATGGTATTTCGTCGAGCTTAAACAAGTTTTTGTTTGCAACGATTTTTTACGCCTTTTTTTTATCTTCCAACGGGCAAGCTAGCAGGGTGATAGCAAGGTTCTATTCGAAACCAAGAGGTTTTGTCGATAGTACGAAGGTAATGGTCGATATGCTGTTCCATACTCTTGTTATTGCATCCATTTACCCTGAGTCAGCTGTTCGAGAAATTGTTCGTAGTCTCGATTACGTGCGAGGCGTTGTTTCGTTTTGCCTTGGTCTTGATGTTGTCACATATTTCGTGTTATATTGTGTCTGTTATGTGCAGATCACGAACAGCTAAGTCGCTCCAACTTCTGTTTCTTTTGCTATTGTCCCCTCATCGGCAGTTACTTTTATCTTCTTCTTGGTGTAGTAAAGCTCTTAGGACACACTTGTTAAGACTGTTGTTTAAAGAGAGCCAAAGCTCTTACTCGCAATGTAGTGTGTTCACACTTAGTTTGTATATCTCGTGGTATTCGACAACTGAGCCTATGCACCAGAATTTACCACGTGTCAGCATTGTGTGGGCTGCCTAGAACTTCTGGGGTAGGGCTCTCTATATCTCAAAACATCGGAATAGTAAGATGAAACAGGTAAACTCTCTCGACTGAAATACATGTTCTTTCAAATTCATTTAAAGAGCAAACTAAGGGTAGTTGAGCTTTGCTTTCAGGAGAAGAGTCGCGCAACAATGTATAATTGCCTCAATCATAAAAAGCAACGTGGACGTATGATCTTATGATATAAGTATCGTTTTGTGACTAATCCAATCCAATCTAATCAGTGGTGAAACTTTGTCATATACTTTTATCACTTTGACTTCTTATTTTGTAAGATGAGCCAACCTCCATGTTGGGAAACACTGTCTGTACTACAAGTCCATTGAGTATAGGAAAACATGTAGAGCGGATCCGAGATCATGAGGAAGGTTTTTATAATCGTTAATACTAATATTAATTATCATAATAATAATAATTCAACGATACTAATAACTGATCTAGTTCGTGTTCAAAAAACATGCACAGCTATTCGTCTATAATTAACTTGATTTTACTAATGTGCTTCCAAACTCAGATTCTCCTTCTGAATTGTTTGCGTCATTGGCCAACTGCTGATCACTGCCAGCTAGACTGACGCGTTTGCGTTTGTTGTTGATTCTTTACTCTGTTCTTTGCCCGTGGATGTGAGCAACTTGCATGTAAAATGTTCCAATATGCATCAAAGGGTGCAATGTGCATCAAATTGTTCCATTCAGAATATGTGAAGAGTATCTGCTTCCTGTTTGCGACCCGTCTCGGGCCGGGGTAAAATAGCCTCTGAGTGACTCTACTAGTCGTGAGAGGCAACGAAAGGAGACCGTAGACTCACCCCCTCCTCCCACGGTCCCACTGAAGATCTCTCCTCCCACTTGGCCCAGCCCTCCCTTGCTGGGTACCCTTTATGACGACCCTCTACGATGTGCCACGAATCTGATTCGGACATGTGACGTATTGTTATCTTCAACTTCATATTTCACTCACTAGTTGTCTCGATTAGCTAAAGTCAAAAATAAGGGACCCTAACATCTTCATCGCCTCCTGTTTGCATCATGTCACTTCCTGTTAATGTGTGTATGTGATAATGTGCATATCTTAGTGCCTGACGAACACCTTCAGATCTAAGGGTAAAAATATAGGATGTAAAACCCAATATTATCATCATCTATTGCTGTGACGCCCTATGACGACCCTGGCGTCATCATCATCTATTGCTGTGACGCCTTATGACGACCCTGGCGTCATCATCATCTATTGCTTTTACGTCTTATGACGACCCTGGCGTCATCATCATCAAATGTTGCTGTGGCGCCTTATGACGACCCTGGCGTCATCATCATCTATTGCTGTGACGCCTTATGACGGCTCTGGCGTCATCATCATCTATTGCTGTGACGCCTTATGACGACCCTGGCGTCATCATCATCTATTGCTGTGACGCCTTATGACGACCCTGGCGTCATCATCATCTATTGCTGTGACGCCGTATGACGACCCTGGCGTCATCATCATCTATTGCTGTGACGCCTTATGACGACCCTGGCGTCATCATCATCTACTGCTGTGACGCCTTATGATGACCCTGGCGTCATCATCATCTATTGCTGTGACGCCTTATGACGACCCTGGCGTCATCATCATCTATTGCTGTGACGCCTTATGACGACCCTGGCGTCATCATCATCTATTGCTGTGACGCCTTATGACGACCCTGGCGTCATCATCATCTATTGCTGTGACGCGTTATGACGACCCTGGCGTCATCGTCATCTATTGCTGTGACGCCTTATGACGACCCTGGCGTCATCATCATCTATTGGTGTTACGCCTAATGACGGCTCTGGCGTCATCATCATCTATTGCTGTGATTCCTTACGACCTGCCCAGGGACTGCCACCTTATCGTGGTGGGCAGGTTTGCGTGCTTTGTTGATCCCGAGAGCTATGCCGGCGGAAGCGTATGCTTCTGGTAGGGCCACCCAAGCCGGACTGGTCGAGGAGGAGAAGTCAGACGAAGTGCAGTCCACACCCCAATCCCCTTTCCCCCCCACTGTCCCATTGAATATTTCTCCTCCCACTTGGCCCTGCCCTCCCTTGCTGGACTCCCATATGACGACTCACGCGACGTACAATGGATCTGATTCGGATGTGGCTTTATTCTTCATTATCATCTTTCTCATCTTCATTATCACCCGCTCATCGTCTCGATTAGCCATCGTTGCATAAATATGAGACGTTAAGCCCCATTAATCAATCAATCAATCAATCCTTATGACGACCCTGGCGTCATCATCATCTATTCCTGTGACGCCTTATGACGATCCTGGCGTCATCATCATCTATCGCTGTGACGCTTTATGATCCTCCTGAATGCTTTGCACTGGGTCCTTAGTCCCCCCTCCCCACCCCAATCGGCTCCTCTGATGTCATGGTGGCACCTCCCCATTATTTTGATTACATGAGGTTCTTGTATTGACGTGACGCATTGTTCATCTAAGGACTTAAGACAACAGGTGAAGCCCGTGTGGCTGTTTCTAATTGTATTGTGACCTTGTCAGCGATTTTTTGTACTTGCATAATCAGTTTCTCTTAAAACTGGTACAGTAGTAATGGTGCTGCTTTGTAATCCACAGCTGTTTTGTCTAACCGATATAAGAGTTCATCTTTATTTTGAACCCTCTAGGCCCATGAATGAGCACATTGCAATATTGGAGCATGGCTATGGATCTTGCAATCTTGACCTAACTGATGCTTTGAAATGTATGTTTCAAATTTTTAATTTAAATAAATGAATAAAAACTCGTTAAATACAAACGTAATGCAATATGGAAACCTTTACCATCATTTTCACATGCTGATATATTTCCATGATACGCTTGCATACTGATGTTTTTGTTTTGTGTAGTACTCATCCAACCTTGCTTCTTTCCGCACATAGACTTCATATTGACAATCGTTTCAAGGCACATTTGTATGCTGTTATACAAAAGGATGCCATAGTTTAAAAAAAAAAATCCTCTGACATTGTTCAAACTAAGAAAATGTAGAGTTAAGCATGCCACCTTGGTTCCCCTCTTTACCTTTGGGGATGGATTTGTCCACCCCTGTCTCAGATGTAAGACACGCCAGGAGGCATCTGGCTGGACCGGTTCCTCCACCAAACCCGGCACCGCCACCAAGAGGACCATACAAGTCGGCATGTCGGCTTTTCTCTAGTCTGCACACAGCGCCTTTTCCTTGCAAGGCTCTGGCTTAGGAAGTCTTGCCTTATCCTTATATATCTCTCATGCCAAGCTCGGAGCTCGAGGATGACTGACTGAAACAACATTTAGGTAGTTCACACTGTATTGTTTACTTACTTCGTGAATTCAGCTAAGAGCCAACTTTCTTTCAAGTTGATCTCTTCTCAATTTAAATCTAAAAAAAAGTATTTTTTTAACATAAGAGCATTTCCAAGTTTCGATTTCCTTTCGATCTCCCAAATATGTAGGGGTTTAGGATCTAACCGGCAAGCGGTTCACTAACTGTGTCCCTTACAGCATTGGAGTATCGTTGCGCTCATCGTGTTAAAGGAGACGGAACACTGACTTCAACATGGCGCTTGGATCCAGTCAGTTGTTTGTGTTCACTAAGTGTTCACTAACTTCACTAACTTATATTACGCGTCCCACTACTTTCCCTTTACTCCAATCACCCCGTAACGTCAAATGACCTATAGCTATCTCGTAATCACCAATGCGTAAGTGGACCAATCCTACCAAGAATAGTATTTTCTCGTGCTTGTATGTTTGTTTGCAACCATTTTCGACACCCTATCTATCTTCCAATGTGTATCTATAGCAAGGTTCTCTTCGAAACTAAGAGTTTTGTCGAAAGTACGAAGGTAATGGTAGTATGTTGTTCCATGCTTTTCTGCTGTTCCATACTCTTGTTATTGCATCCATTTACACTAAGTCAGCTTTTCAAGAACTTGTTCGTAGTCTTAATTGCGTACGAAGCGTTGTTTTGTTTTGCGTTGGTCTTGACGTTGTCATATATTTCGTGTTACATTTTGCTGTTATGTGCAGCTCACGAACAGCTCAGTCGCTGCGACTTCTGTTTCTTTTGCTATTGTCCCCTCATCGGCGGTTACTTCCTGAATCGGTATTCTGGATAGAATATCGCCTGCAATACAACCATTTCCCGGGAACGTATGACATTGTATAGGAATATCGCATTTATTCTCACTCATTGTGTCCTTAGAGGCGACGTGCGTTTAATAAAAAAAAGTGTTGTCAATGGTTTATGGTCTGTACGTATATGAAATGCTCTTCCTTATAAACAGTGTTAAACTTGGAACACGTCATTTCTTGTGTGCCCATCGAGAATCTTTCTGCGTGAGAGTTCGTGAAGCATACGCAATTGGTTTCCATTTTTATCTTCTTTCGCTGTAGTAAAGCTCTTAGGACACAATCCCCCCCCCCCACCCTCGGCACCGCAGTAGTCTCACTGGAAATGTCACCTCCAACTTGGCCCGGCCCTCCCTCGCTAGACTCGCCTTGTAATGTCCTCGCAATGTGCAATGGATTTGATTTGGACATGTTTCGGTTTTTCATTTTCATATATTACCCACTCATCGTCTCGATTGGGCAAGGTTGCAAAAGTCTGGGACGTATCACCCAAATATCATCTGCATTCTATGTTGCGTGCTATCATTTCATTGGCAACAACCATTTATGCCAGATAGTTAAAACGGATCGTTGATTGATGCTACCAAGGATCAACAATAGTCATCGTCTCGATTAGCCAAGAGCCACGTTGCATAAATTTGAGACAATTTTAATTATCTCTTCTCTCTCACGGACCAAATATCAAACTGTTTGTAATTCGTTTTACCTGTGGGCAGTTTATCTATTTCAGGAGAGACGTAGTAGATTATGAGGTTGTGAAGTATTTGTGACGGGTTGTCAAAGTATTCCATTATCAGTGATTGTGTGTGTGATCACGCTAGGCCTACCTGGCATAACTACATTCGTCCTCCCACTGTTCCCGCCCACCGATGATGTACGAGTCACCTTATGACGACCCCGGTGTCATCATCAACCTCGTTCTTTGAATATGAACAACCAATTTAGTATCTTTTCGCTTGGAAAAGGCTCCGTCACCTCGATTAGTTGTAATAATTGTAACTAAAGTAATAATAAATGAAAGAAACAAGTAAATGTAATAGACAAATTCGATCGAGTACGTTCGTTCTTAGTGACAATCACGTTGCACCAGTAGTCCTGACGTTTTCTTGCGGGCTTTGAATTTGGCAAGTTTCAAGCAGTTGGAAGTTTGTCGAAGCCTGTGTTGGCTGCCTCATCTGCATTGTGGCCATGGCTATCTTTGTGCCAGCACGGAGCGGGACGTGGCCATGGTTTGCAGTTAGTGATGATTGGGTATACTGTCATGCATGTGCTGATTGCCTAGACTGCTGTAATCCCGTCTGGGTCAGGGGTAGAATAGGCCCAGGTGACACTGCGAGTCGTAAGAGGCGACAAAAGGGACCCTGTCCCTTCCCTCCCACTGTCCCATTTAAGAGATCTCCACCCACTTGGCCCTGCCCTCCCTCGCTGGCCTCTACTTTGGACGACACCCGCTAAGTGCAATAGATGTGATTTGCACATGTTACGTTATTTCTTCTTCTTCATATATCACCCATTCTTAGTCTCAATTAGCCAAAATTGCAAAAATATGGGATATTAAACCCAAATATCATCATTATCTAATAGGGATGTGGGTTTTCCGGAAAAATTCAATTTTGAAAATTTCCATGAAAAGTTTCCATAAATTTCCAGGAAATTTTTCCGAAAAATGGAAAATACATTTTTTATGACGTCCTGCATATATCATGCATACTAGTAGGCGTATACAGTATAAAAGTAGACTATAGGAATGAGAAAAAGTATGGGAAGGATTTCTAATGTTGATTGGTGCAAGTGTGACTTTAATACAATTAGGTATGTTTTTTACAAACCCTTATTTGTGAGGTTATGTTCTCCACAGCTGGTCCATGCAATGTGCAGTGTTGCCACTTGCCAACATAGGAAAATGCAAACTTTTCAAAAATTACTTCCAACAATAAAAAAAAAAACAATTATCCTAGGACTCAAACATCTTCGTTTTTACTAACAGATAATAATTGAGAAAAAAAAAATAGGATTTTACTAATATTTAAGAAGTTGGAAATTTTCCGGAAAAATTGGTTGGAAATTTTCCGACCCACATCCCTATATCTATACTTGTGACGTCGTATGACGACCCTGGCGTCATCATCATCTATTGCTGTTACGCCTTATGACGACCCTGGCGTCATCATCATCTATTGCTGTGACGCCTTATGACGACCCTGGCGTCATCATCATCTATTGCTGTGACGCCTTATAACGGCCCTGGCGTCATCATCATCTATTGCTGTGACGCCTTATGACGACCCTGGCGTCATCATCATCTATTGCTGTTACGCCTTATGACGACCCTGGCGTCATCATCATCTATTGCTGTGACGCCTTATGACGACCCTGGCGTCATCATCATCTATTGCTGTGACGCCTTATGACGACCCTGGCGTCATCATCATCTATTATTGTGACGCCTTATGACGACCCTGGCGTCATCATCATCTATTGCTGTGATTCCTTATGATGACCCTGGCGTCATCATCATCTGTTATTATGACTCCTTATGACGACCCTGGCGTCATCATCATCTGTTATTGTGACGCCTTATGACGACCCTGGCGTCATCATCATCTATTATTGTGACGCCTTATGACGACCCTGGCGTCAGCATCATCTATTGCTGTGACGCCTTATGACGACCCTGGCGTCATCATCATCTATTGCTGTGACGCCTTATGACGACCCTGGCGTCATCATCATCTATTATTGTGACGCCTTATGACGACCCTGGCGTCATCATCATCTATTGCTGTGACGCCTTATGACGACCCTGGCGTCATCATCATCTGTTATTATGACTCCTTATGACGACCCATCATCATCAACGTTGATCTTTAAATTTGTACAACGTTCTTAGTATCTATTCGCCTGTAAAAGCTTCCGCTGCCATAAAATAATAATAAAAATAAACAATAAAAAGTAATAAACAAATTCTGATCGAGCGATAGTTCGCTCTTAGTGAACATCTCGTTGCGCCAGAAGTGTTTGCTCTCCTCTTGCTGGTGCAAGTAGGCAACTTGCTGCTCCAAGGTCCAGCAACATTTACCATTGAGAATGTGTGTAGGAAACTTGTACCTACTGATAGCGACCCGCCTCGGCCAGGGTAGAATAGGCCCTGAGTGACTCTGCTAGTCGGAAGAGGCGACAAAAGGAGACCCTTGTCCCCCCCCCCCTGTCCCACTGAAGGTTTCTCCTCCCACTTGGCCCTGCCCTCACTTGCTGCCCCCCCCCCTCAACCCCCCGCGATGTGCAATGGATCTGATTCGACATGAGGCGTTCTGTTCATCTTTAACATCATATTTCCCATTTCACCACTCGTTGTCTCGATTAGCCCAAAGTTGACAAAAGATGGAACTTAAAACCCTAACATCATCATCACCGCCTGTTTGCGTCATGTCGCTTCCTGTTAATATATGTTGTGGTCATCTCTTCCTAGTTCCTGACGAACAACTTCACATCTCAGGGTTATCTGTTGGGACTCCTATTCTTCCCTCCCCCCTCTCCCCCAAATAAACTAACCTAGTCTGTACTTAGCCTAGAGTGTTAAATTTGTCTGAAAAAAACACAATACGTTTTACTGTCAAGCGTATTTTATGCGTTTTATGAGTTTTCCAATAGATGATATTGCTTGTATACGTCTAGCACACATTTATATTAATTTGTTTTCTCTGCCTCCGGCTTAGCCGGGGTAGAATTCGACTCGGATGACTGACGAAGAGCTTTACTATTTGAATTGGATGAAAATGGATATTTTATCGATAGGTCTTCCGTCTTATGTTTTGATACTAATCTATCGATCGTAAGAGGCGACGAGATCAGGCCCTCCCCTTTCCCTTCTACTCTTAACCTAATTCCTCTAACTTGTACCTATAGGAACAATCACCTACCCTCAACTCCTTTAAGTCACAATAGGCTAGTTGGCAGTTTACATCGATGTAGGTGATAAAACAATTAAAATAATAATCAATCCCTCATCGAGACATTATTTGATTTTATTATACTTGAACTGTATACCTTGCTTTAAGTATTTAAATGCTCTGCCTCTGAATACAGCTGATTGTGGGTATGACGTCATATGACATAACACCGGTGTATTGTTGTGGCCCTTCCTCCCATCTTGTAACACCCGTTGGGCTCCAGGACCCAGGGCGGCTCTGGCAGTTGGCCCGCATAACATTCCGTGCGGAATTTATCGTTGTCCTTATCTTGTGCAGTGTAGTGTCAAGTGTGCGTGTACATAGTACATAACATATAATAAGCTTGTACAATTTATTCCAGTCAACTGCCGTTTAACAACAACAGTTGGCCCGCATAACATTCTGTGCGGAATTTATCGTTGTCTTTATCTTGTGTAGTGTGAAGTCAAGTGTGCGTGTACAAAGTACATAACGTATAATAAGCTTGTACAATTTATTTAAGTCAACTGCTGTTTAACAACGGCAGTTGGCACGCATAAATTCCGAACGCAATTTATACGTTATGTATTTTTTCTTGGTGATGGTGTGATGAGATTTCTGCAACAAAAGAGAACCAGCCATTAATTGCCATTCATTCAACACCATTGCATATTTTTAAATACCAAATCGCATTTTTTTCTGTATTTTTGGCAGAAATATTGACAAATAAATTGATAACACTGGTTCAAAAATTCCTAACACCATCGAGTAAACGCCCGTCTGGGCCCGGGGAAGAATAGGCCCAGAGTGACTCTGCTATTCGTAAGAGGCGACGAAAGGAGACCCTGTCCCTTTACTCCCCCCCTCCCCCCCCCCCCCCCACTGTCCCATTGAAGATTTCTCCTCCCACTTGGCCCTGCCTTCCCTTGCTGCACACCCCTTATGACGACTCCCGCGATATAGATGGACCTGATTCGGAAGAGATCATATGACCTAAGCTGTCGAGTACGTCGTTAAACCCCACCAATCCCAGCCTCGGCTTCCCTCTCCCGCAGTGGTTGGTCGCTAGTCCCACGACTCTCGGATTCCTTCCTTGACGACTTGCGAACTAGGCGCCTCCCCTTCGACTCCCCGGTGTCCCTCGTGGTACACCCTTGAGCTTCTGTTCTTGAGTCCTCCCCCAGTGTCCACGCACACCTCGGTTATAAACCCCCTCTCACGACGTCACGTCTCTATACGTCATCGTCTCAATGATGAAGATTTGCCGACAACAATTAGCATCGTAACGACACTAATAATTAAATAAACAGATAATGTTTTGGACGAAACCGCCGACCTTTGTACATTATGTATCGAATTCGGACGCTTGTCCCAATCATTGGTTTACTTAACAAATTAGGCCCGCCGACCATGCATAGCTGACTGACCCAGTCAATATAATACTCAAAACATTTCAGTATCACTGTCCAAACAATCCAATGGAATATCTACGACCAGAAATGGCTAAAATCTATATAATCCCGCCTTTTATCCCCGAGGCTTCGGAAAAATCGACCCTGACTTTTTGACTTCCAAGCGACCCTAGTGACCTCCAAGGTGACCCTTTCAAGACGGAGAACATCATCCTCCATATCCTCCCTTTAATCAATACCTCCAGAAGTCCCCCATGAGATATTCCGCCATGCGATGCGTCTTCAGGATGAGAGCGTATAGATAGACTGTAGAGTGACAAGTGCACACAGATGGATGCGTGGGCTCCAGACCGCCAAACAGGCACCAACCACTTCCTCCTAAATTAAATCTAAAATATACTCTCAACAACCCAGGCTTCAGTTCACAAGCAATCCGTATATGAATATCAGAGGCGCAAATAATATTACAATAACAAATATTAACAAAGTATAGTAATAATAATAATAATTTTTTCTTTTATTATAATAACCCAGTTAATTTACATTCGATACAATCCCACAAAGCTACACACGTAGCTTGTCTGTGGGGATAACAAACAAAACTAAATAAAAGTAATCAAGACTCCAACACCTTTTACAACATTGATACATTTCTTTATACAAAATACAAAAACATTGAGCATTCTTCGTGCGAAAGTATCACGTAATAAAAACATTTTTCATTCCCTTTTCACAGTACTTATACTATCCAAGTTCCTACAGGTCATTGGGAAGCTTATTAAAATTAAATGGCACACAATATTCCAATGCACGCTTGCCGTACTACTTATCAAACTTAAGTATTTTAAAAAACAATGCTTCTTTACGATATTGTCTACCTAACCCCCTATATACCAAGACCATAGCTAAATTTAGGACCATTTTCGCCCACGCCTCAAGTTTGAAAAACAAATGAATTTCAAAAGGAACTAAATAAATAAATTCATATTTAGAGTATACCCAATCCCAGTGTCACATAGCTGATTTTCAGTGGGGGACTATAATTCCAAACGACTGAGCCAGCCCAATAGGCTCCGAACACCTTCGGTGAGTGAGCGATAGCCAAGCAAAGATCGATATTTTTCATATGAATTATGGGAACCAATGGTAAGACTGTGCGAACACTTGCGGAAAACTGTCCGAATCAACAATGGTGATTCAAAATATCCTTGAATATATTGAGTGATCTGTTGCTATAGGAAGGCTTCAAATCACCGTTTACTTTTTCCTAAGGCTAGAAGTAATGGATTTAAATCCATTTTACAAGTTTAAAGACTTGTGTTCGAAGGAGGATTTGAGCCCGGATCATCTGCATTGAATGCAGTAATACTAACCACTAGACCAACGAGCCACTCAATTGCAATACGCGTAAACCCCGGCGGAGTGAACAACGAGACGCACATCATAGCATCCCCCCCCCCCCCCCCCCCTTTACAAATGTGAAAGCTAAATGTGAAAATGAACCACCCGTTCTGACCCCTGTCAAAATACCCCTTTTATCTGCCCCCCCTCAACCCCCCGCCAAAGCAATGACCCAACCAACACCACAGGTAGCTAAAGCGCAGCTCTCGACACTCGGACATACCGCACTAAGCAACACTAGGGCCGTAACTAGGGGTTGGTAACCCGGGTAAAAAATCGGGAGTAGCCCATTTTGACTTGCCAATACCCCAGTCACCAGTAACAAATGTTATAAAAAAACATGTCTTAAACTCGTTCAAACACTCCAATCACATCATAATAACCAAAAAAATACCAGCATTGGCTAAGGGGGGGAAGGGGGGCTTCCCCAGATCCTCCAATGTACTTTGCTCAATCAGTGATGTATTCGAAAAATATTTTATGGGTATACGCTATTTTCTCAAAAACGTACATGCTTTTGTACAATGGGGGTGTAAGGGGGGAATGCCCCCCAGGTAATGCGGGTCTGGCGCGCACAGCCCCAGATTTTTTTGGATTTATACACTGCAATTGGTGGCTTTTAGGCGTTTTGAGGGTGCTATTACCATAGCTATATTAGTTATATAATTATGAAATCTTGTGTCAGCAGTAAGTTTTAAACTTACTTTAATTTAAAAATCCATTTAAAATTGGCAGGTGCTACATTCGTGAAGTTCAGAACTTTAGAGCTATTTGCCAACAGGTTTATAACGAATTACTTCCATTTGGATTAGATTACTAATGAAAAGTATGTAAATGTTTATTATAATAATAATACCTAGTGTTTAGGCAGTAATCAAACCGAATTATTTTTCTTAGTTTTTTCAGGAGATTTAGATTGGGAAACAGAAAGCACACATATATTGATGTAATTTACCTTAATTTTTAGGTCCATGATGATATGAAGATAATCTTAATTGACACATTCAAATGTTCTATTTGTGTGATTAGAACCTACGGGATTGAGAATTCTTAACTTAACTGAAAGTGTAAAATACTATAAAATCTTCCACAAAACCTCTTTTTGTGTGTCCTTAGTAGGGACTAAACTCTTTTTTGAGTGTTCATCTTAAGCCCTTTTATAGTTGGATTCCAATCGGTAATAGGGGGCCCATTCGTGTTGATGAAAATCAAATTTGATATATTGGATGGTAGCAATCTGTTTCGCAAATCGGAACATACAATGTTCATCAGGCTGAAAGTGCGCTCGCACTCTGCTGTGCTGCATGGAATTGTTTACACACATGTTTGCAAGGACTGGAGATCGAGTGGCAAATTACGAGACGAGGGTAGTGCCTCAACCAGCTCCCGCATTCCGAAGATCGCTTGATTCAATTGTACATTGAATCACTAGCACAGCCGTCGTGCTTCAACTTCTCCGGGACGAATATTTGGGTTGTTGTTTGTTAGTGGGCATAATAATCGTATTTTGCTCTTTGGAGGAATTAATTTATGTTTCCCTGATTTACAGCAAGAGGTTAACGCCGTATACTCGCATATACCCCCCAATACACCACTGTGGGCCACCTATACGCCATATACAGCAAGGGGTATACGCCGTATACTCGCGTATACCCCCCTATACACCACTGTAGGCGACCTATACGCCGTATACAGCAAGGGGTATACGCCGTATACTCGCGTATACCCCCCAATACACCACTGTAGGCGACCTATACGCCGTATACAGCAAGGGGTATACGCCGTATACTCGCGTATACCCCCCAATACACCACTGTGGGCGACCTATACGCCGTATACAGCAAGGGGTAAACGCCGTATACTCGCGTATACCCCCCAATACACCACTGTAGGCGACCTATACGCCGTATACAGCAAGGGGTATACGCCGTATACTCGCGTATACCCCCCAATACACCACTGTGCTCAATCATACTCGGGTGATATGTATACCCGGGTTACGGCCCTGAGCAACACTCACACTGCATGAACCACCATAGCTTCTGTCCTCTCCCTCTCCCTCTCTCTCCCCTTCTAGAATTCCAGGTATGTCCAAAGCCCACTTAAAGTAGTACCTAACCTATGCTCATACAAAAACTAAACCACCCAACAAAACGTGTACGTGTAACGAAATGTTGAAGATCATAAACCGATCAAAAATAAAACCTATAAGTACCTGCCTGCCCAGGGACTGATACCTTATCGTGGTTGGAAGGTATGCGTGCTTTGTTGATCCCGAGAGCTATGCCGGCGGAAGCGTATGCTTCTGGTAAGGCCACTCTAGCCGGACTGGTCGAGGAGGAGAAGTCAGACGAAATGCAGTCCACATCCTCCCCACTCCCTTTTCCTCCCGCTTCCCCTATCCTCCTCGCCCTCCTACTTGCCCCTTTGCTCCAAACAGTCCCCTATTTCATCTCATTATCACCCACTCATCGTCTTGAGTAGCCAAGTTGCAAAAATAAAAGACGTTTAGCCCAAATATCAATCAATCCAAATTAGGGACTCGTATGCAGCCTCTCCTCAACCTTCGAAAGAACTGGGTCATATTAGATCACATGGAGCCACATATCTAAAATACCTTGTAGACACACAATGCGTAACTCACATCCCTGGAACACTTGCTATCACCGAAGTGATGTCATTTTAGGCATTGCGACGTCACACCTACCAAAAGGAAGGCCCCAAAAAAACCGCTACCCTGCAGCAATTCACAGCACAACCCCCGTCTCTTGTACCTAAACCGACCCAACAATCGTTGTAACGATTGGTGCGGGAACATTAGCGTGACACTAGCATACATACACAATGCATATTCTGTATACACATTATGTTTCAAATGTGTAAGTGCCCCCCCCCCCCCTTGGCCTTACTGGTTGTTCTGCCCGGCCTGCTTCTTAGCACCAGTCCGCCCCTGGGTTTATGTTCAGTCGTAGTTTGGTGTATACTCGTGTATATGTCAAATGGCTTTGGCCAATTAATTATATAGTTCGCCTTCTTGTTCGCCCCAACTCAATTCGTGCTTTTCACCACATTTTTCATTTCCTTATCTTTGTCGCTGTTAGTTGTGTCTGCCATGTTGTACGACTGCGTCATACCGTGTGTTGTTGTTGTTGTTGTGGTTCCCTGACTGGAAGTAGCGCTCTGTTCTTCGGGCAGCAACATAGTGTGCATGTGCTGGAGTCGGTTATCCCTAGTTTATGCAGGTGTGTAGCTGAAGGAATGGGGCCCCAGAGTGCTCCATGATCGAAGTACGATAGGCTTACTGTCGCTGACACTGACAGCTGAACAAGCCTTTGTGGCATCTCTCTTTTCTTAAATTTATCGTGGGGTACAATTGTCCAGTCCAGTTCAGAGTTGTGGTAATAGCAGCTGACACTGTTGAGAACTGAACATTTTTCCAAGCACAATGGAAGCATAAAAGTACCTATTTCGTCGTAACTTGACAAAAGAAGGGAAGCAATCCAAATAACAACATTCCTGTCTATCATAGAAAATCTCTAAGTAACTGCCCAAAGTAGAACAAGG
This sequence comes from Isoperla grammatica, assembly GCA_945910005.1. NCBI lineage: Eukaryota > Metazoa > Arthropoda > Insecta > Plecoptera > Perlodidae > Isoperla > Isoperla grammatica. Next base: position 37,766,304 of record OX246745.1, read on the forward strand.
CTGTATGTCTACCATAATCCAAGGATGATGATGAGTGTATTTCCTGCCAAAGCTCAATATCATTTACGAAGAGGACACGATCTGCTTGGAAAGCACCTACATCGAATAGGAATCACCAACAGCAGTATGTGCAGTCTATGTGGGAGGGAGGAACAGAACAAAGAGCATCTGATGAGATGTCCAAGTCTTTAAGATGAAGTAGATGGCCTTCCACCTGGCATGAGCTATGAGTAAAAAGAAGGCCTGTCTCTACTGGAAAACAAGAAAATGCATGATGGCCCAGTAAGCCAAAAATGCGGGCATAGGAAAAGAAGAAGATCTACGAGCGATATGTGTTCTATACAGCATATAAATCAGTGTTACTGTTAAATAAATAAATAAATTAATAAATTCACATTTAGAGTCTACCCACTCAGTAACTTAACTGATTTGCAGTGGGGGATTTAAATTTAAAGTGACTAAACCAACCCTGTAGGCTTCGAACACCATCGACGAGTGAGCGATAACCAATCAAAGATCAATATTTCAAATACGAAACATATGAATCAGTGATTGGACAGTGCGAACACCTGCGGACAAATGCCAGAATCAACAAGGCCGATTCAGAACAACTTTCAATTTATTGATTGCTTCGTTGCTAGAACGGCTCCAAAGTCACCGTTTACTTATTACTATATCTTGCAGATGTTTTCTTCTTTAAACTTTAACTGTACCTACTGGTACCAGGAAGTCAGAAACATTATATATGTAGAATCAACATACACAATGACCTTTTTCCTAACTTTTTAGCATATTTTCTTAATTTACCAGTCTACTTACACTAGGCCTAGTTATTATTTTTATACCTTTGCAGGTTGTTTTCAAGTGTAGTCAAGCACTGAAAAAATACTTACTTGAAGGTTTTGGAAAGCACTAAAGCAAGTTGCATCCAATTCAAGGACTGCATATTCTTCGGCACAGGCTTTGACAGATGCCAATGCAAGACGCTGTAATGAGCAGGACTAATGCTGTTGTAGTAGATCTAGAAGTGGTTTGATGTTATCTGCTAGTTTCTCAGAGCATCCAATTCTGAGGACTTCCAGACTATGGCTTTGCTCCACCAACTGATGAAGAGGCCGAAGAAGATGGCTGTCGAAAGAAAAAACCAAACGACAAATGACTTATTTGAGACGAACAATCTCTTAAATGTGGAATTATTTCAGTGAAAGTTCAATATGTTAGATACTAACATTCTCACTAAGCACACATTTTGTAAAAATTCACATGCAATTTTCTAAAATTCAAGGTCCACAGTACCAATAATGATATTTAATAGGTAAATTATTATAGGCCTATATACTACGAAAACGCTCTGTTTGACGCGTTGATAAGCGAGCGCGTCAATATCTACGAACTTTCTGGCGAAAAGATTTCAATGCTAATACAAACAACAATTAACAACAATTTAAGAATGCTCATTGCAAAAATGTTTCTAAACTCCATAGCTATTATACTTCCCGACATTGTTGGATGCAGTGCAATGTGCGTTGCTAAGAATTTTCGCTGTCATGTTTTCGCCGCGGTCCGCCACCGTTACTTACAGTTATTGACAGCAAAAGAAATGTAATTTCTGCCCTTAATATGTATCAAATCGCGTTTACATTAGTATATTCGTGACCGGACAGAAATTTACTATAAGATGGCCACCTCACATTTTGCTGTTACTGTGTTTCAGAAATATATTTTCGAGTAACTTTTGTGTAACTTTGCCACTATTTATCAAATCGCCATAACATGAAAATATTCGTGATCTGAGGTGTGATGGATCGTACATTACAAATATTTTTTCGCTATATAAAATTGAAATAGTAAGTAGGTAGTCTCCCCGCTCGGCCCCATTTCTATCACTGATGTCACGGTGGCACCTTCACATTATTAAGATAACATGGGCTTCTCGTGTTGACATTCTTTTTCTTCTTTTGGAAGGAGCCGACATGTGAAGCCTGTGTGATGTGATTGTGACATTGTCAGCGAGTTCTTGCACTTACAGATACCCTAAAACCTCAGCCTATATGGACCACCCGTATTACGACCCCGGCGACGACCAGATACATTAGAGTATGATGATTATTTTGTCAAAAGGTAATTCCTCATTGAGTGCTGCAAATTCACACTGCACTTTTTAACCTCGTTGATGTCCCATATAGATAAGGCAGTTGTTGTTGTATCATTCTTCTTCCAACAGAGCCCTCGCATTGAATTCGATGTTGTGTCTTTCTGTGGGAGGATATATTGTTTAAATTTTTCTTTTAGTGGTTTTATTTTAAACAGATTTGCAACCCAAAATTGGAACGTTTCGTGTATTTTTCCGGCATGTCATCTTGATCATTAGGAGAAGATCTACCTGGTGCTACTACATTACCTAGTTCTTGTAATGCAATGCGTATCAGGGCGTTATCATTTCCAGATAATTGAATACACGAATAGTAATAATAATACCTATTCGTTTTTGTAATCACTTGCTACAGCCATATTGTTCTATTGCCCACATGTGCTCAGGATCGGTTTTTTCACCCGAATCTCATTTGATGTTGCCCTAGTCATTTATGTACTAAGGCGGGGTCTGCTGTGTTGTTTTAAAAACAATTCGAAGTTTCTATCAGTTGGTAACAAATGTTGTATAAGTACTATGTCACCTAGGATGACTCTGCCTGTCATACGAGGGGACTTAATGAGACCCACCACTTCGTCCACAACCCCCTTTCAAATCTGTGTCCTCCTACATGTCACTTTATTCCCTAAATGTGGGGAAAAAATTTTCTTTATCAGTGATTTTTCTTATTACTTTGGTCTTGATCATTTTGGTGTAGATATACCTGGCACCACTCTAGTACCGGTACCTAGTTCTTGTAATGCAATGCATAACAGGGCCTTATCATTTCCGGATAACTTAATAAACGAATAGAAATAATAATACCTATTCGTTTTTGTAATCACTTGCTACAGCCATATTGTTCTATTGCCCAGATGTCATCTATGTCTGGTTCATCCCCCGAATCTTTTTGTATGTTGCCCTAATCATGCATGTACTGAAGAGGGGGGGGAGGTTTGCTGTGTTGTTTTAAAAACAATTCGTATTTCGCCTAGGATGACTCCTCAATCTGTACCTGACAGCTGGTCAAGTCGGCCGGATTGTCGACTGACGCGACACGGGATGGGGCGGCCGTACTCTCGTAGATGCGGTCGGCCATGACAGCTAGCGCCTCGAGGTTGTACGAGCTTTTCTCTGCCAACGGTTCCGTCATAGCAACCTACGGCACCATCACCCTCAATCTCGACCTTGTATCATTTTCTGAATTGTAGACGTAGACGCCATCGTAGACGCCGTCGTAGACGCGATTGTAGACGCTATCGAAGACGCTATCGTAGACGCCATCGTAAGGGCGATCGTAGACGCCATCGTGATGCTATCGTAGACGCCATCGTAGACGCCATCATAGGTGCTATCGTAGACGCTATCGTAGACGCCATCGTAGGCGCGATCGTAGACGCCATCGTAGACGCCATCGTAGATGCTATCGTAGACGCCATCAAGGACGCCCTCGTCTCCGGGTGGATCTCACGCTTCGGGACGCCCCTACGGATCACCTCCGACCAAGGTCGCCAATTTGAGTCGTGTCTTTTGTGATCCCGTCAAAACAAACTGGCTGTCGATTTGCGCAAACCAAAGCACCGGATCGTCTTGCCAAAATGGCGGGACACGCACGCTCACACGGGCAACTGTATCGGTGGCTGCTGTGACCACGGGGTCTGTCATTGCGAAAACACAATTATGAACGTACAAAAAATAATGTTCCAAGTAAATCTCTTGGCCTAGTACTCACACACAAAATACTCGAACACGCGTTTGTGGGGTCACCAGATCGGTCGGTAGCTCGTACGGATGAAAATGTCGCTGCGTGTTCATATCACGTCGGGGTCACCACTGTAGTGCGTGCAAGTAGGAGACGAGAGATGTAATGTATGTTATTTATTAATTACATGTAAAAAATCAAATAGTAGAACATGGCCTTGTCTATCTCCAGTCCAGCCAGATGAAACTCTACAATGATCCCCCAAAACCATTGTTGTCGACAAAAGATAGCAGGATCCATAAGAGGCTGTGAGGAACGAAAAGCTTTAGCAGGCGTACTGTCAGACACGTAAATGAAGGCTGTGGAATCCCCCACAAATTATAGCGTTTGTGTAAGCTACTGTACGAACTCTGGTTTGTCTGTCTAGAGTACAATTTGTAGTCAGTACGGCTGGTTCTCTGCTGGATCTCCGCTGGCATATCACTATCTTTGCTGGTCTTTGTAGAGTTTGATACACGTTGTTTAAACAGGATAATAATTGTAGGTCCCCCCTTGATGGATGGGTGGATGTTTTTATGGCCATGGTTAGGCCTTGCAACGGGATTGGGTACTCTTTTAGTTGTGAACGTATCAAATTTGGTCAGCTGTGGCAGTAGTGGCTTGATCATTCATTAATCATTAGTAATACAACTATTTATTTACGTCGTAATTTTTTCTTGAACTTTATGAAACATTATTTGTAAAATATTAAAATGAAGGATTAAGAATTCAATTTAGAATTATTTAGTAACACACTGTGAAGGAGCATGGTCTCGTGGACTATGATAAATGACCCTCATAATGTATATAAAGCTCATGGTTTAACGACTAATGTGTTTGGATTGGTTTGGGATTATTTGAGTGTTATTTATCATGGCTTCACTGAAGAGTGTGTGATGTGGTAAATATATCATTAAGAAAACAATTAAATGTGAAATAATAAGATAAATGCATAAATATCATCTCGGTTGAGTCCGACGAGGGCTGTGGTGCTGGTATCTGCTGCCATCTAATGCGCAGACGCTGCCGGCAGACCTTATTGCTGTACTTGATCATTGTTGAGGGCAGCGCTTCAACCTGATGTTACTACGTACTTGTGAATACTTGAATAATGTCAGTACGCCATTCTTGGTAGAACGGGTCCCCCGCCCTCCTCTATCTGGGCTAGACGTGGTACTTGATACGCTGGGGACGCAGGACGTGCCTGAATACCATTCTTGATTTCATTCTTATTCTTAGTCGTGTCCTTGAACTTGTTTTTATTCTCGCTCTAGTTGAACGTATTCGGACGAGAGCCGGACATAGGCATACTTGATTTAATTAGGGTTGGGGTCGTAACGCGTAATCAGATCCACATTTTTTTTAAATCAACATATATAACCAAAATGTAAGATCAAATATGCATTGTATTTATAACAATTACACTGTAGTAACTTTTGAAGGCCACAGGCTTTAAATACTTACCAATTAACTGAGGTATGTTCAGACCCATCGTCCGCCATCTTCCGGAATGAAATCTAGTGTGCACTTTTGATTCCCGTTCTTACCCTTATTCTTATAACGTAGTCACGCCGCGCGGCAGTATTTGGACAGTACTAGATACGTCACGGATGATTGATGACGTAAAATCAAGAATGAGAGTAAGAAGGAACGTCGTTTTGGTACTCTTCCTCAGTCTCTTAAAAGGCAACCGTCTGCTCGTTCCCCTACGTTTACACCAGGAAACGTTGGTCCATAATGCATCTGTAGCGCCTCATCTTCTACTGCAGTGAGTAGATTGTTGGATACCATCAATCCATCCATCTCTATCAGCTATTTCCCCCATGCTCGGGCTGTCTCCATTCTATAGCCAGAGATATTATCCCAGCTGTACTGAGATGTTATATATCTACTTGTCGAGTATCCATTAACCACCAATCAACAAACTCTTGGCAATGCACATTCATGGTCCATGTTGACTCGTCATCAGGGTCATGATAACTTTTCCATTGTATCTTCACTTTCTCCTATCTTAATCCCCTTATTTCCATTGTTAAATCACTTCATGAATCGTTGTTATGATTTATATTTTAGACTCATTTCCGACCATTCGTTATGTTCATCAACTGCCGCCAAGCTTGCATGTGTTCTCAATATTTTTTGAGTTGCCATGTGTGTCGCTAGTTTGGTGGCTATACCAAACCAATGTTCGATCTACATTCATTCGATGCAGTTGTCAAGGTTACTGTCGTCTTATCATTCTTTGTCTCACTTGTTCCCCGTCTGGGTCCGGGGTAGAATTTTACCCAGGGTGACTCTCCGTACTGTAAGAGCCGAATAAATGAAGTCCTTCTTTCTCTAGAGCTCCCTCCCCCCCCACCCCCCCAATACTTTACCAGCATGACATATTAGCCTACCAACTTGGCGCTTTCCTCCACCCCCCCTTATGTTAAATAACCTAGTTTTCGAGTTTGACATTAAACACTACCGCTATAACTTTCTCTCTTTATAAAACCTGGGACCTTTTCGCCTCCTCATCCTATATTTAGTGACCCATTGGTTTGGGACATTGGTTATTGTAATTATTTGCTACAGCCGGACTGTTTAATTGTCCTGCTGTCATCCGGCTCAGTCTCCTCACCTCACGCCTTTATCACTGTAGCCATCATCATGTATAAATGGACGGTAGCTTTTTTTAATTTACGCACTTGGTGAGTTTTTTTTAGTTTTTACATGACCGTAGTTACTCTTCGTGTGGTGTTTTATTTAAAAAAAAATCCACTTATTAAATTAAGTATTTAATTTATTGGCGGGTTTGCACTTTATTGACGTCTACCGTCTAACCGTAGACATTAACTTTGTTTTAAGTGATCTGTCTACTAAAAACAAAACATTTCAATGAATAACTTAACTATAGCTTCAGCTTCTGCCCGTAAACTTAGGCCTAATTCGTCGCTATTTGGATGAGAACAGTGATGATATATAAGATACGTTAAGACTGTTTGGTCATTGTTAACAAAGAGCCAAAACCCCTACTCGCAATGTAGTGTCTTCACTCTTGGGTTGTGTATCATGTGGTGATGGAGGGCTGAGCCGATACCTATAGCTAGATTGACCACGAACCAGCATTATGTCGTCTGCCCAAACCTTGTGGGGTGGTGTTCCCTATATCTTAAACCATCACAAATATGTTTGTGATTGTCTGTATACTTACGGAACGCTTCATAGCTCTGAGGAAAATTTAACAAATTATATTTTGTTTTTTAGTTCAATATTGTTCATCTATGACGGGCACTGCGGTTGAGTTGAGGAGGCCACGTATGTCCAAGTGTCTCTGTTTGCGGAACATTTCATTGCTTCGACCACTTTCTAGTATTGAGTGAGTGGTTCCTTCTCGTGGTGACCAGTGCTCGTACGAAGGTTTGCTTGAGTCTTCTGGTCGACGATCTCCACTGTTCCGGGCTTGTCTTGCTCTTAGAGCATACATAGTTGGGTAGAGGACGCAAGCCAATGCACGCGGCCGCCGTTCGACGGCACCAACATTGGATCGAGACAAACCACGTGACTTGGGGCAAGGTCGCGCGGCAATTCAAAGAGTTTTCGCACGGAGATGTACCTATCATCGTTGGGGTCGTTCGTTTTGATCTAAAACTCCGTTATTCTTCAGTCATGTTTTACTTTTGAATTTCCCCCACCCTCACCTCATTCAGAAATACTCCTAATGCCTTGTCTACACTTGGGCTCACTTCAAGTGAGGATCACTTAAAGTGCGGCAGTTAAAGTGAACAGTCGTCTACACTACAGCCCTCGAGGTCACTTTATTTCCACGTCTAGAGTGCAGTGGCCAAACAGTTGGTATGTGCTTGACTTGACACTTGACAGCAGCTGATCTTGTTTACATTGGAGAGTTTGCATAACAATTCGTAAAAAATGATTGATTTGTTAATGTTAATACATTTCGTAACGCAGTGGTTCAGTTCCTGGACAAACCATAGACAAGCACTTGCCGAGAAATGAAGGCGACAAGATGACAGGAGACCGATTTTGACGGAAATTATTCGTCGTTGACAAGTGTTGCGTGAGCAAAGAAGAGCAGCTAGGCCTAGGCGTCGCTCATGTTGGGCATATGTCCCAAATATCAATTAGGCAGTGAATTTCATCAACTGTGTAGTTTCGTCTTCGTTTTTTCGCCTCACTTGCCATATCTTTGCAACTGGACATCTTTCACAGTGCTAGGCTAGATTTCAGCGCCAATGACATAACCTCAAATTGTAGGTTTCCCTCCATTTTTATATCGAAATACAACAATCGATTGTAAAAATTAAACAGCTCCTCACTTCAAGTGGGGTCTCGGGATCACTTAAAGTGAGGGGGACTTGAAGTTGCTTTTGGAGCTGCTACACCTAGCTTTAAAGTGACTCTCACTTTAAAGGTCGCTTTAAAGTGCTAGTCTAGACAAGGCATAACCGGACCACATGTTAAAATTTCAAGGGTTAAATTGCTTTAATTGAAGTTAAAAGACTGGCAGAAAGGAAGAGTGAACGAAGAGGTATTTCAAACGATTGATAATATGACAACACATTATAAGTATATAGATAGATTTATTTTGTATATAAAGTATATAAATAATAGCGAATGAGAGCGAGGGAGAAGTGCTACACTTAACAAATACAAACACATCATTTCAAGTATCAAAATTTTGTATTTGTTAAACAATGAACAAGATACACAATGAGGTCATTGAAGTGCAACCTTTTTGCAGGTGATTGATTAATGATTAGATAATACAGTACCAGATAATTACCATCAAAACAGAAAATAATGTCCCTGCACACTATTGGGCATTTACCAAGGGCAGTAATGTTATCAAGTTTTCAAGTTTTTGCAACAGGATGGGGAACGTGTTTGCCACCCCTTGGATAGGGAACTTGCAACTGACGTCACAGCCAAACTACAACAATATAACAATGAATCGAACATGCATTCAAATATTAAAATTGAAGCAGGCCCAGCTCGTTTTAGTTTTTGTTCTGTTAAAATAAATATAATTTATTATTCTATGTAGTAGAGTATAGGCCTACATCCATATGTTATAGTATAGACCTAGTATAACATAAGAGTAGTAGACCTAAGTAGTATTTGTAAAATAATATTAGTTTACCTAGATGTACTTATTATAATTATGACATGTTCCATTCATCCGTGATGTACAGTCGGAACTCGACTTAAACTGATAACAAACTAATGATAAACTGATGGTCAAACAACGAGCTGTCAAAATAATAAAATTGCAACATTATGAAGAAAACGAGGTATGGCGATAGTAACTGCTCACCAGTTAAAACGTTTACTGATGGGCAACCAAGTTGTGAAAGTTTTGTATGTTTCTTGTTTGTTTTGAGGATTTGTTTTCAAAATCAGAATATGTTATTGTTTGACAGCTTGTTGTTTGTCCATCGATTCATTTAATTTGTTTCATTGTTGTAAAGCAAGCTTGCAAGAAGCTTATACAATATACATGCCATTGTATACACTACCCTAGGCTTAATCAGTACCCAGTATTTACATATTACACAATAGCTATCTATACAATACACACACACACACACACACATATATATATATATATACACATACATACATACATACATACATACATACATACATACATACATACATACATACATACATACATACATACATACATACATACATACATACATACATACATACATACATACATACATACATACATACATACATACATACATACATACATACATACCTACGTACATACATACATACATACATACAAACATACATACATACATACATACATACATACATACATACATACATACATACATACATACATACATACATACATGATACATACGTACATTTAGTGTAACAGGTATACTTGGAGAGGCCAAAATGGCTTAGTTAATTGGAGCTCTGAACAAGATAAACATGTTCTAGTGAGGGTAAAGGTTCAGAAGGACGACAGCTCAACCGAAAAGTCTCAGTTTATTTATTTGTCTTCTCATATGTTTCTCAAAGCGACTTATCTACTTTCTCAGGTTAGCGGTCGTCCTTCTGTACCTTTTCCCTCACTAGAACATGTTCATTTTGTTCTGAGTTCCAATTACATACATACGTAGGTCTACATATAGATACAATTAATACAATATACACAATTCAATACAAAATTTGCCTTCTTGAATTATGTATTATATGTAAGTTAAATATTATTTACCTGCTAGGCCTAGGCTAGGCTAGGGCCACGCGCTACGCCCAAGGTAGGCCTTGGCTCTTCGCTCTTGGTCTATTTATATAGTTTAAATATCATATATTGCGTTTAAGACACATATACGACTATTAGGAATACAATATATAATAGCAAATTATTCAATAAAACTTACCTGTGGAAGGTAACAGATCCTTCTTTAACGTAACATTCTTTACAACCAAACGCACAGCAAGTGTTTACCATTTGCAACGTTGCCCCAAGTCACGTGGTTTCACGATTTCGATGTTGGTCTCACCCGGAGTGACGTCATTCTTCCTCTACCCAACTATACATGCTCTAAGGTCTTGCTACGACAGCTCCCACGGTGGGACAGCTGATGTGGGCGTCAGCTGGGCTCGGTATTCAACCACTGTCATGGCGCATGCCATGTTGATGCTTATCATGCTGATGCCGCATGCTCGTATTTTACATTTCCTGTGGTTTCGCTGGCTCGTATGCGTGTAACTTGTCCGTTTACACCAATCTCCCGCCCCATGTTGGCATATTACTTAGTATTTGAGTATATTATTAAACATTAAGTTGAAAACTTCTTCCTTTGAGTGGCTCAACTGAACACCCATTCAGTCTATTGCTCGATGTGAGATTGGCTTCTCTAGTGGGCCTGGACCCTATACAAGATTCTACCCCTACCTTATCACTGCCAGTACCTCTGTCTTATCTCTCTTTCTAAAACCCAGATGTATTATGATTGCTTAGTTGCTAAGAAGAACCTAAACTTATTCCCCCCCATTGTCTCCTTATCATCGATTTAGCAGCATATGTATGTTGGTTGAATACCAGTATTCCCATTTGTCCTCTTCCTGTTTGGTCGAAGGTATCGTATACCCCTCCGTTCCTCCAGACCCCTTACGCGACACTAGCTCCATTGAATCTTTTCATCGAAGCACATAGGGTAGATTGGTGGCTACCAAGCTGAAGAGGTGCCACATCGTCATGCAATGGTCAGCCATGACTCTACTGGACACGACCACTTACTGCATTTCTTCCTGTAGCGGATCACCGGCTAGACCTGTTGCTGCCCACTTCGCTCTCGGAGACTGCAATGCCTTGCTTCACGGGACCCAATAATACTTTAATATTATATCAACAAAAATGATTAAAGTAATGCTTCATTGAGAAGCCAGCAAAGTAAAGAGTGAATAGAAACATTGATCGAATTGTTGTCACTGCAACTTTCACTCATCGCGCCCTTCTTTTCAACCTGAATGTCTACTAAACCCCAAGAAACCACCCCCAAGCCCCCGCCTTAGTGAACTACCCGTATTACATCTCCGGCAATACGTGTCGAATCGTATTCGGGCGATGTAACCTAGCTGTCAAAAACGCGATAAAAATAAATAAATAATAAAATAAACAAGAATAAAAATAAAAATAAAATAAAATTACCTAGCTTTGGTCCTGTGGAAGCAACAATAATGATTGTTCATGAACAGCTTTATAAGGTTGAATTAGATATATTGTGGCCTTGCGCGACGTAGAGTGCATCTTGCATTGTTGATCTACCGTAAATCCTAATGAAGGAAGTCTCCCTCAATTTCCGTTGTAATGTGTATGGTTAACTGTATACAGTAGTTCATAATTATTTCTTTTAGAGATGTTGCGCATATCTTTGATAAACCCTTTGATCTGGGTTTCCCCCCCACCCATCCAAGCTTTATGCCATGTATTGATTAACGGCTATATTTGTGGATATGATTTGGCCGATATTACATTACCTATAGTTGTAAAGTGTGTTGTGAAACAAAAAATAATGAATTATAATAATAATTATAGAAAAAATAATAAAAATAATAATAAATATAATAATAATAATTGAAATACCGTTTGTTTGGTATTATTAAAAGTACATTGTAATTAATATGAATGAAATAAAAGGAGCAAATCTATTTCAGGTCTGACACATCTCGTTCGCTTTATTTCATTGTTGTCCCCATTCTACTGTTGACTCCACTGCCTTGTGGAGCTCAACACTACATCTCTTCTCCCCATACAAATATATTTATTTATAATTTTTATTTTTTTATTATTTATTGGTGTATCGTTTTGGTGGGTATCTGAGACGACAGGAACGCCTCGGCTCAGGAGTTTCTTTCACTGACTCCCCAACAAGGTTTTCGTCTTGGGACTGTAGGCTTCCGTCTTGGGACTGTAGGCTTTCGTCTTGGGGCTGTGAAATCACCGGTGAAGTGACAGGTGTGGTCCCTGATGTAGATTCAGTTGGAAGGCAACCTGTGTAAGCAGTTGGGTCTGGCAAAATAACTGGAGGCTGAACCTTCTTCAATTGTGACACATTTCGTTGGTAACTGACTCCCTCAGGTGAACGGATTGTTGTGGAGTTGCCAATTTTGGATGTAACCTGGAATTCAACTGGGGAGAATGTGGTAGACAATTTTGAAGGGTTTTCCTCCCGCAGTAATACGTAATTTCCCACAGCAACATCAGATGGAGCTGAGTGCCTAGCTGTATCTGTGTAGTGACACGCAGCACCTTTTCTTTCCGCGTCACAGTCTCTTACAGCAATATCAAGTTTATTCCTACATCCTAGGGAGGGAACTTTGTCTCTAAGCTCTCTATTAAACATCAAGCATGCAGGCGTAACCCCGGTAGTCGAATGAGGAGTCGTGCGGTACGCAAACAGAAATTCATATAAGGCATCCCGTAAGTCTTTTCCCTCTGCATTAGCAATGCGTAGGCATTTCAAAAGAGAGCGATTTTGTCGCTCCACCTCTCCGTTTGCTTGAGGCCATCTAGGTGTGGTGCTGACAAGCCTGATACCGTTATTTATACAAAATTCTCTCATTTCTGAACCTACAAAACTCCGAGCTTGGTCTGCACGCAAAGTACAAGGCAAACCATAACGAGCGAAAAACGACTTAAGCATGGCGATTGTAGATTCAGCAGTAATGGATTTCGTTAAGATTGCTTCAAAATATCTACTATAATAGTCGATAAGCATAAAAATGTACTGTCCCGATTGGGAAGTAAGCGGTCCAAGGTAGTCCATTGCTAGGTCCTGCCATGGTCCATCAGGAAGGCTGGTAGCAGTAACAGGCTCAGGTGGGTCAGGTTGGCTAACGAGTTGACATCCCCGACAAGATCTAACTAGCTTCTCGACTGCAGTATCGATTGTTGGCCACCATACCTTTGAACGAAGGCGCTGCTTTGTCTTCACTATTCCCTGGTGTCCCTCGTGAGCAAGAGAGAGCGCCTGTTCACGCAGCGATGCTGGTATGTACAGTCTGGTACCTCTAAGGATTACGCCATCATAAACACAAAGTTCAGTTTTAATGATTTCAAATCTCTTTAACTCGACTGGCCAACGTTCGGTTTGAATGGCTTTCACTAGGTCTTGAGCATGTGGGTCAGCAGAAGTAGCGTCCTGAATCTGTTCAAATGTCATGGCTCGCGGCACTGCTAGCTGAGCCACACGTCTAACATAAAGGTCCTCTTTCCCTTTGGATTTGGGTGTTTCGGTAATAGGTATGGTCGGGAAAGTGGATCGGCTGTATTAGTTTTACCTGGTTGATACACTACATGGTAATTGTAGCACTGAAGTCGGAGGACCCAACGTTTCAACCGGGCGCATGGTTTAGAGCGCTCTGAGAAAATAAACTCTATAGGACGGTGGTCTGTAACCAGTTTAAAAGGTTTACCACCATAAATGTAGTAATGGAACCTCTCGCATCCCCAAACGATACCCAAGGCCTCTTTCTCTGTATGGCTGTAACGGCACTCGACGTCAGTGAGGGCACGGCTAGCACACTCCACTATGCGCTGGCAGCCGTCTTGGGTCTGATAGAGGATGGCAGCAATTGCGTATGGTGAGGCATCACATACAATGTAAGTATCTGCACTGGGATCGAAATATGCTAGAGTGGAAGCAGAACACAATTCATGTTTCAGAGTATCTAAAGCGTTCTGTGCTTTAGAACTCCATTTAAATGGGATGTTTTTACAGATAAGGTCTCTGATTGGCTTCGTGATCATAGAGAAATTCGTTATAAATCTGGAATTATAGCCAATGAGGCCTAGTAAACTAGAAGCCTCTGCAGACGTGGTCGGTGGGCGCAATTGTTGAATGGCCTTTACCCTGTTGTGTAGAGGGCTGACACCATTCTTGCTGAACATATGACCACGGTATTTAACAGAAGTCTGAGCAATTTCACACTTCTGTAAGTTGCAGGTAAGACCACTTTCAGCAAAACGCTGAAGTAAAGCGTAAAGGCGTTCATCATGTTTCTGTCTGGTCTTTCCTGTAACTAACAAATCATCAATGAACACCTCAACTCCATTCAGATCACTTACAAGGGTCTCCATTATGCTCTGAAACATTTCGGGGGCGCAGTTTATACCAAAGAAGAGTACTTTATATCTGTATAAGCCCTTATGAGTTGAGAATGTAGTGATATCACGAGAACGTTCTGAAAGACGAATTTGATTGAATGCCTCATTTAGGTCTAGAACGCTGAAGTAAGTAGCTCCGTGTAATCTACTTGTCACGCTTTCTATAGTAGGAATTGGGTGTCTAATTCGTTGAATGCGCTTGTTTGCTTTACGCATGTCGATGCAGATCCTTACACGACCATCTGGGCGGTGTAATACCACTAGTGGTGACACCTGCGAGCTCGGCTTTATCTTTTTCTCGATCCGATCACTTTCCAGCTTGATCTTTAGGTCTGCCTCAATCTCTCCATACTGTTGGACTGTCGCCTGAGTGGTTGAATCTCGGCGGGTGCACTTTCGTCGATTGTAAAATCCAGCTCGTAATCTTTGAGAGTACCAACACCTTGAAATACCTGCGGAAAATCTATTTTAATTTGAGACTTTAAGTCCACTGATGGAGGAGAAAGGGGTTGTGGGCGCACAGGTAACACGTCAGCTTGCGTATGTACATCTACTGTTTGGTGCTCCCGTGAAACTGTAACGGGACGTGCGAAGTCGTCTTGCACCTGTAGTCCAACCTTGAGCACTTTCAAAGCTTTTGCAGTAGCCTCTCACAATAGTGGTGGGCCTTCACCTTTCACCACATAAAAATCTGCTGTAGTCTCCATTTCTCCAATCTTGTAAGTAGCCCTGTTCTTCGTAATAACATGTAATGGACAAGGATTGTTATAGGAATACAATTTTTGGTTTGACTGAATAGTATCGGATTTTAAACCCAGAGCACCACTTTGATACCAAGTACGTTCATCGATTAGGTTACATGTGGCACCGATTTCAATCAAATGGTTCACTTGCACACCACCTACCAGTACGGTTACAAAGTTTGCATCGGAAGGTTTCTCATCCACGTGACATACAACGTATGCACGATCACAGAGCGAGTCATCGGACGCAGAGTCCTCATTAATCTGTCGCACCTTGTGACTACGGTGGAATTTTGGACGACCATTCCGTTGCTCCGTGTGGGAACCTGGTGCAGTGCCTGTCTGATGACCCTTATGTGAACGACAAACAGAAGAAAAATGTCCAAACTTACCACATGTCATGCATGACTTTCCAAGAGCTGGGCAGACTGGATTATTTGCCAAATGACTAGTTGAACCACACCTGAAACATTTGCTAGCAATCCGGGTTGAAACCGTATTGACTGTCAAGGACGTTGGCTGTTCCATAGACCTGGCTTGATCTTCTGCTGTTTCCAGCGTACGGGACAGCGCCTCTGCTTTGTCAACTGTAAGGCTATCCCCAACTTTAAGGAGCTCTCTGCGTAATTGAGCATTTCTGGAATTAATGACTAGCATATCCAACAATTTTTCGTTAGGATCTGTAAAATTGCAATTTTTAATCTTGACTTTAAGCCTAGTCAAATACTGGCATGAACTTTCAGTGTCACTAGGCATCAATTGGTTGAAAAGAAACCTCTCATAAATGTTACTCTGGCGAGGTGCAAAATATTTAGTAAGGGCTTTGACCATGTGCGTGTATTCGTCTTCAACCGTGTGTCCTAGGGTTGACGCGGGCGCGGCTGTGCGTGCTGTCTGCAGAGCAACTTCTGCAGCATCGGCAGTCGCCTTGGCAAGAGTAGCGTCTGATTTAATTTTCAAATTTCCCGGGTCAATTTCTGAAGCGATCAACAGTTCGTCATATTTCCGCTTAGCATCGCTAGCGGATGATTCGAGTTTTGACACTAGGTCCAAAATGGCGACTGACGCCGATCCTAAACCAACCACATCGCGTGGAAATGTGTCGTGAGATTCGGGCAAACTGTGCCACACATCCAAAACACCTTCCCCCGCGTAAAATAATAATAATAATAATAACAATAATAATAATAATAAAAATAATAACACTAATAATAATAACACTAATAATAATAATCCAACACCCGGTTCCAACATGTCTCATCTCGGGGGATGATGCATCACCAGTACTTGGGCAATGGATTCTTTAGTGCTTGCTGGCCATGCTGAGCTCATCCTCTCCTTCTTCGCACACTCCTAGGAAAGGTGTTTCCAATAGTTCTTTCCCCTTAGTTCTTCTTCTGTTTCAACGTCAGTAATAATAACTCATATTATATTTAGAGAATGTTTTAAACTAAAATGAATGTTACTTGATGTTGAAAATGTATCTTAAACATGAAAAAAAAATTTAAGCACCAAGTGTATCTTAATTTTGAATATCAAGATGACCAGTGTCACTTTTACACATGCTTCCAACAATATTTAAAGCAGTGGCTTAAACAGAGGGATTGATTTCAATGATATAAATGTAGAAATACCTAGCTCTCAACATGGCTATCGAAAGAACAAATCAATTACAACAGCATTAATACAATTGAAGATGTTGTTCTGAAATTCATGAACAATAGTTAATATATAATCGGTACCTTTTGTGACTTAAGTTAGGCTTTTGACTTTGCTCACCAGGGGATCCTCCCGAAAATAAAAATAAAAAAAAAGAATAATAATATTCGATTTTTCCAAATTCCTCTTTTTAACCATTAACCTTATAAACATTTTACGTACTATAACATTTTAAATATAGAATATAAATAAACAACACAGGCCACTAGATGGTATGGAGTAGAAAATCGAATCTGGCATTACGAACTAGGAGACAATAGAATATCTCCGTCCCGTCCATCTGGTTTGGTTATTTTCGAGGTCGTGACAGGATTTTTTCCGGGAATGCTGCCAAACATTCTTGGGCTCTTCTCTGCGTCTTCATCACTGCTGCTTTCTTGAGCTTCTTCTTGTATTTCATTTACATTTCGTCGTCTAAAGCATTGCTTTGAGAAGAGGTTGTCCTTACAAAGTGTTTACTGTTTGCCACAGTTTCTGTGTGTTTGAGGCAGTTTCTTGATACAATTAGGGCCCCTTTTCTTGCAATTATTTAAGTCAGCAATAAATGTGTTCAGGTTTCTTTAAACCACCTGCTGTTTATAGCATCTACTTGTTTATTAAGCTGCTGCTTGCTGTTTCACTCGGCTGCTTTTTTCTCTGCTTTTCGCCCTATGTCGACAACTTGAACTTCTGCCCCTCTATAGCTATCTATTGCCTTCTGCAGGGTTATTTTGTGGTATTGTATCACAGCACTGGGACTTGAAAATGATCGTTCTGGATTCCGAAGATTATTTTGACCTTGAGCACTTAGTCATGAAGCGCTATAAATTCACACGTTTCACTTTTAGCTTTGATGTCGGTGATGGTGTTCGAATGTTTCTGCTTCCAACAGAGTTCTTGCGTTAAATTTATACCTCTCAAAGTTTGTGTTGTTCTAAGGGAGGAATTTTTGTTCGATTTTTTTTTAAGTGGTTCTGGTTTATCCAGATCTGCGTCCCCAAATCAGAACTTTACGTGTATTTCGTCGGCGTGTCCGCCTATAGCCTACAATAGACTAAGACTGCACATGGCCTATCTGCTTGTTTCTAATTATTGGCAATGTAAACATCGAAACTCATCGGTTTGGATATCTTGGCTCCATATTACGACACACAAGAATAATAGAAGGGGGACAATATATGGCATTTTTCCAGTTCCCATTATTTACGTACTAGACCCGTCTGGGCCCGGGTTAGAATAATGCCAGGGTGCCTCTGTCAGTCTTAAGAGGCCATCCCCCCTTTCCCCCACAGCCCCACTGAAGATGGCCTCTCCCACTTGACCCTGCCCTCCCTAGCTGGACTCCCATAAGACGACCCCCGAGATGTATATGAATCTGATTCGGAAAACGTCACTTGAGCTAAGTTGATGAGATCGTCGTTAAACACAAAAAAAATAATAATAATAGTGATAATTATAAAAGTAAAAATAATGATGATGATGATAATAATATTAATCAATGATTATCAAACACAGGCCAAGAGATGGTATTCATGGAGATGTCCAGGGTTTGTTTGTTTAATTGTATTAACATCTAGGAGACCTAAGGGAGGCCTCCGTTCTGTCCATCGCTCGTTGTGTGATGTAGCTTCTATCGTGGCCCTTCATAAGATTCTACCCTAGAGGTGTCAGTGCCGCTATCTGACCTGAGCTCATGACATTATTTGAACACCATTTTCACTGCGGGTGCGGCAGACTTACGTTGAGCACCCAGTAATGACATGGCCCTATAATGATTGTAGAGCAGCTATGAAATCTGTTATAAATATTTACAACCATAAACACTTATCTACATTGACTTCCTATTGTAAGAGATTCCTAACCTAAAAACTTACAAGGAACAATGTGGCACGCCTAGATAATTTCTTGTCCAATATATCATTTATATAAGGTGTATTATAAATAACAATTGTGACTCTGCTAGTCGTAAAAGGCAACGAAAGGAGACCCCGCCCGCCCCCTCCCCCCCCCCCCCAGCCACCACTGTCCTACTGCAGATTTCTTCTCCCACTTGGCCCTGCCCACACTTGTTGGACTCCCGTATGACGACCCACGCGACGTACAATGTATTTGATTTGGATGTGGCTTTATTGTTCATCATCATCTTCTCATCTTCATTATCACCCGCTTATCGTCTCGATTAGCCATTGTTGCACAAATATGAGACGTTAAGCCCCATTAATCAATCAATCATAAATAACAATGGCCTAGGCCAAACCACGACGGACATAGACCATATCCTCTGGCGTTCTTACAAAATCAAACGTTTTTAAAATGCATCTTAAGCTAGAATCTACATGATTGTGCCTGTAGTGTAACAATGCAATACTGAGTGCACATTGTTTCAGGACAAAGTTCTATCTTTGAAACTATTACTTACCTCTAAAACATACTTTACTGGTAAATTGTTGACATGGGACGGCGGCTATGGCTAATGTTTTACTAATGTCGGCCGTAGAAGCCTATTTCTCGTAGCCAATAGAAAACGTACACCAAGTTGGCCGTTCTCTTTTCCTGTCTGGCCTCCCTAGATCTACCTGGTAATACTACAGCAGTACTTGCAGTGGCGTAACTAAGGGGGGGGGGGGGTTAGGGGATTTAACCCCCCCCCCCCCGAAACTGTATCGAGAATGACTGTACTTAATACTACATTTACTTAATACTAAAGATTCCTAAACCACTTCAGTGTATAACAATCGCAACAAATAATATTTTTATTATATTTATCATACCACTTCACTTAGATAAGATGTATAATTTCTTTCAATAATTCAATTATATATTGATGTGTTCATCTACAACTAATATACCTTTCGCTCGAACCAGTAAACGTAAGAGTGCCTATAAATGAAAATGCATTAATCTAATATTACAATATGACGCTCTGTGAATTAAAATTTAAATGTATGGGACTTGTGACCACAATGTTTCACTTCATCTTGAGATTATATTGAACAACCATAAAACATTAAAAACACAATTTCTATGCAATTCTTATTTAGAAAGATAATTAATACCTACTGTAACATTGTAACTTCAATATAATACAAACAAACAAGAAGTGGTTCGAGTAGATTTATTTGAGTCTAAAAGGCACGAAATAATAATTATAGAAGTGAAAAAAATTTCGCCTTCGGCGAAATGGCCTCTAGCGGCTGCGGCTTCGCCCCAGACCCCTTCCAGTCCCCTCATCTCACTTTTCCCGATTTAACCCCCCCCCCCCCCCGCCCCGAAATAACTCCTAGTTACACCACTGAGTACTTGTAATACAAGGCGTGGCGGGGTATCATTGTCGTCTCCATGATATTGTCTAGCCATGCATATATCTAATATTCCTATATTATCATTGTCAATTTGTCATCTCCTTGATAACAATAATAACAACTATCGTTTTTGTAATCACTTTATTGTGATACTCTCCACCTACAGAAAGCTTCATACATTTTTTTATGTTTTTAACGTTCGCCCTAAAAAATAATTTTAATTTTCTTTACATCTTGGTGCGTCTTCTTGTTTTTCTAACAAGATGTCCAACTTCAGTTTAGTTGCCGAGGCCTCGTTATTTACTTGTCAACATACTGAGTGTTCTATGGCTTTGTTTTGATCGTCAGCCCTTAACGCTGTGTTATCTATATCAACACGGAATGCAATGAGTATAAATCCTGTTGGAAAGTAGGTAGAGTCAGTAAGATGCCATCAGCGACTTGTTTCAGTTTCAGTTTATCTTCTTTTGATCAGATAGTCAATATCAGATACTCTAAGTTTAAGTAGGGACGAGGTGGGTCTACAGGCCTGGTCTATCTTAAGTAGGTTTCTACGGAAGCTGAATGGTCAGCCCTAGCTCTGGATTGGATACCTGGAGCGGTCTAAAAATTAATATAACGTTTAACATTCATTATCTTAGTCTATATAAACAGCAAGTAATACAGTTGTAAATAGTTACTGACACAGTCCACTAGATGGTATGTGTGTGCTTATCTAGGTTGTGATTTTTTCCTAGTTTTAACATCTAGGAGACCTAAGGGAGGCCTCCGTTCTGTCCATCGCTCGTCGTGTAATATAAATTCTATCGTGGGCCCTTCATAAGATTCCACCTTGCAGGTGTCAGTTCCGCTATCTGACCTGAGCTCATGACAAATTTTGGAGACCTAAATGATCTTACAAATTGTACCGTTTGTTTTTTTCATTCATCAACTATCCCCGTCTGAATCTGGGTTAGAATTGGTATAGATTGACTCTGCCTGTCGTAACAGGCAACAAAATGTAGCTCACTCTCTCCCACTCCCCCACTCCCCCTGTCAAATCTGTGTCCTCTTACATGTCACCATTCTCTCCAAAGTGTAAGTTTTTTGAACTCTAATTACCTTGGTCTTTATCATTTTGATTGAGTCTACTTGATTGAGTCTACAAACATTATATATATATAATTGTATTTATACTATTTGTAATGATACGAAAGGGGTGTGACTTGGGAGGGTTTGGGGGGGGGGGGCGGTTGTAAGGTGAGGTTTGTGTCTAGGTCCACTCAGTTGACATAGGCCTAGGTTATAATTAGGTGCGTTGAGGTAGTGAAAGTAGGTCACGAGTACCACCACCACGGTGGTGGATCTCTTATGGGACTACAATGTTAATGCGAGATTCACCACTGTTCCAGTATCCCCATTTACCCCCTACGTACATGAATGACATTTGTGACGTTCTTTGCGACCACAATCGTGCTTCAACAGCGCATCTAGATTTTGTTTTAATACAAACGATTTGTTACATGAATGACATTTTTGACGTTCTTTGCAACCACAATCGTGCCAGAGAAACCCCCAACACAGTCAACTGGCAATACTGTTATTCCACTGCTGAACGTACTGTCAATGCCAGTGATCATCTCTGCGACAAAGCTACTGCAATGCTTGGACATGCTATTTATACCCAAAGCATATATTCTTATTTCTAGAAGGTGTTTGCAATCAATAATATTATACTATTGCCTTTCATTTTTCGCACTGAAGCTGTGGTTGGAAGGCGCGGAAAGTGTAAGAATAAGAGCCTCGTGTGCTAACACTGGGGGGCCGTCCCATATCGATTTTTCTCTGCATTTTTTTCTATGAAGTCAAGGTCGAACGTCACGATTACCCGTTCCCGTGCATTTCGTTTGGAGACGTTTTCTTACTGTCACTTTCGTGGGTCGTATCCCTGATGAGGTCTTCAGTGTTTGCCTTGCTTGTGTATATGGGCATCTTAAACTTTCTTCGATGGCTAAGCTTAAATCGTCTATGATAATTCCATAGACTCATAGCCGTGGCAACATTCCTTTTTGCTTTGCTTGTGTTGTGTTATGTTGTTGTGTTGTGTTAATGTTAGGTGATGTTATCGTTTTAACAGAAACGGTGGTTGACTCAACTGACATTCAAAACACTCATGAGACTCCCTCCCATGCGCATGGGCTGCGATGCATTATGGGACATAAGTCCACCGCCATCTTCATGCTGAACAATCAACTACTCTATACAGAATACTTGGTCCTGACACGTGGTTCTCAAGAACTAATAAAAACACTCTTCAATCAACGCGAGATAGTTTAATGTGGTAAAACGATGAAGAATGAGTTACTGCTCAGCTAGATTGACATTTTGTCTTGTTCTATCTCGATACGTTATAACTTATATAATGTAGTTTCGTCAGTTCTACAAACTAGATAAACGTTCTTAATATTGTCTAAAAAAGTGACTGTTTTTTTTTTGGTTTATTTCTGTGTCCAGTAGAGATTGTCAGGTAGCGCCCTTCTTAATCATGATAGCTTAGAATATAAAATAAATCGAATTCTATTATACCATATTACCTATTTGTCTTCATAATGACCCGTCTGGCCCCATGGTAGAATATTGCCAGGGTGACTCTGCCAGTCGTAAGAGGCGACGAAAAGAGACCCGGTCCCCCCCCAAACCCCCACTGCCCCACTGAAGTTTGCACCTCCCTCATGGCCCTGCCCCCCCTTGCTGGACTCCCCGTATGACGACCCCGCAATGCGCAATGGATCTTATTTGGACATGTGGCGGTTTATCATCTTCATACATCATCCACTCATGGTTTTGATAACTGTTAGCCAAAGTTGCAAACATTTGGGTTTTAAAACACAAATATCATCATCATCGTCTTCATAATTATTATCTTTTAAATTTTATCGGTATATGATCAAGGATAAAGAGTATTCTAACTCTAGAGAGGTGGTTAAATACTGCAATAAAGAGTATTTGAAGGCCAAAAAAACCTTCCCCAACTGAAGTACCGCCTACAACTGACTCTGCAGCGGTGCTAAAACGTGCCTATAAACCAACCAAGTGATTAGCGCCAACTCAGGCGAAGTTGTACTTAGCTCGTGTGGTATAGCTTATCGCTGGTTAGTCATTGTCTATTTGTGAACAGAACTTTCGACCAGCGAATTCGAAAATGTAATTCATTATTTTTACAAGACTTGCACCATCACATTTCCTTTGGTAACATTTAAAACGGTTATTGCATCTTCGTGTTTTTCATTTTAGCTATAGTATAATAGTTACATACCAACAGTTATAGTGTCCAAGCAATATTTTAACTGTTGGAACTCCGGCGATATTTGTCGAGTTATGTTTTTCAAATGGGGTCCCCCCCTCCCCCCCCAAAAAAAAAGTGACTTGATACATATACTGGCACTGGTAGCGGCACTTCTGTGTGTTGTTGTTTGTGTACGCATAATTATTATATTTGAACCGCTGAGTTAGAGGATGGGTGAGAACAAAGGATTCTAAATCACGCCCCTTGGTAGTTTCCCAATTACTCTGTTCTGCGCCCCAAACATACCCCTGGGTGAGGGCAGGAACATTAGTTGAATGTGGACTTTTTAGTTTATTGTTTATTCAGAATCTTCCTTATGCTCCTAGCATTCGGTCGGTTAGATTAAATATATGTGACGGTTTCATTTCATTCCAAGCAAATAGCATACAATTCGATTATCTATAGTTGAGGTTGAGGTAGGTAGGATCGGATTGAGTATGCTAGGAAGCTGCGATTCAGATGCGATTGACAAGGGCTTTGTTTAACCTGTCATAATAATTTTTATTTTGTTGCAATATCTTAAAAAATATTTACTATTTCATTGTAAGGAGTAATATGTTTGTCAGTGGAAGCCACACATTTTTGTGACGATCCTGGCGAATGGTGGTAATGGCTGCCAAACATTGTAGATCTGGTTAGACAATCCACCATTCTAGGGATTCTTGAATGCTGCTGCGACTGCTTTCCCTCTTTCCCTTTCCCCCACTCCCCCCCCCCCCCCCCCCCCCCACCCAGACCACTCCTCCACTCGCGACACTTGGCCACTCGCCCACTACACTATAAGTCTATAATACTCTAATATTCCCATCATTTTATAATCATACCCACAACATACTCACATATTCTCCCACTCTCGTACTCACATACTTACACTCTCTCCTACCAACATACTAACACACTCTCCTACTAACATACTAACACACTCTCCTACTAACATACTAACACACTCTCCTACTAACCTACTAACACACTCTCCTACTAACATACTAACACACTCTCCTACTAACATACTAACACACTCTTCTACTAACATACTAACACACTCTCCTACCAACATACTAACACACTCTCCTACTAACATACTAACACACTCTCCTACCAACATACTAACACACTCTCCTACTAACAGACCGACACACTCTCCTACTAACATACTAACACACTCTCCTACTAACATACTAACACACTCTCCTACTAACATACTAACACACTCTCCTACCAACATACTAACACACTCTCCTACTAACATACTAACACATACTAATATACTAATATATTAACACACTAACATGCTAGCATACATACTAACATACTAACATACTCACATACTCGCATAATCTCAAACTCAACTGGTGTATAACTAACTACTCTCCTACTCCCCTACTACCACTCCTCCACTCTCCTACTCTACTCGCCTATACCACTCTACTACTCCCCTACTACCACTCCTCCACTCTCCTACTCTACTGGTGTATACTACTCCAATACTCCCCTACTACTACTCCTCCACTCTCCTACTCTACTCGCCTATACCACTCTACTACTCCCCTATTAGTACTCCTCCACTCTCCTACTCTACTGGTGTATACTACTCCACTACTCCCCTACTACCACTCCTCCACTCTCCTACTCTACTGGTATATACTACTCCACCACTCCCCTACTACCACTCCTCCACCCTCCTACTCTACTGGCCTATACTACTCCACTACTCCCCTACTACTAACACCACTACCCGTTGTTACCTTGCTGGGCGATGGTCTTCGTTCTATATGGATGCAGAAACGTTTAGCAGTGTCAAGTTTTACTCATACTGCATAATAAAGCCATAATGGAGCTTCACAGTATATTCTCATTAATGGGATTATGCTGTAGATATTTCAGCTTTGTTCTAGGCGCAAGTGTAATTTGTTGCAGAATGGGTTGCTGTGAGCATGTACAGATTGAGTTGGAGATTCAGTAATATTCCATTGATCGGTTTTAGACCTCATCGGAATGTGGTGATATCAGCTAATTGGCAATGAGGGGAATCTGACAGAGACTTGAGATGGTAGCATTGAATACGAGGCTGTGGTTAATTTAGAGCGACCACCTCCCTAGATCAACATTGTTTAGTTGCCCTGTCTGTGCTCAACCTACCCCAGGCCTCCACACCGTATTACACGGGTCCTGAGCCACAGGCAAGAAGGCCTACTATATGAAACCTACTTTACAGCCTGTGCTAAATCTTATACAAGAAATATATTACTTAAAAAGTGAAAAATACAAATTGTATTTGGGTGTACAGTCTTCTTCTGCAGTAAGTCTTCTTTTTAAAACAAGGAAAATTACACCTTGAAACTTTTCAAGTTCACATTTTAAATAAAATTTGTTAATAAAGCCTGCGTTAAATCAAATATAAAAATATATATTAGAAACAAAATGAAAAATAATAAATGTAATATGGTCAACAGCCTTCCTCTGCAGTCAGCCATTGTGGGGCGTTGTTGGGTTGTGGGTTTGTGGGTGTGAGCGTTTGTGGGTGTGAGGATTTGTGGGTGTGAGGGTTTGTGGGTGTTTGGGTTTGCGGATGTGCGTTTGTGGGTGTGTCATTTTGTAAGTTGTTGTTGGGTCTGTGGGTCGTGGGTTTGTGTGGTAGGATTGGTAAATTTGTAATTTTTGTCTTTGGTTTTTTAGTAACTGTTTTCATTGTTTATTGTGCATATGAATTTATTGTGCACTTTTGTACGTAAGTTTAATAACTGAATATTATGAACAATGAGAAATTAATAAAAGAACCCTGCTTTCAAACACGAAAGCCAATCAGAAAGAATAAGCCATTTTGAACACGCTTAATCTTTAACATCGGCATGGAAAGATTCTATCGACGTCTTGAGGGTTATCGAGGAGGACGGGTGCCAGGCCACTGACTACTACACCACTGAGCTACCAGACCAGAGGAGCAATATTCTCCACTCTATCCTTCTCTAATGCATTTTAGCGCGTATAGCTATAGAATCCTCGTGTATGATCGTTTACCGTTCATGGTTTCTCACATGGCAATAGGATGTGGGCGGATATATCATCACACAATCTATAACAGCATCTTGGCCCGTCTGGACCCGGGATAGAATAGGCCCAGGGTGACTCTGTTAGTCGTAGGAGGCGACGAAAGGAGACCCCCCCCCACACCCCACTATCCCGCTGAAGGTTTGTCCTTCCACTTGGCCCTGCTCTTTCTTGTTTAATTCCCCTTGTTTCGACCCCCGTGATTTGCAATGGATCTGATTCGGATCTGCATCTTCATCTTCATTTATCATCCACTCATCGCCTCTATAAGCCAAAGCTATAAATATTTTGGCCGCAAAACTCAAATATCGTCATCATAATATCATCTTCCTCTTTCACGTCTACACGTCTACTGTCCGTTCGGCCGGCTCAAACCAAGCACAAGATAGGGCTGTCCAACTACATCTCTACCTTGCGTCCCATCGCTACTGACCGCAAATCAACACGATTGCATAAACAGTGACCCCCTCCATCACCGCAACTCTTTGAAATTCCAACCCACCTCTGCCGCGTGCGTGGTTCCAAACGCTGACAAGAAAGTGCCTCCTAACCTTATTAACTTCCAAACCTCTGTTCTGACATCTGCAACCAAGAGAGCATTCACCATCGCAGCGGTAATAAGAAGCTTTCGGAGTGAAACCGGCCGTGAGAATCACATACGAAGACATTTACTCATATCTGCGGGCAATGATCTGATGAACCACTCGTTCCTCACCAAAGATCTCCGTTAGAAGAAAGATGTAATCCCTGGTATATCGAGTACTATACCTCTCGACGACATCTCGGCCGATCTGACGTATTAAGGCTTCATCATACTCCTTCTCCAGCTGACATCAAGAGGCCCATGCCCTTCTTCATTGCCACCTTCCGTCATCACACTCCTTCTCCTCCACCTGACATCAAGAGGCCCATGCCCTTCTTCGTTGCCACCTTCCGTCATCACACTCCTTGTCCTCCACCTGACATCAAGAGCCCCATGCCCTTCTTCATTGCCACCTTCCGTCATCACACTCCTTCTCCTCCACCTGACATCAAGAGCCCCATGCCCTTCTTCATTGCCACCTTCCGTCATCACACTCCTTCTCCTCCACCTGACATCAAGAGCCCCATGCCCTTCTTCATTGCCACCTTCCGTCATCACACTCCTTCTCCTCCACCTGACATCAAGAGCCCCATGCCCTTCTTCGTTGCCACATTCCGTCATCACACTCCTTCTCCTCCACCTGACATCAAGAGCCCCATGCCCTTCTTCGTTGCCACCTTCGGCCACTAACGCCGAAACGGCATTTTAATTCAGTTTCCACCATATCCTGAAGAAGAGCGGGAGAATTTTACTAAGAAGAGGCGGATCGAGGGGATAGTCTGTGCCTAAAGTAGGGGCCCCGTGGCCCTGAATGGTTCCACCCTAGGTTGCAGACACCTACTCCGCCTCTTCTTGAGAGTTATCGCTCGGCTATCAAACACTTCCAAAAGTGTGAAGATGGTTTAACACTAAGTAGTACATGGAAACCTGTCGCAGAGTGTCTGAAACGAGACAGCAACATGGTGACGTCAGTGGCTGGGCGCGATGAGAGTTTGTGCAGGCGCAGCTGACTAATACAACTAACTGCACAACTTGTTTGGGTTCACACACACGGACGGACTGGATTGAGTAGGTTTGTTCCGTGTGTGCACTCTTCAAGAATTACTTCTATATATGGACCGATGCAATCGGTACGAATCATAAAGATATTTTTATCGATTTGTATCGATGTTAAGCCTTGACCAGCTGACAAGATCCGACAGCTTCTCAGGGTCAGTGTTCTTACACGTTGCACACGAGTTGCGGCCAGATCAAACATTGCCCTAGGTACGATTAGTAATTTTCAATGTTCATGTTGGAAACCTTATAATAATCTCCCATTCATTTATGTATCATTGCCTTTGTACGTTTTCAATTCTGTCATCTAACGCTTCTCGTTCTTTTTGATACCAGCTCTCGGCATTGGTGGATCCACTTCGAAGTGACCGTTGCCCGCAAAGAGAGCTCTTATCTTCCCTTTTGAAAACCCTTTATTCATCTGACGTTAAGGTCATCATTTTTACCATTCATGTTGTTATATCTTCTTCGTATTTGCCGGCGCTCTTTGCTACCCAAACGCCAACCAAACTTCCATGACCCCTTAAACCCTAATACTCCAAATTATTGGGTTTTATTTTCTTTGTGACGACCTGGGCGATTGGCGAGATATATTATTGTGTTGACGTCATATAATCCAGCTATCGAATATGTCATAATACCCCAAATATTCATACATCATAATTTGAAGGATACACACAAAGGCATGTCCGTGAACATGGCACTTATATTTTAATAATAATAATTATAATAATAATAATAATAATAATTATTATTATTATTATTTTTTGGTTGCCTGTCTGAGCCCCCGGCTATTTTGCTCAGGGTAACTCTGCAAGTCATAAGAGGTGACAGTGTTGATTACCCCAATCACCCCGTAACGTCAAACGACCTAGTTACAGTCGTTCTTCATGTGCGTAGAAAGATATTTTTGTGTTCCAAATGTCTTACCGCAACTAGTACATTTGTGTGGTTCCTTGCGGTTACAGTCGTTCTTCATGTGCGTAGAAAGATATTTTTGTGTTCCAAATGTCTTACCACAACTAGTACATTGGCGTGGTTCCTTTCGGTTACAGTTGTTCTTCATGTGCGTAGAAAGATATTTTTGTGTTCCAAATGTCTTACCACAACCCTCACTTTTACCTTCTTTGCCATTTCCATCTCACCGTCACTCTTCTCTACCACTTTAACCCATACATCACACTTCGTACATTCCATGTTTACACGTGGTTTCTGAACACGAATCTCAGAACTATCCATATTATCTTCTTCTTCTCTATTTAGCACTTGTTTCAACCTTTTCCGAAGCACGCTTTTATTTCCCGTTTTATTTTCACCTCTTTTCTCAAGTTCACATCTCAGTTCATTGACATTTAATTCTTTCAAAAGTTTCCTCTCGTCTTCGCCCCCCATTGTGTTGAGGATGCGACGCAACGGCAAGTAGTTTTACTTATTATTACCCCTCGGGGAAAACACAGTCCACGATGACAAGAAAACACAATAACAGAAGTGAACACGGAATGCTTAGTCACCACACCACAGACTGAATCAAGGAAAAACGCGACCTGTACGTTAAAACACGATATTTTAATGTATACGGCGCACAAACGTCCTCCTCCTTCAGTCTGACATTGACGCCCACACAATTATTGACAGGCCTACGGTATTTTTGTATTTCACTCCTGTATGGGCCGTTTTATTTTCGAGTCCCGGCCGCTCATATAGTCCCAGTCCAGCCCTGGCTATTATAGTGAACGCGATCCCAGCACTCACCTTGTGACTGAGGAAAACCTACCTCCCGAATGAAATGCCTGTCGTGTCCTGTCCTCGCGACTTGCGCCTTCTTTTCAAGTATATATTGGATTTTACTTATCTACGGTTACGGGTGTCCGCCGTGGCTGGAAAACTGGTAATTGATTTTCCCCCTCCGTTAACCACGAGCTCAACAATGGCTCGCAAATACAACACAAAGGTGAAAAAACTAACGTTCTTTTTATGAACCGTAGCCGGCATTAAATAGGATTAAAAAATTTAATTTAATTTTGTGTATGCATATTTCATAATTAATATTAATTGGAATTTTTAAAGAATTTCGGTTAACCAGGGTGTATATCGCCGATCAACTGATTAAGTAACCAGCCGATTTATCCCACCCCTACCTACGATAGTTCTTGGGTACTTTTTCCTGCTCGTATTCATTGTCCTTATCACGTTTAACCATCACGTGGCCACATACAATGAAGTTGGCTTTTTAGACTATATTCGCATTGATTCTTTTATTCTCGACCATTTTTTACGACGTCAATCAGTAAACTATGTCTCATACCAAAGTGTATAAGCTACGTACTCCGTCATTTACACGACGACATTACGACATTGATTTACTAACAACCAAACAAATACAAAACTAAAGAAATATTAAAATAATTTTAAGCCTTGAACTTGTGGAAATGTGGAACCTCATAAAGCGTTTTTTTTTTTTTATTTTAAAAGAATAAATAAAGTATAAGTAGTAGGCCTTTATTTTTGGGGATGTATGATGTTTATTTTTATAATGGTGCCAATCGATAAGATAGCTCCATTGTGTACGGATGAAACACTTCTCGTGATATACATTTTATTTATTTTATTGTAATTAATTCCAGTTTAGGGCCCAATGCCCTCTTAAGCCTTATGAGTAATGATTGATGAATGCTAATGAGGAAGGGAGGAGGGGAAGCCTGCATGGGCGTCCGCAGGCGGGGGGGGGGCAAGGGGGGCACTTTTGCCCCCCCCCCCCCCCCGCCCTCCTGGGAACTCACAATGATCCATACTTTTAGCATCCATACTTTTGAATTCTGGTTGGCTCGTGTATTCATCAGAAGTTATGGGGCATTGTGCCGTAACTGTGTGTTGTTCCGTTCGAAAGTAACTCGAGGGTTAAGGGGGGTTCATCATTCGTTGCTTTTAACAAGGACAAGGACTTTAACGACGCCGCAAGGAGTCATATGAAATCTGAATGGCACCAGGATTCTGTGGAGCGATCGCACTCACTTTTGACTGGATCGTAAAAGTTCCAATATTAAAGGGCAAATCATCACTTTGCTTTTGATTTTGCTTTTCCCGCCTCGAAATGTTTCAAGTCAATTTAATTTTGTTATTCTTGTTAATATATTTATTTATAAATTATTGAGTGATGTAAACATAAATATATATGCTTATTTCATTAATACACATATTCATATATTGGAAATAAAATAATTGGCTTGGCCACAGTATTAGATATCACCCCTTAAGATGTTGAGCCTCTTTTGAAATTGGCGTTTTTTTTGTACGTGTGCCCTCTTTGGTTTGTAACGGTTGATCTTTTCCGTTTTGGGCTTGGCTTTTAAATTTTCTTTTGGTATTATGTAAAATGTGTAAATATAAGGCTATATTCCAATATAGTTTTGCCCCCCCCCCCCCCCCCTAGCAAAAATCCTGCGGACGCCCATGGCATTACCTTGAATCTGTTTGTTCAGGGAAGAAAAATACCGTACAGTTTGGGCACATAAAGCTTAGATGTTTTACTAATTAATCTGATGATCTACAGGTTTTGTGTTCTGTAGTGCTGTTTAAATTATAGCGTTTGTGTGAGTTACTCTACGAACTCTGGTTTGTCTGTCTAGAGTACAATTTGTAGTCAGTACGGCTGGTTCTCTGCTGGATCTCCGCTGGCATATCACTATCTTTGCTGGTCTTTGTAGAGTTTGATACACGTTGTTAAACAAGATAATAATTGTAGGCCACTCCTTGATGGATGGGTGGATGTTTTTATGGCCATGGTTAGGCCTTGCAACGGGATTGGGTACTCGTTTAGTTGTGAACGTATCAAATTTGGTCAGCTGTGGCAGTAGTGGCTTGATCATTCATAAGTATTACAACTCTTTGTTTACGTCGATATTTTTTTATATAACTTTATGAAACAAATTCTTAAAAATATTCAAATGAAGGATTAAGAATTGAATTTAAGAATTATTTAGTAACACTGTGAAGGAGCATGGTCTCGTGGACTTTGATAAATATCCCACTAAACGTCTATAAAGCTCATGGTTTAACGACTAATGTGTTTGGATTGGTTTGGGATTATTTGAGTGTTATTTATCATGGCTTCACTGAAGAGTGTGTGATGTGGTAAATATATCATTAAGAAAACAATTAAATGTGAAATAATAAGATAAATGCATAAATATCATCTCGGTTGAGTCTGACGAGGGCTGTGGTGCTGGTATCTGCTGCCATCTAATGCGCAGACGCTGCCGGCAGACCTTATTGCTGTACTTGATCATTGTTGAGGGCAGCGCCTCAACCTGATGTTATTACGTACTTGTGAATACTTGAATAATGTCAGTACGCCATTCTTGGTAGAACGGGTGCCCCCGCCCTTCTCTATCTGGGCTGGACGTGGTACTTGATACGCTGGTGACTCAGGACGTGCCTGAATACCATTCTTGATTTCATTCTTATTCTTAGTCGTGTCCTTGAACTTGTTCTTATTCTCGCTCTAGTTGAACGTATTCGGACGAGAGCCGGACATAGGCATACTTGATTTAAGTAGGGTTGGGGTCGTAACGCGTAATCAGATCCACATTTTTTTTAAATCAACATACATAACCAAAATGTAAGATCAAATATGCATTGTATTTAATAATAATTACACTGTTGTAACTTTTGCAGGCCACAGGCTTTAAATACTTACCAATTAACTGAGGTGTGTTCTGACCCATCGTCCGCCATCTTCCGGAATGAAATCTAGTGTGCACTTTTGATTACAATTCTTATTCTTATTCTTATGACGTAGTTTACGCCGCGCGGCAGTATTTGGACAGTACTAGATACGTCACGGATGATTGATGACGTAAAATCAAGAATGAGAGTAAGAAGGAACGTCGTTTTGGTACTATTCCTCAGTCTCTTAAAAGGCAACCGTCTGCTCGTTCCCCTACGTTTACACCAGGAAACGTTGGTCCATAATGCATATGTATCGCCTCATCTTCTACTGCAGTGAGTAGATTGTTGGATACCATCAATCCATCCATCACTATCAGCTATTTCCCCCATGCTCGGGCTGTCTCCATTCTATAGCCAGAGATATTATATCCCATCTGTACTGAGATGTTATATATCTACTTGTCGAGTATCCATTAACCACCAATCAACGAACTCTTGGCAATGCATATTCATGGTCCATGTTGACTCGTCATCAGGGTCATGATAACTTGTCCATTGTATCTTCACTTTCTCCCATCTTAATCCCCTTATTTCCCTTGATAAATCACTTCATGAATCGTTGTTATGATTTATATTTTAGACTCATTTCCGACCATTCGTTTTGTCAATCAACTGCCGCCAAGCTTGCATGAATTCTCAATAGTTTTCGAGTTGCCATGTGTGTTGCTAGTTTGGTGGCTATACCAAACCAATGTTCGATCTACATTCATTCAATGCAGTTGTCAAGGTTACTGTCGTCTTATCATTCTTTGTCTCACTTGTTCCCCGTCTGGGTCCGGGGTAAAATTTTACCCAGGGTGACTCTCCCTACCGTAAGAGCCGAATAAATGAAGTCCTTCTTTCTCTAGAGCTCCCTCCCCCCCTTCACCCCTTTATCAGCATTGCATATTAGCCTACCAACTTGGCGCTTTCCTCCACCCCCCCTTATGTTAAATGACCTAGTTTTCGAGTTTGACATTAAACACTACCGCATTAAACTTTTCCTCTTTATAAAACCTGGGACCCTTTCGCCTCCTCATCCTATATTTAGTGACCCATTGGTTTGGGACATTGGTTATTGTAATTATTTGCTACAGGCGGACTGTTTTATTGTCCTGCTGTCATCCGGCTCAGTCTCCTCACCTCACGCCCTTATCACTGGAGCCATCATCATGTTTATATGGACGGTGGCTTTTTTTATTTTACGCACTTGGTGAGTGTTTTTTAGTTTTTACATGACCGTAGAAACTCTTCGTGTGGTGTTTTATTTTTAAAAAAAAATCCACTTATTAAATTAAGTATTTCATTTATTGGCGGGGTTTTCACTTTATTGACGTCTACTGTCTTACCGTAGACATTTACTTTGTTCTAAGTGATCTGTCTACTAAAAACAAAACATTTCAATGAATAACTTACTATAGCTTCAGCTTCTGCCCGTAAACTTAGGAGTAATTCGTCGCCATTTGGATGAGAACAGTGATGATATATAAGATACGTTAAGACTGTTTGGTCATTGTTTACAAAGAGCCAAAACCTCTTCTCGCAATGTAGTGTCTTCACTCTTGGCTTGGGTTGTGTAGCTTGTGGTGATGGAGGCCTGAGCCGATACCTCTAGCTAGATTGACCACGAACCAGCATTATGTCGTCTGCCCAAACCTTGTGGGGTGGGGTGATGCCGCATGCTCGTATTTTATATTTCCTGTGGTTTCGCTGGCTCGTATGCGTGTAACTTGTCCGTTTACACCAATCTCCTGCCCCATGTTGGCATATTACTTAGTATTTGAGTATATTAGCCTGTATCTAGACTGCACATGTGTGACGGGACTGATATCGTGACGTCAGAGCCCCCACCGAGGCTAGCCGCGTCGGCCGAGCCTGTATCTTGACTGCACATGTGTGACGGGACTGATATCGTGACGTCAGAGCCCCCACCGAGGCTAGCCGCGTCGGCCGAGCCTGTATCTA
Source organism: Isoperla grammatica (assembly GCA_945910005.1). Taxonomy (NCBI): domain Eukaryota; kingdom Metazoa; phylum Arthropoda; class Insecta; order Plecoptera; family Perlodidae; genus Isoperla; species Isoperla grammatica. The sequence goes on from OX246745.1 coordinate 37,801,236, forward strand.
TAGACTGCACATGTGCGCCCAACGTTACACGCTCAATCGTTATTGTTTCTTCTGTGAAGCGTGTCGTACTTGGTTTTTAGATCAACAATGTTAAAAACTAAAAGTATGGTAGTTATTTTTGTATGGCAACCCAGCAATAATAGTGTAATAATAATAATAACAATTGGAATTATTTAGCTAGTGTGAAACAGTATTAGTTGTTATTTGAGTTGAAGGTCTGGTTGCACGTGTGCGAGTCTTGTTTCGAAAAAACTGGGCATAACACTTCATTTTGCATGTGTTTGCGTATGATCAGTGTCGATTTTATTTTTTATGTAGAATAAGCCCAGATGGTAACTGGTCTTTAGTTTAGTAAACACGTAAAAATATGTAAATACTCCAACTGACTTTTAAAATGACTACTAGTTGTGTTTATGGGCGCAACAACAGAGATGATAAGCCGACAATAATAAATTAAATGAAAATTAGTTTTCATAAATTCCCCCATCGTGACAATTCGCCTGTTCGGCACCGGCGTGGGAAAGTAAAACTAGTCGTAAAGGTTTTACTCCCAGTAAACGATCTGTAGTTTGTTCTGTTCACTTTGTCAACGATGACCTTGAGCCCTCCTCACATTTAAAAACCAAATTTGGCCTCAAATCAAATTCTGTGCTTGAAAAATGTTCTGTACCCAAACAAAAACTAAAAGGCACGTCGAAATCCCCCCCCCCCCCAATAGCCCCTCCCCCCCCACCAAACAAAAGGCGACAGGAAGCACAAGCCCACCAAGCTGAAGAAGTGCCACATTGTCATGCAATGGTCAGCCATGACTCTACTGGACACGACCACTTACTGCATTTCTTCCTGTAGCGGATCACCGGCTAGACCTGTTGCTGCCCACTTCGCTCTCGGAGACTGCAATGCCTTGAATCATGGGACCCAATAATACTATAATATTATATCAATAAAAATTATTAAAGTAATGCTTCATTGAGAAGCCAGCAAAGTAAAGAGTGAATAGAAACATTGATCGAATTGTTGTCACTGCAACTTTCATTCATCGCGCCCTTCTTTTCAACCTGAATGTCTACTTAAACCCCAAGAAACCACCCCCAAGCCCCCGCCTTAGTGGACTACCCGTATTACATCTCCGGCAATATGTGTCGGATCGTATTCGGGCGATGTAACCTAGCTGTCAAAAACGCGATAAAAAAAAAAAAAAATATTAACAAGAATAAAAATAAAAATAAAATAAAATTTCCTAGCTTTGGTCCTGTGGAAGCAACAATAATGATTGTTCATGAACAGCTTTATAGGGTTGAATTAGATATATTGTGGCCTTGCGCAACGTAGAGTGCATCTTGCATCGTTGATCTACCGTAACTCCTAATGAAGGAAGTCTCCCTCAATTTCCGTTGTAATGTGTATGGTTAACTGTATACAGTAGTTCATAATTATTTCTTTTAGAGATGTTGCGCATATCTTTGATAAACCCTTTGATCTGGGTTTCCCCCCCTCCCCCACCCATCCAAGCTTTATGCCATGTATTGATTAACGGCTATTTTTGTGGATATGATTTGGCCGATGTAACATTACCTATAGTTGTAAAGTGTGTTGTGAAACAAAAAATAATAAATAATAATAATAAAACTAGTAAAAATAATAGTAAAAATAATAATAATAATAATATTAAAAACACTAATAATAATTATCCAACACCCGGTTCCAACATGTCTCATCTCGGGGAATGATGCATCACCAGTACTTGGGCAGTGGATTCTTTAGTGCTTGCTGGCCATGCTGAGCTCATCCTCTCCTTCTTCGCTCTCTCCTAGGAAAGGTGTTTCCAATAGTTCTTTCCCCTTAGTTCTCCTTCTGCTTCAACGTCAGAAATAATAACTCATATTATATTTAGAGTATGTTTTAAACTAAAATGAATGTTACTTGCTGTTGAAAATGTATCTCAAACATGAAAAAAAATTTAAAGCACCAAGTGTATCTTAATTTTGAAAATCAAGGTGACCAGTGTCACTTTTACACATGCTTCCAACAATATTTAAAGCAGTGGCTTAAACAGAGGGATTGATTTCAAAGATAGAAATGTAGAAATACCTAGCTCACAACATGGCTATCGCAAGAACAAATCAATTACAACAGCACCAATACAATTAAAAATGTTGTTCTAAAATTCATGAACAATAGTTAATATCGGAACCTTTTGTGACTTGAGTTAAGCTTTTGACTTTGCTCACCAGGCGATCCTCCTGAAAATAAAAATAAAAAAAAAGAACAATAATATTCGATTTTTCCAAATTCCTCTTTTTAACCAATAACCATATAAACATTTTACGTACTATAACATTTTAAATATAGAATATAAATAAACAACACAGGCCACTAGATGGTATGGAGTAGAAAATCGAATCTGGTATTACGAACTAGGAGACAATAGAATATCTCCGTCCCGTCCATCTGGTTTGGTTATTTTCGAGGTCGTGACAGGATTTTTTCCGGGAATGCTGCCAAACATTCTTGGGCTCTTCACTGCGTCTTCATCACTGCTGCTTTCTTGAGATTCTTCTTGTATTTCATTTACATTTCGTCGTGCAAAGCATTGCTTTGAGAAGTGGTTGTCCTTACAAAGTGTTTACTATTTGCCACAGTTTCTGTGTGTTTGAGGCAGTTTCTTGATACAATTAGGGCCCCTTTTCTACAAATTATTTAAGTAAGCCATAAATGTGTTCAGGTTTCTGTAAACCACCTGCTGTTTATAGCATCTACTTGTTTATTCAGCTGTTGCTTGCTGTTTCACTCGGCTGCCTTTTTCTCTGCTTTTCGGCCTATGTCGAAAACTTTCACTTCTGCCCCTCTATATCTATCTATTGCCTTTTGCAGGGTTATTTTGTGGTATTGTATCACAGCACTGGGACTTGAAAATGATCGTTCTGGATTCCGAAGATTATTTTGACCTTGAGCACTTAGTCATGAAGCGCTGCAAATTCACACGTTTCACTTTTAGCTTTGATGTCGGTGATGGTGTTCGAATGTTTCTGCTTCCAACAGTGTCCTCGCGTTAAATTTATACCTCCCAAAGTTTGTGTTGTTCTAAGGGAGGAAGTATTGTTTGAATTTTTTTTAAGTAGTTCTGGTTTATCCACATCTGCGTCCCCAAATCAGAACATTTCGTGTATTTCGTCGGCGTGTCCGCCTATAGCCTACAATAGACTAAGACTGCACATAGCCTATCTGCTTGTTTCTAATCATCGCCCATATTACCATTGAATTTTTTCGGTTTGGACAATCTTGGCTCCATATTACCACATACAAGAATAATAGAAGGGGGACAATATATGGCATTTTTTCCAGTTCCCATTATTTACCTACTAGGCCCGTCTGGGCCCGGGTAAGAATAATGCCAGGGTGCCTCTGTCAGTCTTAAGAGGCCATCCCCCCTTTCCCCCACAGCCCCACTGAAGATTGCTCCTCCCACTTGACCCTGCCCTCCCTAGCTGGACTCCCATAAGACGACCCCTGAGATGTATATGAATCTGATTCGGAAAACGTCACTTGAGCTAAGTTGATGAGATCGTCGTTAAACACAAAAAAAAATAAAAATAGTGATAATTATAATAGTAAAAAAAATGATGATGATGATAATAATATTAATCAATAATTATCAAACACAGGCCACTAGATGGTATTCATGGAGATGTCCAGGGTTTGTTTGTTTAACTGTATTAACATCTAGGAGACCTAAGGGAGGCCTCCGTTCTGTCCATCGCTCGTCGTGTGATATAGCTTCTATCGTGGCCCTTCATAAGATTCTACCCTGGAGGTGTCAGTGCCGCTAACTGACCTGAGCTCATGACATTATTTGATCACCATTTTCACTGCGGTTGCGGCAGACATACGTTGAGCACCCAGTAATGACACGGCCCTATGATGATTGTAGAGCAGCTATGAAATCTGTAATAAATATTTACAACCATAAACACTTATCTACATTGCCTTCCTATTGTAAGAGATTCCTAACCTAAAAACTTACAAGGAACAATGTGGCCCGCCTAGATAATTTCTTGGCCAATATATCATTTATATAAGGTGTATTATAAATAACAATAGTGACTCTGCTAGTCGTAAGAAGCAACGATAGGAGACCCTGCCCCCCCCCCCCCCCCCACTGTCCTACTGCAGATTTCTCCTCCCACTTGGCCCTGCCCACCCTTGTTGGACTCCCGTATGAGGACCCTCGCGACGTACAATGTATTTGATTTGGATGTGGCTTTATTGTTCATCATCATCTTCTGATCTTCATTATCACCCGCTCATCGTCTCGATTAGCCATTGTTGCACAGTTATGAGACGTTAAGCCCCATTAATCAATCAATCATAAATAACAATGGCCTAGGCCAAACCACGACGGACATAGACCATATCCTCTGGCGTTCTTACAAAATCAAACGTTTTTAAAATGCATCTTAAGCTAGAATCTACATGATTGTGCCGGTAGTGTAACAATGCAATACGGAGTGCACATTGTTTCAGGACAAAGTTCTATCTTTGAAACTATTACCTACCTCTGAAACATAATTTACTGGTAAATTGTTGACACGGGACGGCGGCTATGGCTAATGTTTTACTAATGTCGGCCGTAGAAGCCTATTTCTCGTAGCCAATAGAAAACTTACACCAAGTTGGCCGTTCTCTTTTCCTTTCTGGCCTCTCTAGATCTACCTGGTAATACTACAGCAGTACTTGCAGTGGCGTAACTAAGGGGGGGATGTTTTGGGGGTTTAAACCCCCCCCCCCCGAAACTATATCGAGACTGACTTAACTTAATACTACATTTACTTAATACTATAAGATCCCTAAACCACTTCAGTGTATAACAATCGCAACAAATAATATTTTCATTATATTTATCATACCACTTCACTTAGATAAGATGTATAATTTTTTCCAATAATTCAATTATATATTGATGTGTTCATCTACAACTAATATACCTTTCGCTCGAACCAGTAAACGTAAGGGTGCCTATAAATAAAAATGCATTAATATAATATTACAATATGACGCTCTGTGAATTAAAATTTAAATGTATGGGACTTGTGACCACAATGTTTCACTTCATCTTGAGATTATATTGAACAACCATAAAACATTAAAAACACAATTTTTATGCAATTCTTATTAAGAAAGATAATTAATACCTAGTATAACATTGTATCTTCAATATAATACAAACAAACGAATAGTGGTTCGAGTAGAATTATTTGAGTCTAAAAGGCACGAAATAATAATTATAGAAGTGAAAAAAATTTCGCCCTCGGCGAAATGGCCTCTGGCCCCTTTCAGTCCCCTCATCTCACTTTTCCCAAATTAACCCCCCCCCCCCCCGAAATAATTCCTCGTTACGCCACTGAGTACTTGTAATACAAGGCGTGGCGGGTTATCATTGTCGTCTCCATGATATTGTCTAGCCATGCATACATCTAATATTCTTATATTATCATTGTGAATTTGTCATCTCCTTGATAACAATAATAACAACTATCGTTTTTGTAATCACTTTATTGTGATACTCTCCACCTACAGAAAGCTTCATACATTTTTTTTATGTTTTGAACGTTCACCCTAAAAAATAATTTTAATTGTCTTTACATCTTGGTGCGTCTTCTTGTTTTTCTAACAAGATGTCCAACTGCAGTTTAGTTGCCGAGGCCTCGTTATTTACTTGTCAACATACTGAGTGTTCTATGGCTTTGTTTTGATCGTCAGCCCTTAACGCTGTGTTATCTATATCAACACGGGATGCAATGAGTATAAATCCTGTTGGATAGTAGGTAGAGTCAGTAAGATGCCATCAGCGACTTGTTTCAGTTTCCGTTTATCTTCTTTTGATCAGATAGTCAATATCAGATACTCTAAGTTTAAGTAGGGACGAGGCGGGTCTACAGGCCTGGTCTATCTAATGTAGGTTCCTACGGAAGCTGAATGGTCAGCCCTAGCTCTATATTGGATACCTGGAGCGGTCTAAAAATTAATATTACGTTTAACATTCATTATCTCAGTCTATACATAAACAGAAAGTAATACAATTGTAAATGGTACCGACACAGTCCACTAGATTGTATGTGTGTGCTTAACTAGTTTGTGATTTTTTCCTAGTTTTAACATCTAGGAGACCTAAGGGAGGCCTCCGTTCTGTCCATCGCTCGTCGTGTAATATATATTCTATCGTGGGCCCTTCATAATATTCCACCTTGGAGGTGTCAGTGCCGCTATCTGACCTGAGCTCATGACAAAATTTGGAGACCTAAATGATCTTACAAATTGTACCGTTTGTTTTTTTCATTCATCAACTATCCCTGTCTGAATCTGGGTTAGAATTGGTATAGATTGACTCTGCTTGTCGTAACAGGCAGCAAAATGTAGCTCAGTCTCTCCCACTCCCCCTGTCAAATCTGTGTCCTCTTACATGTCACCATTCTCTCCAAAGTGTAAGTTTTTTGAACTCTAATTACCTTGGTCTTTATCATTTTGATTGAGTCTACTTATACGTATTTAGACCGTTGATAAGTGGGTATAGCATATGAGTTACAAACAATGCGTGCTGCTTTTCACTATCTATTTTCGCTAAGTGACGTGGCCTCCATTTTACACTTCCAGCGTTCTGTTTCTCGGGTCTCCGGTTGAAGCAAGTCACTAAACTGTGTTGGCTATGTTCATAATCCATAAGAATAAATAATATTCCTTGTCCGCAGAGAAGCTGTGGGTGCACCTTAGGTGGGTCAGACACGTCGAGACCAGCTGGTGCTTCGGGGCTCATAAAGTGATTGCTGTTAATTGGATTAACGTGCCAGTGAAACCCCCTACATATTAAACTGTCTATACTGTTATTCCACTGCTGAACATACTGTCAATGCCAGTGATCATCTCTGCGACAAGCCTACTGCAAAGCTTGGTTATTTTATTCTATGCGTATTCAATGCTCATATTCCAATATCTAGACGACGTTGGCAACCAATAATATCCCATGTCCTTGCATTTCTGGCACAGATGTTGTGGGTGATGCTTGAAGGTGCTGTAGATGGTCGTGGTGATGACGATGTGGTGGAACTGGCGTAAACTGTGTGTGGGGTCTCAACAGTGCCCACACCGAGGGCGTGTGGTGGGCGTGGAAGGTGCTGTAGATGGTCGTGGTGTTGAAGATGTGGTGATTATTCCCTCTTGTTGGCTCGAGACATCATTGAGTTTGGGATGGTGATTACTGCAACTAGAGAAAGCGAATGTATAACTGTTTACTATATTAAAACCAGATTTATTAGAATTAGACGTGACTGTGCCGAAATGAAATGCGGCCCTGAGATAAGCCAATCTAAATATGACAAAAAAGAAGATCTAAAACCTTGTATTTATTTATTTACATCTTGTATAAAAATTGTCACAAGAACATGCTAAAAATTATGAACGAAAGAGAACAAAAACAACAAAGAATAAACATAACAATGGTAATTGAGAAATGAGTTAAGTATAGGTAGGCGCAATCGAACACCGTTTATTATAAGGTTCGTTGCTTGTCGGCTCCAGACTCCAAAGTCAAAGTAACCTTGTCCCTGTGTACCCACACATTCTTACGGGACCTTATTTTGTCCCGCTTCGTTTTTAAAATACCGATTTCACGTGAAAACTGTGCAGGAAGGTCTGTTTACTTATAAAGCAGAATAATATTCCAATTTTAAATATCCCCAGCCGGAACCGGAAATCGAAACCTGGTCTTTCTGGGAATGGCAATAAACCCACTGGACCAACAATTTGATGATTTGCCCTGTATTTCCTTTGCTCATAATGTAAAGACTCAGTCAACTTTATAAACGTTAACATTTTTTGTTGGCCTTTGTCAAGAATGGAAAACGAAAAACTGAAAGTATTTTACCAAAATTGTTTTTCTCTGACGTTATATTTACCTCAATTTATATCATTCGTCTTTACTGACTAGGAAAACCTAACCAAAAACCTTATGTTTCGATTGTTGGTAGCGGGTATCGAACCGGCGACCTCAAGAACTAGAGCCTCGTGTGCTAACACTGGGCCGTCTCTAGCGATTACTCTCTGCATTTTATTCTATACCCAGAGTGACTCTGCTAGTCGTAAGAGGTGACAGAAGAACCCCCCCGCCCGCCCATTGTCCCACTAATTAGTTATCCCACCACTTGGCCCTGCCCACCCTTGCTGGACCCCCGTATGACGACCCCCGCGACGCAAATGGCTCTGATTTGGATGTGTCTTTTTTCTTCATCATCATCTTCCCCATCTCATCATCACCAGCTCATCGTCTCGATTAGCCATTGTTGTACAAATATGAGACGTTAAGCCTCATTAATCAATCAATTCTATGAAGTCAAGGTCAAACGTCACGATTACGCGTTCCCGTAAATTTCGTTTAGAGACTTTTTCTTACTGTCACTTTCGTGGGTCGTATCCCTGATGAAGGGATGCTTGTTTGTCTCACTAACAAGTTCTTCAGTGTTCCTTATGGCTGCAAACCGCATATTTAACAGGGGGATTTTCGGAAATTTTAACTTTGGCACCGATTGAAGTGTAGATGAAAGCTGTTGTGGTAGTACCGGTCTTCGTTCGTCTCGCGAAACAGTATTTGCGTTTGACGACGAAGGTCCAATTTGTGTAATTGGTCGGTGGCATATTGGTATTTGTTTGTCTTGTGTAACTGTTTGAGGGTGGAGGGCTTGGTGTTGTGGTGGTCTTGGTTTTTGTTTGGCTTGGGGTGGGGGAGCACGATTCGATGAAGAGGTTAAATCCTGTGCCAACAAGATTGTTCTGCTTTTGTCTGTAATTTTAATAATAGGTTTGGAGAGAACCTTTTTCAAAGCTAGAGCCATCGAGGCTTTTGCTTTTTCTTCTGCATCTGCTTTCTCCTTCACAGCAATCTCTTTTAATTTTCTCCTTTTATCAATTTTTTGTTGTTCTTTATCTGCTGCCGTTGATGTGTTTTGATTCAGGTTTGATGCGTTTCTCTTTGCTATGGAAGTGTTTTGCCCTCTTTTCCTTGGGCTTACGCGACGTGTTGTCCCTTTAGTCACTGTGCTTGTTTTTTCTGCAGGCTTAGGCTTATGTTCTTTGATTGTTTCCTTCTTGCTTTCCTTCTTATGACTTTCAGAATTATTTTTTTCCATGTTATTCTTCTCAAACAGACGCACTGCTTCGTTGCCACTTATACCCCGTTGATGGCTACGACGCTGGGGCATTGGTAGTGCCTCAATTAACTTTGGTTTTTTGTCATCTTTTTTTCTAAGCCAACTTTTGTCTAGTGTCTTTACTTCCCGACCCACTTGCTCCATCAGTTCCTCTTGTTCCGAGTCAGACGTGTGCGCACTGGCTTGCAAACGAGACTCTTGGTTACTTGTTACAAAAATTTCATCATCAGAATCTGACATCTCTTTGTACTTAGTCGGGTAATCCGAAGATTCAACAGGAAGCTCAAAATCTGAACGAGTCAAGTTCTGCTCAAGCTCATGATTTGTCAACTTTGCGAAAAGTGATGCCGGGCTCAGTTTCAGCCGTTTCTTCCTGCTCGCAGAACTTCGTGCATTGAGGTCTGTATCGGAGTCTGAGCCACTCGGGGACTTGCTTACCGAAGCGGGACACCGATCTGAAGACTTGCGTGTTGGAGCCACATCAGTGTCCGAGGACGAGTCGCTTACAGAAGTGGGACACGGTCGCATAATCCGACGTCTCGGAACCGGTTCCGAGCTCTTTTTTGTTGCACTCGACGGTTTGCTCTCGGAAGCGGGACTTTGGTCAACGGATCGACTCCTCGCGTCTTTGTTCACGGACAAATTGCGTCTGGCAGCGGGAAGCGGTTCGGAAAGTCTGTGGCCGGCGAGCGGCTCTTGTTCGTCATCCGAGGTGGAAATGATCGCCTTCCTGAAACGTTTGGGTCTCGGGAGGAAGAGGTCTTCTTCCCCGCTGCTACTTTCACTGCTGCCGACCTCCGTCAACTCGCTTTTTCTCTTCGCGGAACCCGATCCCGGCTCCAAGTCCACGTCGAGCGAAAGACCGGAACCTTTACTATAGCCGGGAGAGCGGCCGGTTTCCGCGTCGGAGACACTCTCGAGCCTGCGTTGCACGGCGGACTGCTGCGACAGCCGGCCGTACCACAGGTCTACACTGTCGTCATCATCTTCGTCGGCGCTGTCTTCGCGCACCTCCTCCCGTTCCTCCTCCACTTCCCCCTCCCACACGCACGGCGTCCCCTCCCCTCCGCGGAACGAGCTCTGCTGCAAGCACGGGAAGTCCGCCTCCTCGTCGTCGTCGATGAGGATCACGTCCGTGTCCCAGTTTGTGTAGTCGGCCGACGCGTCGGCGAAGGAGAACGGCTCGAGCTTGACGTCGACGTCGTCAGCGTGACAACATGCCGACGCGCTGCTCGCGTCTTCCGATACCGGCGTTTGCGCGCTCGCCGAGCCGGCACTTTCGACCCGAGCGGCGTCGTTCCCTTGATCCTTCGAGTTCGACGTTGCGTTGGATTCCCGTTGAACGTTGTTGGCGGACTTCTCGTCGGATGTTTCGGGGTTCAGGAGGCAAGGTTTAATGGATGAAACATACTTTAGGGCTACTACAGTGGGTTCAAAGGCTACACCACGACTAGAGTTGACATCTTTCATAGGTTCCAGAGTATGTTGGTCTATTTTCAATCTCTGACGAACGTCAGTGGTGTTGCTAATGGTAGGTTCAACTTTGAATTTTATATCACTTTTGAGCACTCCACTGTCTTGTATTTTTTCAACTGGTAGTAGAGGCATATTTGATTTTTTATCGGGATCCAGTTTAATAGATGAATAAATATTAACCGTGGGTGGTTCAAAAAATATATCACGACTAGAGTTGTTTTTCGCAGGTGCTGTAATATTTCGGTCTACTTTCCATTCATTACAAACGGTAGTTGCATTGGTAACGGTAGGTTCGACTTTTAACTTTACACCATCTCCCAGCAGTTCACTGTCTTGTATTGTTTCAACTGGTACATTTGATTTTACATTGGGTTTGTCATCATGATACCCTCCACTGCTATTGTTAGTATGCCTACTACTTTCTGGTGGTATTGATGGTTTTAAGTTCTTATTTTACTCACATTTAATCAGAGAATTTTCTCTACACGTTTTAACACTTACTGCCGGTACATCAATTACCCTCAAACCATCATCGACGCAACTTGTTTCTTCAGTCGTTACCTCGAAGACGGTGCTACTGAGAGCACCACTACTGACTCCTGCTGAAGGAATGTCATCAACTATCATACAATCATCAGAATCTGCATCACTTTCAACTACTACCAGTGTTTTGGTCGGCACTTCGACGGGGCTCTTTGGATCTGGGGTTAAGATCACCACGTCCTCGCCTTCCGAGTCATAATCGGAGTCGAGGATTATAGTAGTAACATTGCGACCACTCGCTCCAGGCGCTATCGTCGGGGCGGGACAACTTGGCTGTCCTCCGTTGACAACCGGCGGTTGCGTCTGCTCTAGTGGGGTCGACCGAATCCGCTCTTCTGGGGTCGATCGCGTCTGCTCTTCTGGGGTCGACCGCATCTGCTCCTGTGGGGTCGACCGAATCCGCTCTTCTGGGGTCGACTGCATCCGCTCTTCTGGGGTCGACCGCATCTGCTCCTGTGGGGTCGACTGCATATGCTCTTGTGCGGTCAACCGTATCTGCTCCTGTGGGGTCGACAGAATCCGCTCATCTGGGGTCGACCGCATCTGCTCTTGTGGGGTCGACAGAATGCGCTCTTCTAAAGTCGACCGCATCTGCTCTTGTGCGGTCAACCGTATCTGCTCCTGTGGGGTCGACAGAATCCGCTCATCTGGGGTCGACCGCATCTGCTCTTGTAGGGTCGACAGAATGCGCTCTTCTGAAGTCGACCGCATGTGCTCTTGTGCGGTCAACCGTATCTGCTCCTGTGGGGCCGACGGTGGGAACACAGGCGGCCTGACACCCCCAGACTTGACAAGTTCGAAAACGAAGCAAGACTTGTCGACGTTGGTGTCCACGCCAACCCCGATCAGGGAACCTGCTTCGAGTTCCTTCGTGTGACCCGTCAACATTTTATGGCCGTTCACGTATGTCCCGTTTTCACTCTAAAACAAAGTTGGTTGGTTATTGGTGTATTAGGCTGTTCGGGACACCAACAAAGTATCTGGTGTTTTGAAGGGGTTTATAAGAAGCGTGATCAAGAGAATAAAAAAATTATTTAAAAAAATCTTAGCATTATTTCTGGGAAAATTATGGAAAACGTGTTTTTATATAAGCAGATTGCTGTCTTAACTATTTAGTGACTGTGTTTAATGGCTCTCCCAAACTTTTTGTGTGTGTTTATTTAACCTTTCTGAAGAACTGGGAATACTAGTCCCAATGACAAATATAACACTGGCTGTTCTTATACGATTATTTTCCTGACCATCTCAATGATCATATTAATACCCGACATTTTCCAAGCTATACCTCCCACAAAAATGTCGGCATCACACCGACGCTTATAGGTACCAAAGCACGAGTTAAATGTTTCTGAATCCAACGATACCTCTAACGTTATGAGGCATCAAATACAAGCTGAATAAGTTGAGCAAAACGAAAGGAGGGAATTTGTACGTGAAATTACTTTTCCGTTATTTAGAATTTTGTAATGAGATTACTGGCATGTTACTGATAAAAGTAATTTTGTTGAAAACAGTAACATGTTAGGCCTACTACCGTTATGCTACTACCCAGGTCTGAAGTTGAATCAACATTGCATCAATAAGTTGACCATGTAACAAGGCTTAGCCTGCCCTATAGTAGTAAGTGTAGGCCTACATGAAAAAAAATTACACCCGCTATAAACCGCAAGATTGAGTTCAAACTTTTCTCCTAATTAATAAGAAAATCTAAGTATATAAGTTCCTCATTTGTTGCTCGTATAACGCCGGCTGTATCGTTTTTATTTTGTTATACGTCCATTTCCATGTATCTTTCCCAACACACAAGGTTATTCACCGCCCACTTATTCTGTGCATTATCGTATCCTCGAAACCACATAATTTACAGCTGGAGTCCATTGCCATCTTGTGACGTTGTAGCTTTGAGGCGGTTGGTAGTGCATCGTTGATGACTAGGTATAAATTCTCTTTCCAGGCGGTTTGTAAAAAAGGGGTGTGGAGATTTTTCCACACACGCTTCCAATTTTTTGGGGGAAATTTTGTTTCGACTAGAGGTCTGACATTCTTGAGGCTACGTTGATGGTATAGAAGTTTGGTTGTGATTTTGTCTCATTGAAGAATTTCTTTGGGTTACCTTTCTAGAATTCTAAAAACAGGTTTCAGGCAATCGGGTACATCATTTCTTACTATAGCTTTTTGCAGAAAGTGGGAGTTGAATTTGTCCCCTACACCTTGCACATTTAGCAAGGTGTTTCGTGCAAGTATAGTGCCTCGCATTTTCTTGCATGGGAAATTAATCCAAGTCACCCTGTCTTGTAACTGTTATTTAGCTGGTCTCTTCTAACACGGTATAGATGTCCTTTCCATATAAAATTTCCTATTAGCATCTCGATTTTTTGCGTTGTTGCTTGTGTGGCAGGTAGGATCTGGGATATATACCATATTTTACTAAGAACAAAAGTGTTTATAAGCCATACCTTTTGAATTATACTCAGATTCCGTTGATAGGCTTGCGTGTCATTTATCAGTGATTGCCAGTTATCGTCAATCGTATCTTCCATACTTCGGGATTTAAATTGGATCCCAAGAATTTTGAAAGAGGTAACTACTTTAAAATCTGTGATTAAACTGATGTATTTGGTTTCCCACTGACCCAAGAGAATTAGGGCAGATTTTTGTAGGTTGAGTAGGGCTCCAGATGCGTCTTCATACATTTTAATACTTTCCTCCATTATTTTGATGTCGCGGGGGCTCGAAATTGCTACTGTTACGTCATCAGCAAAAGCTCGTACCACGAGCCTTGTTGCATCAATATTTATCCCTGCTATCGTGTCATGTAGAAGTCGTACGAAGGGTTCTAAGGTCAGTACAAACAAAGCCATTGACAAGGGACATCCTTGGCGGATCGATCTTTTCATCATAATCAATCGTTTGATAGGAAACCGTTAAGTAATATTTTTGATGAGCATTTTTATACCCATTTTGTAAACAAAGTATGACTTTATTTGAGCAACCAATATGTGCAAGTACTTTCCATAAATATTCGTGTGACACTCGATCAAAGGCTTTGTTAAAATCAAGGCTGACCAAAGCAGCTGCTTCGTTTGGCGTCTTGCCAAAATAAATTATCGTGTTACCCAGCGCTGACAAATTATCAGTTATTTTCTTCTGCGTGCAAACCGTTTGTCCATCGCCTATAATGTCAGGTATAATCAAATGAAATCGTCCTGCTAGCGATTTGTTGAATATTTTAAAATCCAATCGGTCTGTAGTCCTGTAGGGCCTTAGGGTTGTTCGTTTTCGGTAAGAGAATAATTGTCCCTTCTGAGAGAAATGTCGTGTCAAGATTGGGTGTGTTGAATATTTCACTGTATAAGCTAACTAAATCGTGTTTAATTAGATTCCAGAATTGTTTGTAAAACTCATACGTAATGCCGTCAGGGCCTGGTGAACGGTTGTTTTATGTTTTGGCTATAGTCTTTTCCACCTCTAACAGTGTGGTGTCAGCTTCAAGTGTCGCGACATCCAGAGGTGACAGTATTTCTTTCATATGATTTAATAGTTTTTCCACTCATGTTATTTCTGGTGGTTCGTTTTCGAAAATTTGTTTAAAATAGGTTTCACTTTCACGCAAGAATTCCTTATTGTTGTGGAGTTCTTCTCCAGTGGAGGAGATAATTAGTTTAGTAATTATTCTTCTTTGGCCTTTTTTACGTTCTTTAGCCATATGGAAGAAGCTTATTCTTTCGTCATCTACTACAGTAGGAACTGTTGCTCGAATCATCGCCCCCTGAATGACCTGTTCACGTTTATTGCATATTTCTATCTTTAATTCTTTAATTTTTTCTGCTCAAAGAGGTGATGGTACTGTTTGTCCCGCTTGTTCTTTAATGAGATCGTTCAATGCTTGATCATAAAAACGAATTGTTTCTTTCCTTCCTTTGCTTTATTTATCGCCATTATTTTAAAATAACGTTTTATTTCTGGTTTTACCGCCCTTGTCCACCATGCAAGGATGGTGGGATAGTTTCTTTTCCTATTTTGTAGGCCGGTCCATAAGCGAGGAAAACCTTCTTTAGCATCATCTGTTGTGAAAAGGGCCGCGTTAATTTTCCAAGTCCCTGGCCCAATAGTTAACGGTAGATTAGATACAGTTAACTGCATTATCACAGAGTGGTGGTCGCTGAAACCCACTGGTTAATTTCATTGTTATGTTTTATTTTTATTGAGAGATCGCGAAATATACATTCTATCCAATCTAGAAGCTGTGTTTCTTCGCACGTACGGGTAGTGATTAATCCCGGAATGTTTCACTTTCCACGCATCTTGTAACGCGAACCCTTCCACTAGGTTATGCAAAGCAAAACATTTGTAGAAGCGACCTGTTTGGTCTTCCGGGTGCATCACGCAGTTAAAGTCCCCGCCTAGTTTGACGTGTTTGCATCTCTTGCGTAAGTAATACAATAATATGTCTGGTTTGAAAAGATTTTCCATTTCCACTCGGCTTTGAGACCCTGACGGGCCATAGATGTTTATCAACAAGGTTGTATTGTCGTAAATTGCTGATATTATCCTACCATTCGGATGTCCTTCGAAATCTGTAATGTTTATGCCTGGTCTGTAAACTATTGCCGTCCCCCTCTGATTGGGACCTATGTTGACAAAATATTCAAACGGGAACAAAAAATCTAAGTTTTCGTCGTTTACTTCCTGCATTAATAATATACCAATTGCATTATCATGCAGGTATTCCTTCAAAAGTGTTGTGTTACTTTATTTTTCAACCCATTGACATTTATTGAAGCTACGTTTCTTATAACCATTCTTATAACTAGCTACGTTTCTTATAACCTTTCTTATAACATTTCTCACTTACTTGAGCTTGGGAAAACCGTGGTTTGCCGGGTGTGTACTCGACTCCTCTTCTTTTTTCTCGTTGTTTGTAGTTGGATTTATTTTTACAAGTTCTTTAAGATTGCTCATGGTATTCTGTGTAGTTGACAGCTTCGGACGACCCCGCGCAGGGGGGAGGAAGGGAGGCGCTGTTTGGCTGCGGGTGGACGACCGAACCGATCGCCGTTGATGTTTGGCGTCGTTGGGCTTTTCCACCTGTTCTTCTGTGTTGCACGAATCTGTTCCAGATTTTTTATCGCCTATTGAGTCGTCATATTCCTCGCTGTCAGAGTCGTATATTATCATATCTTCAGATTCCTCGTCTTCTGTCTTCCTCTTTTTCTCGTCTTCTTTCTTGCTCCATTCTTCCTCTTCTAATTCTCTCTTCGTTTGCTCGGCCCAGTCCATGTTTGTGTTGTCGTCGCTGTGTATCTCGTTTCTGAAGTTCCCGGCCACTTCAGTTTCGTCGAGGCTTGGCGCTGCTGTAGTACTTTCTTTAGCGCTACTGTCAGGGGGCAGACTTGGCCTTCGTGGGGTTTCCAAATTATTGGTTGGTATCGGCACTAATGTTTTTTGGCGTCTGGGGCAGTCCTGCCGCATGTGCTCGCTTTCGTTGCAAATCATGCAAGTTCTTGGTTGCCCATTATACGTCACTAAGCATTTTGTGCCTTGTATGTTAACGTACGAGGGGACGTGCTGTTAAAGGTTGATTGAAACAGCGCGCATACCATTTTTCACAGGGTAGGGCATATTGCGGCCCCAAACTTCGTCGCTTACGTGTGTTATTTTACCGTAACCTGACATTACATTGATTATGTCGCGGTTTGGCTTATTCACTGGATAATGGTGGACGCGTAGTGTTACCTGCCCATCTTCATTCGTAAGGTAAACATTTTTTAGTTCACCGTTCTCTTCTTCATATTTTAAATACTCATGGATTAGTCTTATGCATTTCTCTACCAGTAAGTTATTCATCAATTTCACATAGACCGTACCTTTGTGGCTGTCTAGTTGTATCGAGTCGACTTGGTCGCAGCTAAATTCCAGTGTTCCTTTGATCCATTTATGGACGTTGTATGCGGAAGGTAGTGGATATATGTCTTGAAAACTGAGTCCAATGGTGTTTTTCCTTGCGTTTTCCATGTTCGGTTCTCTTGTATACACTAAGTTAAAGCTACCCTATGTTACACACACACACTGTGGCGTATCCTATAGCGCTCGCTTCAACTCGCTTATCGCATACAACCTACCTCGACCGTGGTCGAGCTATAGTACAATTGACTGCATACAGCCCACTTCCATGATCTTGCTCCTATCACCTAGGACTGCCTAGATGTTAACTTTCTCACCTTGATCTATTATAGGTAAAGTCGGTATTAGATCATTGATTATTTTTAAATATCATTTACTAATTTGACAAAAAGAACTTGATATAGACAAAATATGCACAAAATGCAGCCTAAAATGCCTTAGTTTTGACTTGGTTATTTTTTAGTAAAAAAAAATAACATAAGTCAAAACTAAGGCATTTAGGCTGATTATATAGGCCTAGTATTTATCAAAAATTATCATGGTTTTAAATGCAGCCAAACCACATGAAGTGGAAGCAGTGATGGGAAAATAATGTTATCCTTCATTTTATTTTATAGCACTTATGAATAGTTAATGCTGTAAATCAGTCACTATCTCTAATTTCAAGCCAACTTTAAGAATCAGAGAATTTTCAAAGTTTTCAAAAAAAGTCAGTGTTCTCTGAATACCAAGCTCGCGTCACACGTGATGCTAGAATGAGCCGATCGTAATGGAATGCGGTGCCAATCATGCCCTTCACTATACGTAGGGGGCGATTGTCGCACATTTCCCCCCCTACTCACTGGTTTGGGGGTTACACTTGCACTCCGTGAACGACCCTGCCAAGTATTCCCCGCACTGTTTACACTCCGAGACCGACCCCGCGAAGTATTCCTTTCACTACTTGCACTCTGTATAAGATCCTGCTGAAAATTCCTCCCACTACTTGCACTCTGTATAAGATCCTGCTGAATATTCCTCCCACTACTTGCACTTTGTATAAGATCCTACTGAATATTCCTCCCACTACTTGCACTCTGTATAAGATCCTGCAGAATATTCCTCCCACTACTTGCACTCTGTATAAGATCCTGCTGAATATTCCTCGCACTACTTGCACTCTGTATAAGATCCTGCTGAATATTCCTCCCACTACTTGCACTCTGTATAAGATCCTGCTGAATATTCCTCCCACTACTTGCACTCTGTATAAGATCCTGCTGAATATTCCTCGCACTACTTGCACTCTGTATAAGATCCTGCTGAATATTCCTCCCACTACTTGCACTCTGTATAAGATCCTGCAGAATATTCCTCCCACTACTTGCACTCTGTATAAGATCCTGCTGAATATTCCTCGCACTACTTGCACTCTGTATAAGATCCTGCTGAATATTCCTCCCACTACTTGCACTCTGTATAAGATCCTGCTGAATATTCCTCCCACTACTTGCATTCTGTATAAGATCCTGCTGAATATTCCTCCCACTACTTGCACTCCCTGAACGACCTTGCCAAGTATTCCCCGCACTGTTAACACTCCGAGACCGACCCCGCGGAGTATTCCTTTCACTACTTGCATTCTGTATAAGATCCTGCTGAATATTCCACCCACTATTAAGATCCTGGTGAATATTCCTCCCACTACTTGCACTCTGTATAAGATCCTGGTGAATATTCCTCCCACTACTTGCACTCCCTGACGACCCTGCCAAGTATTCCCCGCACTGTTTACACTCCGAGACCGGAGGACTCAGGCTGTGTCCCTCGGTACACATGTGTATCGGTGCGCACATTATTTTGAAGCACACGGGACACTCTAGGGTGGTTATGATGTTTCTTTCCCAATCAGTTGTGCATTCCCTCACCCGGTTGCCCCTCTCAACAATACTGATCCCAACCTGAGGTGCCGGAGTGATGTTTGATTTTTCTACTACCCACAGTAGCGCCCCTCTCAACAATACTGATCCCAACCTGAGGTGCCGGAATGATGTTTGATTTTTGTACTACCCACATTAGTGCCCCTCTCAACAATACTGATCCCAACCTGAGGTGCCGGAGTGATGTTTGATTTTTCTACTACCCACAGTAGCGCCCCTCTCAACAATACTGATCCCAACCTGAGGTGCCGGAATGATGTTTGATTTTTTTACTACCCACAGTAGTACCCCTCTCAACAATACTGATCCCAACCTGAGGTGCCGGAGTGATGTAAGATTTTTCTACTACCCACAGTAGTGCCCCTCTCAACAAAACTGATCCCAACCTGAGGTGCCGGATTGATGTTTGATTTTTCTACTACCCACAGTAGTGCCCCTCTCAACAATACTGATCCCAACCTGAGGTGCCGGAGTGATGTTTGATTTTTCTACTACCCACAGTAGCGCCCCTCTCAACAATACTGATCCCAACCTGAGGTGCCGGAGTGATGTTTGATTTTTTTTCTACCCACAGTAGTGCCCCTCTCAACAATACTGATCCCAACCTGAGGTGCCGGAGTGATGTTAGATTTGTCTACTTCCCACAGTAGTGCCCCTCTCAACAATACTGATCCCAACCTGAGGTGCCGGAGTGATGTTAGATTTTTCTACTTCCCACAGTAGTGCCTCTCTCAACAATACTGATCCCAACCTGAGGTGCCGGAGTGATGTTTGATTTTTCTACTACCCACAGTAGTGCCCCTCTCAACAATACTGATCCCAACCTGAGGTGCCGGAGTGATGTTTGATTTTTCTACTACCCACAGTAGTGCCCCTCTCAACAATACTGATCCCAACCTGAGGTGCCGGAGTGATGTTTGATTGTTCTACTACCCACAGTAGCGCCCCTCTCAACAATACTGATCCCAACCTGAGGTGCCGGAGTGATGTTTGATTTTTCTACTACCCACAGTAGCGCCCCTCTCAACAATTCTGATCCCAACCTGAGGTGCCGGAGTGATGTTTGATTTTTCTACTACCCACAGTAGCGCCCCTCAACAATACTGATCCCAACCTGAGGTGCCGGAGTGATGTTTGATTTTTTTACTACCCACAGTAGTGCCCCTCTCAACAATACTGATCCCAACCTGAGGTGCCGGAATGATGTTTGATTTTTCTACTACCCACAGTAGTGCCCCTCTCAACAATACTGATCCCAACCTGAGGTGCCGGAGTGATGTTTGATTTTTCTACTACCCACAGTAGTGCCCCTCTCAACAATACTGATCCCAACCTGAGGTGCCGGAATGATGTTTGATTTTTCTACTACCCACAGTAGTGCCCCTCTTAACAATACTGATCCCAACCTGAGGTGCCGGAATGATGTTTGATTTTTCTACTACCCACAGTAGTGCCCCTCTCAACAATACTGATCCCAACCTGAGGTGCCGGAGTGATGTTTGATTTTTCTACTACCCACAGTAGTCCCCCCCATGACAACTGCAGGAGCTTCGTAACTGTTTGGCACAAGCTAATCTGATTAATCGACTGTAAGTGCTCAACATTTCTAATCTCTCCGTAGAGTGTCTTCAAAGATCCACCCATCATGTTGAATACCCTCGGATTTGTAGAAAGCTTGTTGTTATTTATTTATTTATTTACTTCCCATTTTATGTCGACCGTGGCAATGTTATTATGACAACGACTCTGTTAACCCTCTCTTATGATGACCTTGGCCATGTTCTACTGACCACGAATCTATTAACCCTCTCTTATGATGACCTTGGCAATGATCTATAATGATGACTGGCATTGATCTGATAACCTCGATTCTCTTGACTTCCGTAAGTCGGTCTTGGCAGATTTTCGGTCTCGTTGTATTACATTTCAAAATATACTTGTTCAACCATAGTTCACTTATACATCCTGGAGGTGCGAGTGACCCTCGCCGTTAAAAGCGCCCTAAATAAAGAAATAATAGTTATAATATTCAAGAATTGAATCATTTTACTGGCTATGCGATACGCGCTATATGCGCCATTTCATATGAACTATGTAAATAAAAAATAAGAAAAAATAACAAATAACTTAAATTGTAGTCAATTTCCGTCCGTAGTGTAGATATAAATCACAGCAGCACTGACTGGCTTTTACGAGCGGGGGCAAGTTGACCACGCCACTTCCAGCCCCCGCACCACTGACTGTTACGAGCGGGGGCAATATGACCACGCCACCCCCAGCCCCCGCACCACTCGGTACGTGCTCGATGACTAGCTTCCTATTTTATTAACATATTTTTCATCTCACAAGTCGCAAGACATTGGTCCTACGTTTTGATGATTTCTGTCACACAGTATGTTTTTTAATTTGATTTCTACGAGCATATTTTATATCTATTACCTGTTAATAAATCAACATGGAACCCTGTTATGACAAAGTAGCCTACACGGTTAATTCATTTCACTCAGAAACCACTTTCACAACCCAAAATTCGATAATATGTGTTGTTGAAAATCCTCAAAAACGTCCTGCGGGTTAGATCGGGAGTCAGCCGCCCCCAGATTCCACCCAAATGAAAAGTATTAGTCCACTTTGCCCCCCCCCCCCCCCGTGGCGCCCATGGTCGTACTGCTGGTCCCCGTGACGCACTGACGCACGCCAGTGTGATGACAAGTGCACCGCCCGCGCTCGTCCTTGTGTCGTTGGCTGATAATACGCCTACTGTTAACTCCCAGCCGGTTCGTCTACCCCTCTGCAGCAGCAGACGGCTGCTATAGTTGCCCCAACGCAAGTATTCTGTTGCTTACGTCACATTCGAGTCCAAGGTGGTCTACTCCGCTAATTCCTACTATCTAATCTAAACAGGTCCATTGGGGATAATTATTTAAAACCTTCCGTTGGTTACCTGTAACGGTGGGTGTGGCCAAACCGCCTGTGCACTCGACTAGGCCGAACCATGCTTTTACGAATGTGTGAAAGAACGCCAGGTATCTGTTGATTTTTTTTCAATTGGCGCGGTTGAAAGGGCAGTAGACAGTGACCTGAGATCGGTATGCGAATACTTTCCTTGGGACTAGTATACGTGTCCCACACGGCCGCAGTTTATTAATTCCCATCTTCTTACTCTGCATATATCTGGTCCATGACTTGTGTACCCACGCACTGGTATTCTGACAGCCTGAGAGCGGGAAATGCCTCTTCTAGTCCTGTATCGAAAGGTCGAAAGACCAGTGGCGTAGCTACGCCTTTACGGGCCCGGGTGCAAACTGGACACGACGGCCCCCCCCCCCCCCATTTTTGGTTTATACGCACAAAACACATACACAAGATAACTACCGCTTAACCGCTCATTTTATCTCGCGGGAATGGGCCGCATGGTTTGCTAGGTCCTAAAGAGATAATGAATCGTTTATCTCGAGACATTAATTTATTAAAGTTGGCCTTGTCGGTAGAGTAGCTAGTATTAGTCTGCTCAGGGATATCAGTAGGTTTCTGTACCGGTATATCATCATTGTGTTACTCTTCAACTAAAAGTTGCTGTTGCTCTTGATTATCTTCAGGATCGGTTGTATCTTTACTTACAATTTGGTACGGTTGCACTGCCTGATGGACGACTAGTACGTACTTGAAAGAATGTGTCAAGTTTTGGTAGCTGTTTGATTCGTTTATCACCTTCTTTCTTTTCTCCTTTTTCTGGCGCCACTTTCATGTTTATACACGTTCATGTTTGAAACGTAAATTTTAACTCACTGTATATAGGCCTAATAAACCTACTATATTTCAGTAACTCAAACCACACGACACAATCATACACAATAGGCCTAACCCAACAAATATTAGTTTTTAAAATATGTAGAACTAACCGCATGTAAAAGCACTAAGATGAACGGGGACACTCAGAGTTCACTTCACACACGCGCCCACACCCAATGAGGGAGCAACGAATACTGAATTGATGACCAACCCTCTCCTATAAGAGAAGCCATCAGTCCAAATAGCTTTTCTTGACCAAAGCAAATCCGTCTGTTTGTCACTTATTTATTTAATCAAGTTCCAAGAAAAGCTTATTGGATAACTATTTATAGTAAAAAATAGCCAAATTCGTGTGTAAGTGCAGTCAAGCAAAGATTACTCTTTGAGTCGTTTCTGTGAAATTGAATAGGGAGATTACTGTCTTTTGTTCCCCTATGGATACAAACCTCACATTTTTCCTTAGTTGAAACTCTTTTTGCCGGTTAGTTCTTGCATGTTGAACTGTCAAGTCTAATGCCAAATTTTTCTTGCCCAATGAGAGCGAAATAGTTGTAAATTGGTAGCCTCAATAATTTTGCAACAATAGAAAATTTTCATCAGGGTAAAACCATACATCGATTAATGGGACTAACATGGAGTAGGAGAGAGTGCAACTGCCCCCTTTGCCACCCGATAGCTACGCCACTGCGAAAGACGTATCTAATTGTTCATCCACCATTTCAAACTTTTGTGCCAATGTAACAGCCAAGTCGAAAGTTAACTTTTCTGTGCAAATTAATTACCTATTTCTTTATTCTTATGTGCGTAACGTTTTGAACAAACGATTGCAACAATGCAGTCTGTAATTGTGCTGCTGTGTTTGCTCCCGAACAAGCAGGAGACGGACGCGTGGTGCGCCGAAACGAATTGCGTAACTGACTCGCATGCGTTGTTTCCTAGAGGCCAAATGGAGTAGCTGCGGGAGTGACAACACTTCGTTCATACCGTTGCACAAGAATATTTTAACATTGTTGAGCGTTTTTTCGACTGGTCGTTGTGGGAGGCATGCTATTTTTAAATCACCTCGCTCCAAATATACTAATTACATATCACCAACCATCGGCCACCTGATTTATGAGAAAATACGCTTCCACACGATCCTAATACGCTTCAATATCTTCTCTAGTTTCATTAGATATGTCTGGTCTTCCTCTACGCGCTACTGTTTTGGTCCAAGAGAAATCAAATTGTTTCCGATAGTCATCCCTATCCACTGGCACTTGTTTAAGGAATCATTCAATTGTAAAGCAAATAGGTAACCGAAAGTGTCCGTACGACGGAATAATACGTTTAAATAATAATATTCATTACTATTGTTCCAAATTCAAGGATTTGCACACTTAGGCCTACCTAAAGTTTGTCTTTCATATAACACTAACTATACACCTCCTACGAACCCAGCTGCTACACAAGCTAATTCGAACCCACAGCGGAAGCAGAAGGTATAACTACAATGTTTAAGTATAAATTGAGTTAAATTTCGTATACATTAGGTATAATAATTTATTTTCACTTCTAGAGTACCGGTACGGTACAATCAACTGTAATAATATACGGGATGTTATACCTTTTATTTTAAAGCGTTACCATGCACAGCTAAAATTATTACGCATATACGAGTTGACAGCGACTTCGTCGCAAATTGTCTTCCGGAGAACGTTCCTTCCTCGTTTACGTTGTCTCGTGGTCAGATGGCAGCTCAGCTAGTCACAACGACCTTGTCTTGCTAGGCACGCGTGTGCTGAGACGTACTTCCACTTTCTCTCGCCCGCAGCGCTGGCTTACTACCGGCCCAGCAGTCACTGTCAGGGGCGTAGCGAGGGGGGGACCAGGGTGTTCGCCCCCCCCCCCCCCCCCCCCCCGAAAAAAAGTGTTTATTCTCAAAACGCAATTATACTCTTATTTGTAGATTATAATTACAATTATTATTAATTGAAAAACCTATTTCTCGAATAATTATAAATCCAATGCTTCTAAAGGGTCCGAAACAAATTACAGTATGTCGGCTGCGAACTAGTCTGTATGTTTTAAAAACATACACCCAGCCGCTCCCCCACCCCGCTTCGGCAATGTTTTTTAAGGGTTACCACCCTTCCTAAAATGACTGGGACAGTCCCGTTTATGAAGGGAATGTCCCGTGTCCCGACTTCACGCTGCCTGGACGACAAAAATTCCGGTTTTGAGGAAACGTTTACACAACATCTAAAAATTAGTAAACTACGTTACGAATCAAATTCGCATTAAAACTAGTTTTAGCCACCTAAAATTAACAGCCTTCAAGTAAAAATTTCGCCCCAGGCCCCAGCTGGTCCACGCCACCTCGTTTTCGGAAAAGTCATCCCCCCCCGAACCAAAATCCTGGCTACGCCCCTGGTTACTGTCTTCTCGGTTTGAGCGCTTACTGACCCAATCCAGCAGGCTCTGGACCTGAGCCGTAGTACGGTGGCGCCGTTTACGTCAAGGAATGCGTGCAAAGCTTACTGACCCAATCCAGCAGGCTCTGGACCTGAGCCGTAGTACGGTGGCGCCGTTTACGTCAAGGAATGCGTGCAAAGCTTACTGACCCAATCCAGCAGGCTCTGGACCTGAGCCGTAGTACGGTGGCGCCGTCTAGGTCAAGGAATGCGTGCAAAGCTCAACTATTGCATGGCATGATCAACGATTATCATGATTTCCATGAACATTCTCAATATTGGTATCGATAATATCAAAAGTAGATTCACTATGCATTATGCAATAACAGATTACAAATTTTTTTTTACTTTAAGAAGTGTGACCAAACAGGGTAAAAAAAGAGTAAAATATACATTTTCCATTTTTATAGTTCAACATTTCAAAGAGTCCGGAGGATATATAAAAAAACAAACCAAGTTCGTTTCAAATTTTTCCGATATCGAGATGGAACCGCATATCGAAAACATTCCGAGATGCTGATGTAACGAGTATCAACATTTTTTCCCATTCCCACTCTATAAATGATCTGTCTGAATGATTTGATTAGGTATCTTAAGCACACCTAAACGAGCTCTCAGGTCCAAGCTCTGTCAACAACAGGCAATATCTGCAGTGAAATAAATGACGTGGTCTATAGTCTATACTTAGGCTGGGAGAAAACATTTAATTTTATACACGTTTATGTTATCGAAATTTCCGTGGTTAAACGTTTTAACTTAACACCCCTTCAATTCAAAAAACGATAAAATCTAAGTTACATTTTTCACCGAAAAAAACACCGTTTAACGACATGTCACGGGGAACAAATAAACGCATCGTTATCAAGATTGTTCAGTCCTAGCTGTCATTCTGTCACAGGGCACGGTTAACCGTGTACACGTGTATCGTCGTGCGTTTACACGTCTCAGCCCTAGTTTACACGACCCCTCGCAATCACTCGGTCCTGTCGTGTAAGCATCAACTTTCCAAACAACAACTAGACACTTCATCGTACGCATCCTTAAAAACTGTAGTTCGTGTTTCACGTTTGTCGCACTCCGTAGATCTCTTAGCGTGACGTCGCGAGCCTTTACGGTCGTGTTTGGAACTACTTCGTTGGCAGTAGCGACTATCTACTACTATTTACACACCAGTAACGTCTTTCAAGTTCAATGCACAACCATAATCTTCTAAGTGACATGTTGATTTAGTAGCATGAACGGTAACGTTCCTGAACGGTCTAGCAAGCAACTAGAACTTTGTTGGCAGTATAGGGCCTACTATTTACACCAGTGAAATCTTTCACGTTTGTTAATGTTTGTTGCACAATCATAGATTTTTAAAATTATAAATACCAATGATAATTGAGGAAAGCTCATTTCATTGTAACCAACGCACATCACAACGTGTGCAACGAAACTAACTTGTTTGTTCCATATCGGTAGACAGCGCTCGCATTCTTAGATTATACAAGGCCATTCCAGCCATGTCGTGTTGGAAATAAGATTTCGATTATTATTGGTCAGTTGTATGGATAGGTTAAAAAAAAAAAAATGAAATAAGCCTGATATCCTGGGCCCTGGGGACAGCTCGGGAGCGCCGCTTATTGAAAAAATATACTAAGCGCCGTCTCAAATTGCCAGTGAGCGGATTGCAGTAACTGTTTGGCTTCATCTCTAGCACATCCGGCAGCCAATACGAACTGATTAATCATGACTTGTTCCCTCAAAGAGTCCATTTTCCTTCAATACTATATCAAAATATCACAGCACACGATCACAACTCCACACTACCTTTCACTTGCCCCCCCCCCCCCCCCTTGAAAAATATTTTGGCGGTGCCCATGGTAGCTAGAATTGTATGTAAATGTTGGGGCCACCTCCGCCGCGAGAATTTTAGGTATAATTTGTGAGGGCCAGTGCCGGTTAGCTAGGCTGGGGGGAACGCTTATGCCGCCAATTACTGTCTTTTTGATAAAAACAATCAGAATTCACACCTCCACCTATCAAAACTATGTTCCATTTTGTTTGTTTTGTATGTCCTGTCGGCGTGTGAGGGAATATATTATTGAAGGAAACATCAACATAGGCCTAACGTGTCATCTATGCATGACCTGTGCTCGTCCGGCCTGCAGCACCGCTCGGCGCTCAACTGCTGGTAGCTCCCCATAGCCCACACAGTAATATCATTGGGTGCTTACGGAAACCTCTCGAGTTGTAAAGATTGGATGGATCTGGTCACGTGATGGATTTGATCAGAATCCCTGGATTTCATGTCTGTTTCCGAACGAAAAGTTGTAGTTGTTTATGAATCTAAATATAATTATAAATCGTGCTTCCGAAATTAATATTATTTAATTTACTTTCTACATAAAATACATCGAAATGTTCTTGAATGTCTTCAAATAGTTCATTAATCCCACAAATCCCACATTGTGCGTCGTCCATGATGGCAATACAGCCTATAGTTTATAGGCGTTAATTTTGAAAAGGCGGTGAAACAGGCTGTGGTGCGAGATCCAACCCAACAGATCCTTCTTTTAGCAGGATAGGATCGGATCGGATCACTTGATCGGATGGATCCGTGAAGGTTTTCGAACAGAGGTTCTTGCAATCTTGTATGTTTCCGAACGAACAGATCCGTTCGGTTCAACCAGATCAGGGTTTCCGTAAACACCCATCGTATCATGGGTAGCTCCCGTGGCTCGTGCACTGTTAGGGTGTGTTCCAACTTGATTTTCGCCTACTAACCACTAACCACTAACCTGCTACTCACTAAACACTTACAGCTTTGGGCACGCCACCTAGTATGCTAATACAAAGTTTATTGTTATTAATCATCTAATGTAAATAAATACGATAATAATACTTCCACTTACTGGTTGGGTATTTTCCTAGCCTAAAAGTATCAGCTGAGATGGCTGGTATCAACCATCTTGGTTCAGTGGGTTAGTCGGTGTCGTAGTGTACACTTCGGCCACTACCCACTACCCACTAACCACTAACCACTAGCCAAGTAAGGAGCATTGGTCGTCTGCTTGTGACGTCACTTCCTTTCGATTAGAATAACTAAGCTTAGTCCACTACGAAAAACGTCAAGTTGGAACACACCCTTAGTCTGTTAGGCTTGCATTCAGTCTTCAGCAAAGCTCTGTGTTATACAACGGTCGTTGGGGGGATGGGCAATGTCAATTGGTTACCGTGACAACGCAAGATTATACACGTAATGTGTATGAAGTGTTGTGTTTAATACTGCCGGAAACATGAGCAAAAAGTCTCAAACAAATAGACTTGATGATAATTTTGAAAATAAAGGGCTTACCAATAGGCCTACGTACAAAGATTAAAAATAATGTTTGATTTCAGTTTATATAAGAAATGATTTTACCACCAAATTAACAATATAAAGGACTATAAGAAACTCTAGAACTCACCGAAACGAATTCTATGATCCAAAATGTTTCCCCCATTGTTTTTGTGCCTAACCAGGAAATACACTACCCGGCATTGATTTTGAAACAGCCACTGAGCCATTTGTCCTGGGAACAGTAGGGACGACCATAATTCTTATGATTACTGAAACACAATTATTGACAGGCCTACGGTATTTTTGTATTTCACTCCTGTATGGGCCGTTTTATTTTCGGGTCCCGGCCGCTCATATAGTCCCAGTCCAGCCCTGGCTATTATAGTGAACGCGATCCCAGCACTCACCTTGTGACTGAGGAAAACCTACCTCCCGAATGAAATGCCTGTCGTGTCCTGTCCTCGCGACTTGCGCCTTCTTTTCAAGTATACATTGGATTTTACTTATCTACGGTTACGGGTGTCCGCCGTGGCTGGAAAACCGGTTAATGATTTTCCCCCTCCGTTAACCATGAGGTCAACAATGGCCGCAAATATAACACAAAGGGGAAAAAACTAACGTTTTTTTATGTACCGTAGCTGGCAGAACCGTAGCCTACTCGCGTGAGTAGGCGGCTCGCACGCGCGCCTGGCATTAAATAGGATTATAACAATGAATTTCATTTTTTGTATGCATGTTTCATAACATTTATTGGAATTTTTTAAGAATTTCGGTTAATCGGGGTTTATATCGCCGATCAACCGATTAAGTAACTAACCGATTTATCCCACCCCTACCTACGATAGTTCTTGGGTCGTATTCATTGTCCTTATCACGTTTAACCATCACGTGGCCACATACAATGAAGTTGGCTTGCTGGACTTTATTCGCATTGATTCTTTTATTCTCGACCATTTTTTACGACGTCAATCAGTAAACTATGTCTCATACCAAAGTGTATAAGCTACGTACTCCGTCATTTACACGACGACATTACGACATTGATTTACTAACAACCAAACAAATACAAAACTAAAGAAATATTAAAATAATGTTAAACTTTCAACTTGTGGAAATGTGGAACCTCATATGGGGTCGTCCATAAATGATGTCATACAATTTTTGACCAAATTAGACCCCCCCCCCCCACCCCCTCCCCCTTTGTCACAGTCAGTCACAAGAAGTCTGACACCCCTCCCCCCCTTTAATGATGTCACAAAAAATAATTAACTGCCCCCTCCCCCCCCCCCCCTCCCAACATACCAACATAAAAACAAACTTGGACAAAATCAGTCACATCGAGATCAAATATTTGTATTTCGTTTATTTTTTTACATTTGCACAGCTCCTGGTTACTGGTCATTCGTCCATGGCGAGACTCAGCATGTGCATGGCGCATTCGAGTGGCTAAAAAACAGTTTTGGAAATGCGTGAAATTGCGGGATTATCTGAAAAATGTAAAATACTGCAAAAAAAAACTGCACTAAAAATGGCATTATATGCAGTGCATGCATGGATGTCACAGAAAGACTGACCCCTCCCCCCCCCCCCCCCCCAAATAGTGTGACATCATTGATGGACGACCCCTATAGCGTTTTTTTTTTTTAATTTTAAAAGAATAAATAAAGTATAAGCAGTAGGCCTATATTTTTGGGGATGTATGATGATTATTTTTATAATGGTCCCTATCGATAAGATCGCTCCATTGTGTACGTATGAAACACTTCTCGTGATAATACGGAAATTCGGCCCCCTAGCCTGAAGTGAATGCACAACGAATACCCGTTAGGAGGTACGTGTATTGAGATCGGCATTCCGCTCCGTGTCGTGCCAACGTTCTAGTACGAGACCCACGTGCCGTGAACACTGAACCGGTAGAGACAAGTGTGCTCGAGGTTGCCGTGGTTCGAGTCGATCCGAAGCTCCATAATCTTGAACGGCTGGACGTCCGACCGCGCTACGAGGAAGAACTGCAAACTTGTGCTGTTCTTCAGATAGGTATATTTCCCTAGTTCCGTTGGCTCCAAGTCGTTCTCTGCTTCGAGGCCCCACACAGAGAAGTCTCGGGGCGCCGAGTCTATGTTGCCGGAGAAGGCCAGCGAGCGCGGGATGTGCTCGACGCTGAACGAAGATATCCGCACCAGCCCTGGGAGCCTCGGAACGCCCAACACTCGCCCGGCTGTAAGACCGTGCGTGGCGTGTTGACAGGTTACCAGTACGGGATACCGAAGAGCGTCATGGACGCCGAGTGCTTGTAGTATGACTCGGTACACCAAGTGCTGATGACGCTGCCGCCGTAGTCTACCATGCCCGTCTTGTCTGCGTCGCACGTCGTGATGATTCGGTACGCGGCCGTCCGTCAGCGAACCTCCCTCGCCGCCGCCCAGGTTGAAGCTGCCGGACGTGCCCGAGATGCGTGCCGAGATAGCGCCCATCATGGTCTGGGCAGACTGCTCCGACACCTGTGCGGTGACGTTGGCGAGCGCCGCCTCAAACTGTTGCAGTCCGATGAACATGTTGCCGACCATGGCCCTCAGTTCGGCCCGGTCCACCCCCCACGCCGTAGACCCCCGCCACGTAGCGTAGGACGTGGGCGTTAATGTCCTCCCAAGGTATCGGCTTGTTGTTGCAGCACTTGGCCAGCTGGACCTTCAGTAGTCGTATCTCTTCTTCTTGTGCCCTGATCATTTCCTCGTTGTTCAACAGTTCTCCCCCGAGTTTCGCCTTCATCTCGGTGACGCTGGCGTTGAGTTTCTGTTCGAACTCCTGCCTCAGCCTCGTAATCTCCGCGGCCACCTTCGCGTTGTGCACCTCAAAGTGCCGACTCTGGTCGTGTAACTCCCCCTGAGCGTCTCCACGCTGTCCGAGTGGGTCGGCCAGGTACGCCTGCACCGAGCCCTGCAGTGACCTAGTGGGTCAACATCCTCTCGACCAGGTACGCCTGCACTGAGCCCTGCAGTGACCTAGTGGGTCGACATCCTCTCGGCCAGGTACGCCTGCACCGAGCCCTGCAGTGACCTAGTGGGTCGACATCCTCTCGGCCAGGTACGCCTGCACTGAGCCCTGCAGTCGACCGCTCTTTCGATTGACAAAAATAATTCCTCTATTGTTTGGCTAGATTGTGTGCCTGAATATTTATGTATAAGTGAGACAAGTCCTGTGACATTTCGTGGGGCGATTTCGTCGGCTATTGGTACTATAGGCATTTTGAGGGTTTTGCTTTATAAGTTTTATGAATTTTAAAATGATTGCTGCTACCACTAATCGTGAATTTAAACACTTTTAGAATTTGTTGAAAAATTTTATTGAAAGATTGTTTGGGAGCAAAGGCTTACTGATTTGAAGTATGTTTTCAATCCCACCGCACGACACCACTGTAATAATACGGGAATTCGGCCCCCTAGCCTGAAGTGAATACTCAACGAATACCCTCTTGATTGATCGTACAATTATCTAACTAGGACGAGGCTAGGGTTAAGAAGCGTATTATCGGTGGTAATGAAGCCTAACGGTACCAGGCGAATGTCACAGGATGATTCGGGTACATTGACAAGGCAAACCACAATAACACTTTCTCCGTATTGACCATATTATGTTACATACACAGTTGGCAAGTTATTATGCGTCATGAGCGTGTAAAGTGCTAAAAGCGTTCATTATGCACGTGTACATTTATATATATATATATATATTTGTGGAGTAATATTCCTTGTACCATAATATAGTGTTAAATTAGATTCACTGATATCATATAATATAGTGTCAAGCTTTACACACCATATCATACAAGTGCGTGTATTTTAATAACTCACACTGAATTTACTAATAGCACTGAATTTAGGTAATCACTGAATTTACAGTTCCATCTGTCAGGCAAGTGAATTTATGACAGAGTTAGCTTCGTAGCCCAGAGTAGGCTAGAAGTTATTTAGCATGCATAAGTAGTAAAAGGTTTTGACTTACGGTTTCCAGGCCGGGCTTCCAGGTCTTCCTTGTGTGCTCGGATCCTACTCTTATTTTTTGGTTGGAAACTCCCGTGTTGGAAACTCCCGTGTTTTCATAGGCGTGCGCAGGGGGGGGCAAGGGGGGGCAGCTGCCCCCCCATTAGGACAGGTGAGCTTTTTTTTAAATAGAATTTGGCCCAGGGTGTACCGTATACGCCTGCCGATCGTAAAAGACGAGAAGAGGATCTATAGCACCTTCATCATATTAAATATATTCCTCAAACTGTCACTGTTGCTCTAACTGTCTTGCCCGTTTGACCCGGGAAACAATAGGTCCGGGATAGTGCATGTCGTAATGGGAGACAAAAATGCTGACGCCTGACATAATGGTTCTAATATTACCTTCAGTCCTAGATTGGAATGACGTTGGAATCAGCTGACCGGCGGGTTGCCTTACCGCCAAGATTTTGGCTGTGGTAGTGACCACTTCCATCACTTTGTAACAATGATATCACTGATATCCACAAATAATCGTGTGAAACTAACCCATTGAACAGACAACCTGTACTCCTCCTAATACGCTTAAAAACACGTTTAAAAATGCATGTCTTTAAAAAAAATCTCCTGCGGAGCTTTTTGTGGGGCGCATTCCCCCCACACCCCCCATTGGCGCCACCGTGAAGTACTTTCATTGGGAATTTATTGTGCCCCCCCATTAATCAACCTCTGCGCACGCCTATGCGTGTTTTACAGTCGAATTTGACCGTGAATTAATAACTCGGAAGTGAACTTTCTCTTATGTGACATCTTCGTCATGATTTTGAATGTGTTTAATTGGTTTGCATCTTATGACGTTTTTAATTTTAATTGGTTTGCATGTATGACGTTTTTAGTTTAAACAATCGCTGTTGGCTTCTAAATTTAGATGTTAAAACATTGGCTATCATTTGCTAGAGATGCGGTGACCTAGACATTTAAGGCGGAGACTTCGCGGAAATTTCCTTTCTCTTTGCTCAAATTTCTATGTAATTTTGATAGTTCTATGAATCGTGTCTAGGAATTCTGTGAACTTGAGTGATAAATGAAACGTCATCTGTTATTCGTCATTACTTTGATTACAAGTATACGTCATGACAATATGTCATATGAACACTCGTATACAATGTTCGATAAGAATCTAGAAGAACGCGTGGCGTGAATGTGAAGTCTAGCATATCAAATTAGCTTTATCGCTATACTACAAAATATATTTTATTTATTTTATTGTAAGTAACCAGTTAAGGGCACAATGGCCTCTTCAGCCTGATGAATAATGGTTAATGAATGATAATGAGGAAGGGAGGAGGGGAAGCCTGGTGCCGGCACGTACCCTACTCCTGTCGAAAAGAACCAAATGGACCATCGGTTTTACGTCCAATCCGAAAGGACGGTGTAACTTTGACCAATCACATAGGTTCCTCCACTAACCTGGACTGCCGAGCAGTTGACAAGAAGATCGAAGCTGTTACACAAGCTTTCAAACCCTCCAATCCGCTCGGAAATTAGTGTTTCAGAGGTGAGTGGTCACCCATCCACCTCCTGACCTAGCCGAGGTTGCTTAACTTCGGTGTTCGTATGGGAACCGACTCGTTATATACGAGTACGATCCTATCGGTTAATTAAATTGTAAATTTGTGTTTACCTTTATGAGAGGAGCATCCACACTTTTGGTCATGGAAATATGCGGATGTGTCACCATGGATGATTTAAGAAAGTGTATAGATGATGTGGTGACTACATGATAACACACACCCTCACAATGTAGCAAGGGTTAGTCCCGGCCAAGAATCGAATACCGGTCTTTTAGAATGTTCACATTATAATCAGAGGCGCGTTCAGATTATTTGAGGCAGAGGCCCAAGGCGCTGAGAAATTTGGGGCCCCTGCTATTCAAATTCAATTCTACAAACATATTTTTACTGCGTTACCTTGCAATCACTTCTTCCTACACTTTGCAATGGCAAAACTGTTAATTTGATTATTGAAGTTACAAGGTTTAAAGTTGAGTCTCTGACACTCATTGCACAGACAGCAATGTTTTCAAGATTCTCAAGTCGCTCTTGCCCCAAAGAATTTCTTAAGTAGCTCTTAACTCTTTACAGTGTTGACAGCGAGCGTTTTCAACAAACAACTAACTGAGATAAATATTCAATCATGTTACCAAAAATTGTCGGTTCCCTACCAGTTCGCTTGCGTTATTTGATTTATTTGGGGGCTCCTTAGAGCGAGGGGCCCTGGGCGCGCGCCTATTGCGCCTAGGCCTAAAATCGCCACTGCTAATAATGAACAAATAGCAATTGTAGAAAGGTTCATGTCAGGAAGTGGACTTGGTACCTCAGTTGGTTACATAACAGATACATCACTGCAATAATATTGTGAAAAAATAGGGTTGGACTGCACCTCAGGGCAGATGTAATTGCCTTGACTAGCATGAGGTGCGCAGCTGATGTTTAGCTTTGCGGCTCAGTCTTTCCCTAGTCTTGACCAGGATCAGTATTTTGCAGGGACAGATCATGCGGAATTGTCCTCAAAGAAATACACAGAATTCAAATAAACAAGGGTTACGTGTATTGTACTTACAAAACCTACCCTTAAAGGTCATTAGTAAACTGTACCATTGTGAGCGAGAGTGCGTGGTCAACTTGTATCTGCTAACTGCCCCGACCTATGAATCAATGCCATTCCATCCTACCCTTTAACAGAGGCCTGGCACAGTGATTGGGTCGATCCTCCGATCCACGCTGTCCTTGGTTCGATCCGCCCGGTCTGCTGTCCTCGGTTCGATCCCCGTCCCGCTGTCCTCAGTCTTCTCCCCGCGATGCCGTCTTCTTCCAACCACTTCACTTGACACTCCCAGCGATAAAAAGCCCCGAGCTGGTCAACCACTACCCCTTTTATTCTTTTGTTCCCCTCTCAGCCCCTGGTTACCAAAACTAATTAAAAATAACATTCATTTGTTCTTCTCTCAATTGTTGCGGACCCACTGCCAGGCAATGCGCCACACACACATCCACTAGGTTGGCTATTTTATTAATAAAGTATCTTAGAGAATCCAGAAGAAAAACCATGAAATGGTCCCATTCTTCACATGCCTGGCCTCCCAATTAACGATGACCTCATCGTTCGTAGAATCTCTTCATCCCTCGGGCACCACCGGATCCCTCGGCATCTCATCAACACAGCAGGTCCATCAGGCATGTATATGGCGTTGACTAGTTTCTTGTATAATCCCAATATGCTTTAAGTATCCTCGTATGATCTCGTTAAAGTCTCAGGTAGTTTCGTGGTCGTCCCGGACCAGTATCATAACCCAATCATTGTACCAAGCGTACCCTAAACGCAATACCCTACACCCCGCACTCACAATGCAACAGCTTACCTCAGACTCGTACAGGCCGCTAAAATCCTAACTGAAAACAAAGACTCTTCCTATATAAGTTCCACCTGAAGGGCAGAAACCCTAACGGCGACAAATGTCCCTGTAATAGCTAACGAAATTGCACACAGGTGAAAGCAAAGAAAACAACTGAAAAATATCAACACCAAGGCCTGTGTGAGAAACCAAAAATATAAAACAATGTATCCTACCTACTGAGTCTTTGCCCGAAAAAATATCAAAAGAAATTCATTTTTTTTTGTTAAATAAAGTTTTCATAGTAGTCTTGATCCAACAGAAACGTAACCCTCGTGATGTACAATTGAGCTCGCCCCGACAATTCGCAGCTGGCGGCTCGTCCGCAGGCATGTACTGCGTCAAGTCAGCATGTTAGTGAACTGTGCCTGTTACAGAAAACAACCTTGCGCCAGTCACAATTCAAGGTTTCTTTGACACACTCACATACAGCGAATTCCGCTGACGCCAGAAAGAACCATGAGGCCACGCACGTGGTACAACCAACGTAAACATAGCGTAACCTAACAGCTGACATCTCAGAGACACATGCTAATAGAAGCAAAGAAATCAAACAACTTTAAAAAAAAAAAAACAGCAGTAAAATTTAAGGAACAAGTAGCTTTTATTATTGA
The DNA here is from genome assembly GCA_945910005.1 of Isoperla grammatica. Classification (NCBI taxonomy): domain Eukaryota; kingdom Metazoa; phylum Arthropoda; class Insecta; order Plecoptera; family Perlodidae; genus Isoperla; species Isoperla grammatica. The sequence continues at coordinate 37,837,893 of OX246745.1, forward strand.
GCCCTCATTGTGCTAAGCACGTAAACGTTAATCAAAACAAATCATCTAATCAAGTAAATCTTAACTCACAAATAGGTCATTCAGAACCGAGAGAAAACAAAATGAACGCGAAATTGCATCTACCAACAAAATGAATCATAACAAATTTCTTTGTGACTAAAACCATGTGTTTCCGAGATAATTATAACTTCACAGAATACCAATAGTATTATTATTATTATTATTATTTTTTTTTTTTTAATCCCATACCTCAACCGAAAACATTTCAACCCCATTAACCACAACATCAACATGAAAGTAAATCAACATCATCATACCTCGTCGATATAACACCAAAACGACCCAATACACTGACATTCGGTAGCAGAAAACAACCTACTCAAACTATGTCAAACATGCACACGCCAAAAATGCCGAAAAGACACGACTAACCCGCCAACACCATAAACGAGCGGCAAACGAACCACGATGAACCACGCAAACCAAAACCATCAGCAAAATCCACGCAAACGGAACCAAGTCGACGAAACAATCTGCCGAACCACACCACGTCAACAACAAATCAAACAACCTCAAACTCGTTGTACGAGAGAAATGACCTATATTCCTACCACGCTACCAGAAACACGAATCCCTTTGGTCACCATCAAGAAAACAAAACCAAAACCATTCACCAAATTCTCACAACACGGTACCGATGGAATGTCTAAACGAACCTCCTAACCTAAGTGCCAACCAAAGCACATTAATAAAGTAACTAAGCAAACCGCGCGCGCGAATATATCAATCAGGTGAAGGCCAGAAGTCTACCCTTAACATAAAGTAAATAAAAAAAAAAATACACTCTAACCAGCAATGACATTCCATCGCAACCACAACACTGCACAATCCCAAGATGACATTAACACTTACACATGTCCTGTCAGGCCTTAACACAACACATATCCAGCCAAAGGAACTGTGAAACAACTTAGCGTGAACAGAGTATAGATTGAGCTCTCCGTTGCCAACGTCAAAGAAAACTTTCCATACTGAAAGTGGCGTCAGCATATCCGGCGAACGCATTTTACACAAGGCAAGCAAACACATACCATGAAAACTATTGCCAATAATGTGACTATACAGCCAGCAGATAACCTCCGTCATAATAATGACATCACATCGTCATACAGCCCCCCCGCATGACGTCACTAATTAACACCAACCAACCAACATCATAACATTGACATTATACTCATACCTCCTTTAGTATAATGTCCACAAATTCCCAATATATCCCACATTGTGATTATAAAGCCACTCACAAAACAACAGCCAAATTATGACCATATCTCCGTTAACTTACGTTTCATGAGCGCATCAACTCACAATAACTGTGACTATAGAGCCAACAATAAATATGTCAAATTAACGACAAAATGTCACCTTCCAACACTAATTCAAATAAGTCATCAAATATCGTAACCAGAAAGTCACCAAATAATAGTCGTCTCAATAACATTATCACGCCGTCACTCAAATACATCACGTGTATCCCCGTACCTCGGCCCATAACTTCATCTATCAACGACCAAATCAGCGACCACAACGTCGAAACACCACCTCACCCAGAAGTTCCTAACCGTCTTTCCTAGAACGAATGGACCGCAGGTACCCTCAATAACTAAACAATCAAGTTATACACAAAAAATAATATTACATGAAAAAAATAATTTTTTAAAAAACAACGCTTATATTTAAATGCATTTTATTTTTTACTTTTTTAGTGCATTTAAATATAAGCGTTGTTTTAAAAAAAAAAAAAAAAAAAATTCATATAATATTATTTTATACTTTCTAGTCTTAAAGAATCTTGCAATCGAATATATGCTCACTGGACGTGTCCGAATTTAGAAGACTGCATACTTGTGTACTTGTATTTGTTAACTTCACTCGCAAACTAGCGTGCTCGCATTGCAAACTTGAATTTCGGACAGTTCCGTTCATGCACGATCCAGCGATCGGCCAACAATGACATTCTTGCTGCATATAGAAACATCCGATGCTTTCGTCACGGATATTTGAGTCCCGATCAACCAGCGGTAATTCCGAAGCCTGCATGTGGTTGGCCCATCCTCACTAGCTGTGACTAATTTCCCATAAGAAGCTTATCGTTTAATTAATTAGTTATTGTGGATTTATTAATTAATAAGTGAATCTGATAATTAATACATATATTGTCATTTAGAAAATACGACTGTGTGAAAATTTTCAGGTCGATTGGACGTTGGGAAGTGGGTGAAGTATCGATTCCCACATAAAACTTTGATTAATTAATTATGATGGCTTAATTGATTATTTAGTAAATATGACAATTGATTTAAGTATTGTCATTAAGAATACGTCTCTGTGGAAACTTTCAGCTTAATTCGACGTTCGGAAGTGGGTAAAATATCGATTCCCATTTAAAACATCAATTAATTAATTATGATGAAGTAATTGATTATTTAGTATATATGACAATTGATTCGTGCATTGTCATTACGAATACGTCTGTGTGAAAACTTTCAACTCGATTCAACGTTGGGAAGTGGGTGAACCATCGATTTCCATATAAAACAAACATTAATTAATTAAGTATGATAAATTTATTGACTATTTAGTAACTTTGACAATTGATGCGTGTATTGTCATTAAGAATACGTCTTTGCAAAAAATTTCAGCTCGATCGGACATTTAGGAGTAAGTGAAATATCGATTATAAGATTCCGTCCAGACAGACAGACAAACACATGAAGCTAATATAAGCGTTGTACAATATACATCATATCAAGCATCAAACCGACATATATACATCAATAATTACAATCCTAAGAATACAGTTCATTCCTAATAATCTATTCGATCTATATTTAACATAAATTATTCACATACAATCGTCATTCAGTTCGAATCCAGCTCAACACAGTAGAATGACGTCACGCCTGCCATCCGTGCAGCGATAAACGTTATCAGTCCGTCAGAAACAGGCGCGTGCCGTTAGCCCGAGCGCGACCGAACGTTGCCGAGATTAACCGAAGTCGTGGCCCCGTTCAGCGGAGCAACTAGTGTCCAGACTCCGCGCCGCCGGACTAATGCTAAGTTGCGTTTTACCCGAGAGTCGAACCAAAGGCCCCTCGCTCTCCGTCCACACCTTCCAAATGATCGCACACTGGCCCCAAGAGCATTCAGGGTGTAAACCCCTACGTTCACTTTACAATACACCCTTCCAGTGCAAACGCAGACCGTACCCACAATTCATGCTACAATCCGAAACAAGCAAGCTACTAAACCACATTTTTTTTTTTTTTTTAAACAAACAATCAAACATACCATCAATCCACAAACATACCAACCATTCACGTTTCTGGCCATGGTGCACGCCACTCTTCAGGGTCGTACCACGGCTTAAGTCAAGACACATGTACGATATCCTCCAACCATTTATTATTCAATTTTAGTTTCATTCTATAGCTCAAGTCGCACAACTTTTCCACAATAGGGAAAGGGCCCAACCACCTTTTTTTGCATAGCTTAGTTTTATTTAAGGTCCTCCTTTGTAAATTAGGTTTTTAAACTGAATAGGATAGACATTAAATAAATAAATAAATGAATAAACTTTTCCAAGCTTGCGAATTGGGAAATAAACTTTTACATAATCACTAACTGCAAAGCCAACATGTGTACGTCCTTTATCATATCGCAGCTTCTGCTTATTCTGTTCGATCTTTATCACATCCAGAACTTTTTGTCTGGCTCCTCGAAGCATAGCAATGCGTGCTGTACTATCCACTCCCAGCTGCAATTCGGGTTGAACCCCCGCATCGATAGGAAGGATGGGCTCCCTCCCGTATACCAAATAAAATGGAGTACGTTTCGTTGTAGCCTGCACCGAGACATTATATGAAAACGTGCACAAAGCGACATATTCGTCCCAATTATCATGATTTGAGTTAACAAAGAATGACAAGAGAGTGCCTTTAGTCTTGTTGAAGTGTTTATCCAAGCCATTCGTGCTAGGTCTGTACGAGGAGGTGTACATAGAACGAACCCCCAATCCGCGTACAATTTCTGAAACTAGACTTCCCCGAAAGACTGCTCCCCTATCACTCAGAATGACTCTCGGACGAGAGTGTTTACAGATGATGTGTTTAACAATGAAGTTAGCAACATCCTCAGCACCTCCCGAAGGAATAGCTTTAGCTATGGCCCACTTCGTAGCGTAATCCGTCGTTGTGACAATATATTTCATATGGTTCTTGGTGAGCTTGAGAGGGCCCATTAAATCCACCCCTATCATATCGAATGGAGTGCCTACCGGGATTGGCTGCAACAACACCGGCATCACACTATATATCATCACACTATAAGAGGAAGAGCTTATAATTTATTCGCATTTAAAATCCACTCATTAATCAGCGTTTGTGCCCACTTTTAATTTATAATTGATATATATTCTGCTCTACCTGTAGTTCCCCTAAATAAACAAGGTTCAATGATGATTTTCTGTCGTGAAACACATCATCTTAACAGCTAACAGACCATAGAAGCAGTGCGTTCTTCTTGCCTTTTCGTCCGTAAGAAATACCAATAGCTTTCAAGTTAACCTAATAGACTAGTCGGGGTATATACGCAGTTTTTAAATGGGACAAAAAGCAGTGCGTCGGATGGTCGGGTCTGACCGTGACAAAAAAAAATATAGAAAAGGACAGAGCAGAGCATTCGTTGAAAATGGAGAAGCGCGTGCCGTGTAAGTTCTTCAGATCGTTGTATAATGTATGTGTTGCAATTTTGTGTAAAACGTCATTTTGCTACGCGATCAATAAAAAACAATTATTTGAAGAATTTAAAGTTGGTATGGCTACTCCTACTCCGGAAATATGTGACCTAAAACTGAAGACCTCTGACGGGGGTGACACACCCCAGTCCCTTTCGCAAATTTGCCCAATTCAATTTGAAAATTATGTAATTTATTACTTCCTCTTCTACATACCTCACCACAGGCCACTGCTTTTCACGTAACTCGCAACCTCCGTACACATACCATCCCAGTAAAATCGTGCCTTCAGCTTGGCATAAGTTTTCATAAAACCAAGATGACTACCCCCTACCGGACTGTCATGGCAATCATACAGCACTTCAACCTTCAAATTATCAGGAACAACAAGCAGCTTCGTCGGTCCGTTGGAGACAAAGTTCTTATTGAAAAGCACCCCATTCTCTAGTACGTAACTACGCGACTGACGCCGGACCCTAGAAGTAGCCTGATCGGGATCCAATACGGCGTCCATCAACTCAGCTAGCTTAGGATCCTGCCTCTGAGCGTTAGCCATCTCATCCATTTGAATCGGCAATGTCATAATTTTCATTGCTCCTTCTATATCCTCCGGCTCAGGACCCTTTTAACAACCGTGACATACAGTCCGCATCTAGATGCTGCTTGCCAGACTTATACACGATTTCCATGTCATAGTCTATCAGAAAGATAGTCCATCTGGCAGAATGACCACTCCTTGCACTGCTCTTACGCAAGTAACACAGTCCACAATGATCTGTGACGAGTTGGAATCGTCGACCATAAATGAAATGACGAAACTGCTTAAGGGCATAAATTACCCCTAACAATTCGAGTTCGGAGACCCCATAGTTCGCTTCCGCAGCCGTAACACGGTGCGAGCTATAACTGATCGGGTGCCACTCCGACTCAAACTGCTGAAGAATAATGGCCCCCAACCCCTCTCTTGATGCGTCTGTCCTGATCTGAGTAGGAGCATCGCCTGAATAGTGTCTTAACACAGGGACTGAGACCAACTTCGATTGTTTAGTCCTGAAGGCCGTCTCCTGCTCGTCATCCCAACCGAACCGAACGGTTTTCTTAGTCAAATTCGTGAGGGGCGCACAAGTACGGGCATAGTCCTGTATAAACTTCCTGTAATATGAAGTTAGCCCAATGAAAGGTCGTACCTGTCTCACCGTTGTAGGGACTGGAAAATCCAGAACCGCCTGAACAGTATCAGGGTAAGGAGAAACTCCCATAGCATTAACCACGTGCCCCAGAATCAGAATTTCCCCAAATCCGAAAGAACACTTTTCCGGATTCAACGTCATGTTAGCATTCCTGAATCTCTCAAGCACCATCCTTAGTCTGTTTAAATGGTCATCAAAGCTCTCGCCCGGGACTAAGATGTCATCAAGATATACTAGACAATGAGTATATAAGAGACCCCTTAGAACTTTATCCATTGCGCTCTGGAATAGCGCTGGCGCCGTAGAGATTCCGAATGGCAGTCGCTCAAACGAGAACAAACCCACACAGGTAGAGAAACTACATATTTCCGTAGCCCGAGGCGTAAGTCCCAGCTGCCAAAACCCCAACTGAAGATCTAAAGAGGTGAATACAGTACAGCCATTAAGACAGGCTAACAGACTGTCAGCATTAGCACTAGGGTAACTATAACCCTTAATCTGCAAATTGATCTTCCTGAAATCCACCACAAGTCGTAGTTTACCGTTCTTCTTTTTCACCAAGCAAATAGGGCTCGCCCACTCAGACATGGAGGGAGAGATGATACCAGCCCTAAGCATGTCAGTAATATGTTTAACAATGGCCTCCCTCTCTCCCGCACTCACACGATAGGGCTGCATACGTACAAGCTTGCGATCTTTCAATTCAATATCACATTCTCCAATATAAGCCCTTCCAATCAACTCCGACGACTAGGCAAAAACATCATGAAATGACGTCAACAGCTCTAGCAACTTGTCACGTTCAATGTCCGGCATGTCCTCATTCACATTAACTGATGCAATGTCAGCCGGAACATTCCGTTGAGATAACCAAGTGCGCCTGCCGAAATTCATAACATCGGTTTCTATATTCAGCATATCGGCGGCACTCGTCTCCAGGCTGTCTACGCTCGTTATCTGCTGAGGCAAAATGGCCGTTACACTCGCATCACATGAGTCCGGGACCTCCAGCGCATGTTCCTTATTCATAGCAAATAATTCCGCGTCTTCAACCTCCCCTAATACCGAACCCTTGTACACACATACTGGGAGCGATGAAAAATAAGCTACCGTAAGACTCCACACATTGTAAATGACAGCATCATTGGAGGAATAATCAACCCCTTACGTTCCATCCAAGACACCTTAGGTTCAAAGACCCCGACCTCATACGGAAGACCTCCTTTTACTGTGAATTCTATCTGCCCCATCATGCCTGGACCAATAACCACTTCCTTGGCAGCCTTCAACAGCAAGGGCTCAGTCTCCGTGAGATCTATAGAAAATAAATAATCGTTTGACTCTCGCTCCCGCGAAAAGGAAAATAGTGGAGCCTGATCGACAACGTTCGGTATATCCGATCCACTTAAGTTGACAGTGACGTCAACATCCATTCCGTGCATTGACACGGTACCATTAGAAAAATCTATAATAACTTTATATCGGACACAAAACTCACAACCAAGCAAACATTTCACAGACAGTCCCTCGATCGCAATAAAATCCATCGGGAAAACAGCGCCTGCTATCATCAAATCAACACCACAGGCGCGACCAACTACCCTTAAAATTGAGTTATCCGCCGTACGCAACAACAACCCGTTTACCTGGCTTAACTTCTAATGCCCGACTAAATCCGCGCTAATGCGGGAAACCCCCACCCCCGAGTCAACTAAGGAGGAAAAACCTTCAACCCCCAAACTCACAGGAATCCTTTAAGATCCCAACGTACGATTCACCATAACATCAACTATCTGGGTAGCCGTCCCCACCTCACAATCAGCAACAATAACGCCCTCAGCCATCGCCTCAGAACTATCCTCATTATTCATAGCAATTACAACCCCCTCCTCAACCGCAACAATCTCCTCTTTAACAGCAATCTCTGGTAGTATAAGATCAACAGTCTCCTGTAAAATAACAGCCATAATTCCCGGGATACGACGCAAAACTTTCGCCCTATGCCGGACAGCCGCCCTCCTAATAAAACACTTCCGCTTCTTGTGCCCCACACGAAAACATGAGAAACACGTACCCGTAAAACGGAAATCTTGAACACATTTCCCCTCATCATGCAAAGAGACGCTATCGTTAACCACCGGAGACGTCCTGCACCCCAACGAGTAACTCAGTTTCCCGCAGGGGAGGTGGAAACTGGGGGTAGCTGCTTGGGCTGTGACCAGCTGCTGGTCCATTCTGCGCTTGCAGAGCCTTCAACTGAAAACAGTCTTCATAAAATGGCCAGGCTTCTTACAGAAATAGCACATCACCCGTTCATCCACCCCACGTTGATTACCACGTGCATATCCACGCTGATAACCCCCATAACCTTGAAGCATCCCCTGCTGTTGTTGACACCGGTGTTGCTGTTGCTGTGCTTTTTGCATACAACATCCACACCCCCCCGTCGGCTGAGGCGCACACATCGCTTGCTGCTCCCGAGCGCTGTTCTGCTCCTTATCCGCTGTTTGCCTCTTCTCCAGCGAATCAACCTTGGCCATCAAGGCTGTCATCGCCTTCACCAACTCAGCAACAGCGCCATCTCCTGCAAACACAGGTCTACTCGACGTCCCCTGCCCCCTTGTATGCTCAACGTGGACAGGCGCAACCACCGGCTGCTTGTTCCCCCACTCGGCTGCACCCTTCTTGAACTCTTCGACATCACCAAGCTCATCTAACGGCGCAGCCACATTAACAAAAGTCATGTGCCGTATCGCCACCGCCAAGTCAGGGCGCAACCCCCGAATAACCCATTGAACCCGCTCTCCGTTGGACATCGTAGGGTTCACTTAATCCATCTATTTAACCCTGCCTAAAGCGTATCATACACACTTTCCCCCATGCGTTGAAGTCGTGCACACAACAACCCCATCCAATACTGTATATCCCCCTTCTTGACTCCCCAAGTCTTAACGAAGTTGGCCTTCACATCTGACCAGAGCAATGGTTGAACAGTTCCGTCGTCCCGTACAGGAGCTTCCGCCAACCATCTCGCATCCAACGCCAAATACCAATCTGCATGCCCCCCTGACAAATAGGACGGCAAAGCCTTCAATTTTTTGTCATCCAACCACGAGTTCACATCACCAGCCCTATCAAAATCTGCAATCCATAATTCCGCATCATCCTCACCTGGCCGAAACTTAATAATAATAATATGTATATGTATAGTAATATGCTCCTCAACATTCAAGTCTTCCTCGTCTTCAGAACTGTCCTCAGGAAGGGGTGTCAATAACGCCTCATCCGTTAGATCCCCACTCTCGAGTCTTTGCTGACGATGACACCACTCTTACAACCTTTCCGCAGGAGAAAGCCTTTTACTAGTATTAGGCACACCAAAATTACGAAGAGACGCCCGCAACGCACGATCAGATGGAACCCCACTCATAAGTGAAAAACCGGCAGCAAGACAAACTAACCCAGCCTACAATACAACCCCGTAGAAGAACAACCCACCTCTGTGACAACCACATCACACCACTTGCCTATCCTACATAGTAACCCACGCAACCTCGCAACACAGTCCGAAACATCAAAACACTGACACACACGTAACCCGATCCAATAATCAAAAATTAAAATTTACACCTGCGATAATCCTTAAAGCCTATGGTATTACAACCCATAAAAAACCAGCGACCCCCACCATGTGAAGAAATAGGGTTGGACTGCCTCTCAGGGCAGATGTAATTGCCTTGACTAGCATGGGGTGCGTATAGCTGATGTTTAGCTTTGCGGCTCAGTCTTTCCCTAGTCTTGACCAGGATCGGTATTTTGCAGGGATGGATCATGCGGAATTGTCCTCAAGGAAATACACAGAATTCAAATAAACAAGGGTTACGTGTATTGTACTTACAAAACCTACCCTTAAAGGTCATACCAGTGTGAGCGAGAGTGCGTGGTCAACTTGTATCTGCTAACTGCCCCGACCTATGAATCAATGCTATTCCATCCTACCCTTTAACAGCGGCCTGGCACAGCGATTGGGTCGATCCTCCGATCCACGCTGTCCTTGGTTCGATCCGCCCGGTCTGCTGTCCTCGGTTCGATCCCCGTCCCGCTGTCCTCAGTCTTCTCCCCGCGATGCCGTCTTCTTCCAACCACTTCACTTGACACTCCCAGCGATAAAAAGCCCCGAGCTGGTCAACCACTACCCCTTTTATTCTTTTGTTCCCCTCTCAGCCCCTGGTTACCAAAACTAATTAAAAATAACATTCATTTGTTCTTCTCTCAATTGTTGCGGACCCGCCGCCAGGCAATGCGCCACACACACACCCACTAGGTTGGCTATTTTATTAATAAAATACCATAGAGAATCCAGAAGAAAAACCATGAAATGGTCCCATTCTACACAATATATCTTACATTGAAAGAGTCAATACAACAGCTTCCCTCTTATCTTACCTATTGTATCTGTGGTCCGGTATCTGCGGTGGTAGAACTCGCCCCCCCCCCCCCCCCCCCCCAAGACACCTTAGGCCTATAGGTTTGCGAAGGGCGGGATGACGTAAGATAAATATACCCTCATGTCTTATAGCATTGTGCTCTGGCGCAGAGATTCACGCACTTCAGTCAGGATGTCTGAACGTCGTGGTTGTTGACCGACCTTGTAACAGGTCTTCTGCTCGCCCTCATCTCCCCACCCTACCACGTGCTTTACCGGCGGCTCGGACGGAAGATATTGGAAGATATTGGTTCGATCATATGAAATAGATATGCCCGTATCTACAAATACCAGCATTATACTTGTCCCATTTCAAAGTTCGAGTATTATAACGTTACAAAGTTTGACATGTTGCCTTTCCCGGACTTTTATTGTGGAAAGGATGGTTACGTCATAACTGACTAAACATCACTGTTTATGAATGAATTTGCCGATCAACCTCTTGCAACACTACACAATTATCGAAAAAAACAACGTATTCATTGTTGTTTGATCCCTGCACAAAATTACTATCAAACACTGAAATAATGTTACATTATTACCAATAATCATACCAGTGGTGTAAACTAATTGCTGTACACAATTTTATTCATTTTGGAACCAAATAACAATATCAATACACTAATTTTTGTGGGATATTCGGCATAAATACGATCTTTGTTTATCTTTGCTTGATATGCTGATTGATATTATTCAGTTCTAACGTCATGACCTGTTTTCCCGCCATAATTATCTGTGAAATTTTCAGCTTACTTTCTTGACTGAAAATATTTACGAGAACGGCAAAATGAAATATTTTTGACTTCATAACATCGTCATTAATTTGGTAACGGCCAAATAAATTAACAGGAATATTCCCGATTGTACATGATAATATATACTACATTTGCCCCACGTTTCGCATAGCATTCTCCCCGAGATTTACAAAACAAAAAATTGAGATTTTCTTAGTTGGACGCTCGCCTGCTGCTCCCCTTTACCTGTATGGGGTCCCTTACCCTCGAGACAACCCGACAATCATATAATATTTATTCATCTGATATTATATCTCATATAATCAGTCATATTTGTTATGCTGGGCGGTAGTCACATAACGAGGGGGTGTAGCTTTCAAACTATGTCAAACTTAAAACATCTGCACTATACCTTGACAACACTGCGTTACACTCTCGTAGACACACAAAACTCGATCTACGCTGTTCTTCGAACGTTCTTGATCAGCAAGAAATCGTTATTGGATTTTATTTATTTTTTCGGCAAGATCTGCAACTATTTTGATCGGTATTTAAAGGTCCTTTACCTCTAGGAGCGCCTGTTGTTGCTATGGAATTGTTTAGCTATTATGGGAATAACATGCATGAAACTGTTACTTGTCAAAAACGGCCGCCCCTGGGCATAGGGGACGACTATGAAGATTGCAGTATTCTTTTGACTTTCGCAGATTGCATGTTTATCCTTCTTTGGCACAAGAAAACTAATTTTAAAATCTTTATTAAATACATTTCCAAATAACACTAAACTAACTGACGTTTCTCTGAGAGTCGTACAATGATGTACATAATATTTGTAAACCGTTGAGACATTCTGATATTCCACTGACCATTGTTTATTTCTTGAACTTCCCCGACATAAATGAGAAGGTATTGCCGACAGGTTTTCATTTATTGAATTAGAAATTGCTTGGATTGAATGGTTGGATTATTATGATAAATATTATGAAAATAATAATGTACATTATTATTAAACCAAGAGGCTGGCATTTATACAAGTCCCAACGAAAGTATTCGCAGACCGATCTCAGGTCATTGTCTACCGTCTGTCCCTGTCAACCGCGCTAATTGCAAGAAAATGAACAGATAAAACTGCCGTTCTTTCACACATTCGTAAATGCAGGGTTCGGCTTAGTGGAGTGCACAGGCGGTTTGGCCACACCCACCGTTACAGGTAACCAACGGAAGGTTTTAAATTATCCCCAATGGACCTGTTTAGGTAAGATGGTAGGAATTAGCGACGTAGAGAATGAAGTTGTCACCTTGAACTCGGCTGTGTCGTAAGCATCAGAAAACTTTAGTTAGGGCAACTTAAGGCTACACCTCCACGTGCATGAAGCTGTGCACTGGGCTACGCGGTTTTGCCAGCCGAAATAAATGCTTACGTTTAATTCCGTAATACTCGCAATGAGGTTCCGTTGTTCCGCCACTCTCTGTTTTAACGGAACGACCCATGTTCTTGTGACTTAGGGAAATGTTACATGGCTTTGTCGAGTCTAAAATAAAATCAAGGTTAGCTAGTGATAAGTTAATTGTGCTATTTACTACTGTTCCAATGCAGTGCGGGTTACGTGGTTTTGCCAAAGTATATTCTATTTTATGTATGTATGGGTTCCACAATCATTCGGAGCCCCAGTTTCAAATTTTTGTGGGTTGCGTGGTTCTGCCTTTTATATGCATCGATACGTACTTCGTATTTTAAAATGGAATCAATTTTTGTATTTTGATTTAAAACGAATGTACCATCTTCTTCTCTTTGTATCTGAATACCTAAGTAACAAGTCACATTTCCCAGATCTTTTGTTTCAAAATGCCTGTTCAATTTTTCCTTCAATATTTCTATCTGAACTTCATCTTCATGAGCTATAAGCAGATCGTCAACGAATACTCATACGTACATAAACTTGTTATCTTCACACTTAGTATATAGACACTGATCAGCTTGGCTTCGCTTAAAACCATTTTCTTTTAGAACTTGATTCATTTTTAAATTCCAAGCACTTGCTGCTTTTTTTAATCCATATATGGATTTTCTTAATTTACAAACTAGATGTTCTTGTCCTTCCTCCACGAATCCGATTAGTAGCTTAAAGTACAACTCTTCTTCAACATCACCATTGAGGAATGCCGTCTTGATATCAAAATGCTTTACAGTCATTTTCTTAGTTGCTGCAATCGTTATGAGAGTTCTAAAGGTGCTCTGTTTTACTACAGGTGCAAATGTAGCATTGTAGTCTTCTCCATATGTTTGTGAAAATCCTTTTGCAACTAATCTTGCTTTATACCGTTGTATTTTTCCTTGTGAGTCACATTTAGCTTTGAAAACCCATTTGCATCCAATCCAATGGCACGCTTTTCAGCTGGTAGATCTGTCAACTCCCATGCATTATTAGTTACAAGAGAATGAAATTCTTCTTTGGTAGCATTAATGCAATTCTCTCTCTCTGATTCAGGTAGCCCCATCATATCTTTCCAAGATTCTGGTTCCGATTGTGGCTCTGCGTGTGTGAAATAAGACAGTTCTAGAGGTGGCACAGCCTTGTTGACTCTTGTGAATTTTCTAATTGGCTGATTTACTTTTTCAACTGACCGAGATTTCTCTTTTTCCGTTTCCGGTTCTTCAACTTGATTATTTGATGGTGCGATCTGTACTTGAAATCGCTGTTCCTCTACATGTCTTTCATGTTTGTCTTCTGGTGTTGATTCCATACCGTTAGCAATTTCTAATAATCCCACCTGGTCCTCCTCAATTACCACAGTTCGACTAATAGTAATTTTGTTTGTTGCTGTATGTAGGATTCTGTAGCCTTTAGATGTGTCACAAAATCCCACCACTACCCCCTCTTGCGCATTAGGATCTCATTTTGTTCTCTTTTCCTTTGGGATGTAAACATATGCCTTACTTCCAAAGATTCGAATATGTTTGATCGTAGGCTTCTGTTCATTCCACAGTTCATATGGGGTTACTTCTATTGCTTTGCTTGGCAATCGATTTTGCAAGTAGCATGCTGTCACGACAGCCTCTCCCCAGGACTTTGTTGGAAGATTTGCATATAATAGCATACATTTAGCTGCTTCCATTAGTGACCTGTTTTTGCGCTCTGCAACTCCATTTTATTGAGGTGAGTATGGAACTGTTGTCTGAAATTGAATGCCCTCTTTGGCAAAAATGCTTCGAGTTTTCTTCCCTGTATATTCGCCACCGGTTTTCTTCCAGACTTATTGGTTACCATAGCAATGTATTCTTCTATCCTAGCTGCAACTTCATCCTTGGTATGTAGAAGATACACTGTTGTATATCTTGAGTAATCATCTATGAACGTCAGAAAATGTTTCTTCTTTCCAGGCGTTTCTATCTTCATTGGGCCAAATACATCAGTGTGAAATAAGTCCAATGGTTGCTTAGCCCGATTCACACTTATCTTAGGAAAAGCTTTCTTAGTCAATTTCCCCTTTATGCAACTAACACACTTCATGAGGTTATCACAATTGTCAATTTTCAAATCTACCACAAGATCATTGCATACCAAACTTTTAATAGCTTCCGGATCCCGATGTCCAAGTCGGCGATGCCACAAGTGGATGCAATTACTGTGCTGTTGTTTAGTTACATTTACCTTTTTCTTACATGACAACTTGAACAAATCATTGACAACATTTGCTTTTGCCACAATTTCATTGTTGTTCAGAATAATACATTCATGTCCTTTGAAAACAACAACGTACCCTAATTGAGTTAATTTCTGTACCGAAATCAAACTGTCTTGTAACTGTGGAGCATACATCACATTCTTGACAAGAACTCTTATTGTCTTTGTAGGAGATACAATGCAATTTAAATAACCTTCACCAACTCCTTCAGATAACATCTGCTGTCCATTGGCAGTGGTGATCTTATCTATCCTAGTATGATAAAATGTCGTGAAGAAACTTCTATCATTCGTCATGTGACTAGTGGCTCCCGAGTCTATATACCACATATTATGTCGTACTGACTGCAGAAGATCTAAAACACACCTCCTTATGATATACTCCCTCTTCGTTATCCACTAGGCCTACACATTTTGCCTTTTGATAATCGATTTGTTTTTCATACTCTTGCATTTTCTTTTTCCATACTTTGCAATTTTTCTTTAAGTTTTCTTCTTTCTTACATACAAAGCATTCACGAATCTCCTCACTGTCCTTTTTAAACAACTTGTCTTTGTTATTAAATAGCTTTGAACTTAATGCTGATTCAAACTGTGAATCAACAGCTCCCGAGTTGTGAAACTTACGCTTGTATTCATCCATAAGCTTACCCTTCACATACTCTAATGTGAGCTCATCATCCGGCCTGGCATCTAATGCTGTTACAAGTGAATCATACTCATTTGGTAATCTACCTTATAATAGAGCTGCTACATGAAAATCTTTAATTTCTTCTCCAATTCCACGTAAATGCTCTACCATTTCCAAGGTTCCCCTGATGTAAACTTGCATCTCTTGGTCCCTTTCTAACTTTGTTTGATATAACTTTCTTAAAAAATATAATTTATTACGTAAATTTGCCCGTTCATGCACTTTTTGTAGCTCAAGTCACATGCCTCTGGCACTATTGCATTTACAAATGTGGATGATTTGGTTACTATCAACACTCAAGGAAATTGTAGTCTGTGCTTATTCATCTTTTTCAGACCAATTGGCAGGTAACTCATCTGGTTTATCACTACTGACAACTAACCACGTACCTTCTCTGATAAGCAGCATTTTCATTATAAACTTCCATATCTGGTAGTTACCATCATTCAGCTTTGCAACTGAAAACATCCTTTCTTCTGACATTATGTCCACTTACTTTTGAAATGTCAAAATACAAACATTACTTTAAAACTTTACTTTAGTTACACTGCACTGCAATAGTTTCTTTAAATAAGCAGAACATCCTAAGCCCATAACCTGTTAGAAAATAATTTAAACTATCTGTTTTAAAATATGAATGAACATGATTTATTAACATCAGAAAACACACTGAAAATGTACAAGAAGCCATAGAAACGTCATAACAAAGTCTTGGCTACTTGACAGCCTTCTATATGTTAACACTACACATTGGTGTCGCACACTATATCCAACAATTTTTGCTCGCCACAATAAACTGTACATGACAATATTAAAATATTAATTAATAAAGTTACAATATTTGACAAGTTTGTGTACCACCGGGCATTTGGGAAAACGTCAGTTCAGTAACAATACAAATCTTAAAAAATCAAAATTATATAAATGATAAAAGCACACATATATAAAAACAAAACTGGAGAGTTTCAGACAAAGAAGATATGGTATCAAAAAAGGAAAAAGAAAAAATATGGCACTATACTAGACCTAAAAGTATAAGGACACATTAATATTTAAGAATATGTTTTCAGTACGCTATTTTTCAGAATAGTTTAATGAATTTGTATTTGAATACAACGATCTTATATCAACTTGCATGTCCGAGTTACAGGTCCATATCGGTAAATGGTAAACGGCAGGTAAAATGTTAAATATAACAGTAAGTGTAATGGTAAAGCAGATTCCATTACATTCCTCAGGCAAACGAGCACACCTCTTTGAGTGGCATTCAGTTTTACAACAACTTTCAGAAGATTATCTGGAGCTGGTGCTAATCACACAAGTATAATTCTCCTTTCTTTATAACCCATATCTTTGAATAGGATTCAGGTCTACTCCTTTTCACGCATTTATTTGATTGTACACGCTCACGCTGTGGTACCTATTTAACAGCTCCTGAAGTTGGTGGACGCTGTTCAGCCCTAACAAACGTGTTCCTGACGCAGTCTTTCCCGTAAACCATCGGTATAGGAGATTTTCAAGGTTTTCAGTTTTCTTTCCGCCATGCATGCTTACCACTGCCTTCTTCCCCCCATAGGGTTGGCTACATAGCTCATACATAAAACAGATTAAATACCATCTTCTTCAGCTTTGGTTGCTTATAAACCTTTGAAACAAAACCCAAGGATCAATTTAGATTACGTCGTCATCGATCTTCATGCGAACCATATCCAAAAAAGTATTTCGTTTTAAAAATGACCTTTGACACATTTTCTCCTTTCGCGAATTAATCATGTATGGGCCACCGTGTACGAACACTGTTACTTGCGTCCACGTTGACACTGTCATCTGCTACTTGGCCCGTTTTTAAGCTTCATAGGGATAAGTACCTTGGAATGGATCCATGTGATTAAAGAAACAAAGGATTGTTATGTTATCTTTTCGTCTCTTTCTTGTCTCTCATTCGATGAGTCAATGTATTGCTTACTTGTCTTATATGATATCAGAGTTGTTTATTGCATACCTCTGTTTACATCGGTGCATTTAGGTATTACCTACCCAGGGACTGTTACCTTATCGTGGCAGGCAAATGTGTGTGCTTTGTTAATCCCGAGACCTATACCAGTGGAAGCATATGATCCTGGTAGGACCACTCAAGCCAAACAGATCGAGGAGGAGAAGCCAGACGAAATGTAGTCCACACCCTCCCTTTTTCTCATCGCCCTTCTACTGCCCCATTCCTCCACATCTTCCTCTTCATATTTCACCCACTTATCGTCTCCATTAGCCAAGTTGCAAAAATAACGTGTTCCTGACGCAGTCTTTCCCGTAAACCATCGCTAGCGGAGATTTTCATGGTTTTCAGTTTTCTTTCCGCCATGCATGCTTACCACTGCCTTCTCCCCCCCCCCCATCCTAGGGTTGGCTACATAGCTAATACATAAAACAGATTAAATAGCATCTTCTTCAGCTTTGGTTGCTAATAAACCTTTGAAACAAAACCCAAGGATCAATTTAGATTACGTCGTCACCGATCTTCATGCGAACAATATCCAAAAAAGTATATCCTTTTAAAAGTGACCTTTGACACAACATAACTAAACATCAGTTTAGTTACTGAGTGGGTTAACTCTAAATGTGAATTTATTTATTTATTTTTATTTTTATATGGGACGTAAAACCTAAATATCATCATCATTTAGGCACTGATGAGAGAGACTCAAACTGATTGATGAAGTTTGATTGTTGATGTTGAAGTCATACCTTGACCTTCTCTTAATTAAAACTCTGTACACTTATAAGATCAACTGAGCGACCTGCCCAGTATAGATCAGATATTTGGATCACATGCGAGTCATCCAGAAAGACTTGGCGTCCATCAGGATGATCCTTTTTCGAGTTTGTTATTCGCTTGAAGATATAATCGCGCCCTTCTCGTGTAAGCGTGCCTACTTTCTGCTTCAATATAAGGTTACATTTCGAAAACAGATTGCAGAAATAGCATCCTGTTTTCCGTCTGTTCAGATTTAATAGACTTTTTCATTGTCTACTATGTCTATGAATTGGAACCATTCATTGATGTTTTGGTTTCACGTTCATTTGTTTGCAAAAATAGAACAATAAGTAACAAGTCCGTTGATTTTATAAAGGATCTTAAAATTTTGCAATAATCTTATGTATCTACAACAGACGCAGCTCGTTCCAAAAATCCTTCGAATATTACACCCAGCTCGTTAAGATCTACGATCGTCAACCTCCATGCTATCTACACTGTGGGTTTATTGTATGGTGGGCTGTTTTATTGAATATCTTTGCAAATAGAACACCATTGCGATTTTGACTGATTTAGTACCAACCACAGATGATCTTGTGAAAGTTATACGGTGTTGTAAAACTGATTGCCAGACTCAAAAAAGAGCTGTCATTAGTAGGGAATGAATTGCTCGTCTGCCTGCAAGGAATGCAATGGAATGAGCTATACCAATTCACATTTACCTATGTTGACCACAGTGACAGCGATATGAACCCGTTACTTGATAAGAGATTGTTGTAGTTTCAAATTATAATTCATCTAAGTACTCTGGAAAATAGCTTTATGAAAACATGTTCTAAACTATTCATAATTGATGTGGTCTATACATGTTTAGGTCATAGGAGGGGTACTTATCGTGAAAGGAGAGAATCATCCATGATATTCAGATAAATACATATTTGAAAATTGATATGCCGTTATATCAATTTAATTATTTAAAATATATTTTTAGTAACATCTTATATATAATTTGTGACTCTTTTTTTACCTCTAGTGACCCCTGTGTGATAAAAGGAAGTCATTGACCATAGTTAATGTCAACCTGCACTTATACATTGGCGGCGCTACGGGGGTGCATGGGGGGGCAATTGCCCCCCCAAAAAATGGCCTGCCCCCCCGCTTGCCCCCCACTTGTAGTGAACTGTTCTGAATTAATGTGTTAATCAATTGCATTTAATAATACATTGGTTCATAAATTGGTTAAAAGGTGTTCAAGAAATATTTGCATAAGAAGTTCCGCAGGCCGTGTATGTTCATTGTTTTAATCATAGGGTAAACTTGGTGTATGTGGATGTTTGCAAAGGAAACTATTCTGTTTCCCGATTTATAGCGCAATTGCAAAGACTCTACGTTTTCGTATCTCGGTCAACAGTACACCCTGTATTTGTTGCATTGCAAAAGGAGGGGGGCAGTCGAGTGGTTGAATTGAAGCACCTATCAGAAACACGTTGGGTTTGCCAGATAGCTGCGTGTGTGTGATGCAGTCAAATCAACGTTTTCTGTGCTGATTTTACTTCTCCATCGTATTTCAGTAGAATCAAGCACAATGAAAGGTAATGAAGCGCGGGGTATTTTGGAGCAAATTGACTTTGAATTTCTTTTGTGCTTGCACTTGTTCAGTGACGTTCTTCGAGACTTAAAATTAGTTTCCGACTACCTTCAAAAGTCAGACTGTGATATGGCACATGCTTGTGTTCTTGTCGATTTATTGGTGGACACATTCGAACAAATGAGATTGGAACCTGGGAAGTTCAATGCATTGATGACAAACGTAAAACTAATTGCCGAGGAAAACTCCATTGAACTCTCTAAGAATCGCAACTCTCGAATGCGCAAGCTTCCCAAAAGATTTGCCAGCTTCGCCACCGAACTGCAAACTAGTGAAAGTGAGATACTTCGTAGTGATGACGACTTCAGGATTAAAAGATTTAATCCTGTTCTTGATCATATGATCACCGAGTTAAAAAAGGAGGTTCACTAGCAACAGTGGCGTGTTGAACGGGATAAGTGCAATGAATCCTACATGTGTCAATTTCCTAAAATTCAATAAGTTAAAACCATTAGCCGACCATTACCGCTGTGATATGGAGAGTATTGAGGCTGAAGTAAAATTATTCCCGCTTGTGTTAAAAAGAATAGAAAAAGAGACCAATGCCAAAGTTGATTCGACAATCAAATTGGCAACTGTGCTAAACAAATATAAAATGTCATTCAATGAACTTCACAAACTGGTGGTGATAGCAATTACCATTCCGCCTTCCAGCGCAGGGTGTGAGAGATCTTTTTCAAGTTTGCGCCAAATAAAATCGTATCTACGAAACAATATGGGCAACACTCGTCTCGCTAATTCGGCTGTGTTAGGTATTGAAAAATCACTCGCAAAATCTTTAGATTTAAATCAAGTAGTGGATCGATTTGCAGTTTCCCACAATAACAGACGAATACAGCTAGTGTAGGACTCCGTCATCAATCAATACATCAATCAGCTCGTCTGCGTATCATTTGGGATTTTTGATGAGTGAATAATCAATTATTTAATGTGGTTTCTAATTTATAATTTAATTTTTCTTTTTTTTAATTTGTCCCCCTGTCACAATCCCAGTGTTTATGCGATCTTTGGAGAGGGGGGGGGGGTGGCAACGGATAAGAAGATAAGGGGATTACATTTTTTCTTGCCCCCTCAACATATTGCGTTGCCCCTGCTCTGCCCCCCCATTGATCTTTTTCTGGCGCCGCCACTGCACTTATAAGCATTCATTACAATCCAACTTAACTAGTTTGGGTACATTTAAAATTTTGAAGTCTTATTATAATTATAATTTTAATTAAAGCTCCATAAAAAAAATCCTAGCCGTCGGATTTTTGCGGATTTTGAGTATATTAAATAAGATTTTTTCTGAAGAAAATGATTCCAAAAACACTAATTTTGCAATTTGTCCGAGGTTTGGTCCTATTTTTATGTAAATGGTCTGGATCATAAGGTTGTTTGCTGATAATTGCGTCTTGTATAGGGTTTTTAAGAGGGTGGAGGATGCTAAGTTGTTGCAGGATGATTTGAACAGGATAGAGAAGTGGGCTGTATAATCGGTTTGAATGCGGGAAAGTGTAAAGTGGTGGGGTTCACGCGTAAATTAAAAGGGGATTCGAGAGAGTATTTTCTTGAGGGGGTAGTTCTAGAAAAGGTGAAGAGGTGTAAGTATTTGAGAATTGTATTGGCCAAAGATTTGGGATGGGGGGACCAGGTGCAGGAAAGTGTAAGAAAGGGATATAGAAACTTAGGGTTTGTCATGAGAAATTTGAAGGGAGCCAGTAGGGAGGTAAAGGATTCGGCTTACAAGACAGTGGAACGGCCTATATTGGAATATGGTGGTGCGGTGTGCGATCCAAATAGGAAGGGGGAGGTCATGGAATTAGAGAAGGTGCAGCGTAGGGCGGCAAGGAAGGTTACGGGACAAGTTAGGAGATGGAGGTATGTGGAAAATAGGTTAAGGAATGTGGTAAGGGTTTATGATAGTGTTACAGCAATGGTGGGAGAACTGGGTTGGGAGTCCTTAGAGGAGAGACGAAGGAGTGATAGGATGTGTAATTTATATAGAGCAGCTAGGGGAAAATGAGGGTGGGGGGAAATCCAGAGCAGGTTGCAAGAAGGAGTTTATAGAGGGAGGGGAGATCATAATTGGAAGTTTCAGCGTCGGGTAGTGATAAGTTATCTGGGTAGATTTGGTTTTGTTGAGAGAACGGTAAGGGAGAGGAATGAGTTGCCTGAGGAGGTTGTTGAGTGCGAGTCAGTAAGGGACTTTAGAATAGATTGAATAGATAGGAGGTAATGAGGGAGGGTGGGGAGGGGGGAGGTTTGGATAGGTTGTCACCGGGTAGTTGTGGCCCATTTGCAGCCTTTAAGTGTTTAATCAAATCTAATCTAATCTTGGTACTCACAGCCTTCGTTCAAGAAGGCTGTGTCCAGAACGTTTTGTAAACATGGCGGACGACGATGATACCGTTTACGAACTAATAATAAACAAGTGCAAAAATATCCTGCACTGTCTGATTTCCGCAGCAAATTATACAAGACACAATAAAGATGTTATATGGGGAAAAATTGCTCATGATTTGTACATTGATGGGTAAGTCCTACCTGTCTTCCTAGGCCTAGTGGGAGCATAACCTCACTCAGCTGTCACTCTTTCATTTGGTATTAGAGGCCTATATGTGTTGATAAGAGCTAGTCTAGGCCTCGTTCTTTTGAGTTTTGTCTATGATTTATCCATGAGAAAAAGGTTAATATTGACTATAAAACGAAATATTACACTGAGTACGTACCGAAAAGTCCATTGGAATACGATTGTGGGTAGCGGTGCGCACTCAGTGCAGTCCAGTGCACCCATTGGAAAACACCATTAACCACAATGAAATCATTCGTTTACGAAGGTGGCTCGCTGGTCCAGTGGTTTGCATCCCTGCTTCCAATGCAGAAGGTCCTGGGTTCAAATCCTGCTTCAGGCAGAAGTTTTTTAACTTCTAATGTAGATTCAATTCTACTTCTTGGCTTAGGAATAAGTAAACAGTGACTTTGGAGCCGTCCTAGCAACGAAGCACTCAATAAATTCAAAGTTGTTCAGACTCGGCCTTGTTGATCCTGGCATTTGACCGCATGTGTTCGCACTGTCCAATCACTGATTCATATATGTTTCTTATTTGAAATATCGACCTTTGATTGGTTATCACTCACTCGTCGATGGCTTTCGAAGCCTACAGTGTTGGTTCAGTCACTTTAAATTAAAGTCCCCCACTGTAAATCAGTTTTGTTACTGAGTGGGAGGACTCTAAATGTGAATTTATTTATTTATTTAAGAAGAATACGGCGACGAAGATTTGAGCAATTTTTTTTCGAATTTTTGCTTTATGATAGATTCGTAATAATAATCGAAATGTGTGTGTTCGTCGATGTCACATACGTCTACATACATACGTACGTGCATACATACTTAATACGTACGCGTTTATACTGCAAGCAAAGAGAAATAACAAATTCTTAGACCAAGGCCATGGGCCTAATGTAGGCACAACACTTCATCCAATTACTAGATCTATTTGAAATAAAAATTAATATGGCTTGGGCTAAGGCCTATGGCTAGGCTTTCCCTGGGACCCAGCAAATGAAAGAGTGACAGCTGAGTGAGGTTATGCTCCCACTAGGCCTAGGAAGACAGGTAGGACTTAAGGCTGTGCGGGCACGGCTCGAGCGTGAATGCATGCTCCACGAAAACCTTTTTTTAAGCAATCTTTTCTCAGCGCCACCTTTACCAAACTCCGTTAAGTCCTTGAAAACATAATTGTCTTTATGTGAAATGGAAAAAAATTCACAATTTTGTTTAATTTCTAGGGAGTCTTATGTTGTAATCATGCGAAAATTTAGTTTTTACATAACTTTTTCACTATTTTTCATCTAAATATTCCGATTTTTTAAAAACAGGTGTATATTTATATTTTGGTGGCCGTGACGAAGTTTCAAAATTTTCCAATTGGTTGAACGTATACAATAAAATAAAAACAAAACAAACATTTAAACGGAGCGCGCTCGCCTCCTGCGTCTGTCGTTACTGTACACTAGCGCTTTGCGACCTGCATGGTGTTGAAGTAACCGCGAACTAAGGGTGGAGAAGGGAAAGAAAGAGACAGGTAGCGAGGCGAAGAGAGTAAGGGATTGTTTACAATAGAGTCCGGCTACTCTCGAGTCTCGACCGTCTGGCGGAAGACTGGTTTGTCTGTCCAAGAGTGTCAAAACATTTCCTGTCATCCCTACAGAGAAGACACGTGTTTTCAGTCGGGAAATAATTGTCGATTGTCAATCAGATAAATTACGATGGCATTTTCATTCTGGCGTTACGTTACGTCTGGTCTTACATCTTGGCAATATGCGAATCGAGACGTTGAGTGGATAGAGTAGTATATAAGATAAAGAATACTACATTTCATCCATGCCCAAACCAAGATTCGAACCTATAGCTGCGGTTTAGTAGAACGCCTACATTCGACTACAGCCAGGTGCGTAGAAAATATTTTTGCAGTGGGGGAGTCAGATAGGATTGGCGTAATTCAAAATGAAGACGGCGTGACAAGTGACTTCAGGCAAAAATAGCACGCACGGGGGTTTGGGGGCGAGCCCCCCAACCACAGCGCCGCAGGAGAACATTTTTAAATTCAGGGGTTCTTGAGTGATTTCTGGGCGTTACAGAAAAAATATCGCACTAAATATAATACTGAAATAACTAACTGTCGTTTATATAGTGCAAAAACCAGAAAAAAATGGAACACCGAAGAGTTTTAGGGTTTGGTAAGTTGGGGAGTAAGGTAGCTGTTGATAGGTAGGCTAATTTGCTGTTTATTAACTGAGCACGATTTAGAATATGGATTGCAGGTATCTGGCTTGCCCCCCAGTCGAGTGCCCCCCAGTCAAGCCAGCCAGTGGGTGGGAGTCCCCCCCCCCGTTCCCAAGCCCCTGATTACAGCTACTACGCTGGCAAGGGCTGGTGTCGCCTAGCAATTTACAAAATAGTTCCCTTGTATACAACATAAACAATGCCAGCGAGCGAAACCCATCGAGTAGGGATGTAAACTTACAAAATGCTACGTGATCGTGCGTGAGTTACATAAACAGAAAATTGTTCGTGCGAGAATGTGCGTGAGTGGAAAATTACTCACGCGCCCACCTCTGTGCCATACTCAGTCAAGAAAATGTACTGTGGCCGTTGGGTAGCCGATGTTGGAAAGTTCCGGTATCACTTATTTTATAACCCCGACATCGAATTCGGTTTGTCATTTTTCACTAAGTAAAACCCGGAGATTATAGGGAATGTGCATGAATTTTCTACAGCTCTGAAAGTACGTGGAATATATTGTTATTCATCTGAAGACATCAGAAACCTAATTTAAAAGTTTTAAAATTTACTCATTATACTTCTATAAATGTTCAAACATTTTGATTATCTGTTTCCCGCACTATTATTTTTAAACGGTATGTGACGTCACAATCCTTGTAAATCACTGCTTATATGAATGACTTTGCATATACCCTCATTGGACTTTTCCACCGCCTTTTAGACGAAACAATCAAATCTTCATGGTTTGTCAACTAACCTTGTCAACATTTTTACTCAAGCCGTTGTCAAGTCTGCTTTATATGAATAACAACACCCAATATTTACTGATATTCTAAAGAAATAGTTTTGGTATTATTGTTTTTATAGTAATTTGGCTTCAAAATTAATTATTAGGCATACTAGACATTCATTCGATTTAATATGATTTTGGATATGATAATTTCCAAATAAACGTTATTTTATTTATCATTATATGATTGGTTGATTGCTGATACAGGGAAAGTGACGTATGCCCCGTTTTTCCCGCCATAAATATGTGTGAAACTTTCAGCTCGTTTTTATAAATCAAACTTTTGTCTATGTCATCGAAATAAAATATTTTTGTATTCAGGAAGTTAATCCTAATCTAGTAAAATGGTAAAAAAAGATGACGCATATTCCCTCAAGTGCCAACAATGGATCGCCAACTTTTAGGACCAATATCAATGTCATCTTGGTTCATAGTGTACCCATGGTAGGATTATATTTCTTAGTGGACAAGGAAGAAATATGAATATCCTTAGATCATGCGTCTTTCCCATCCCCGGACAGGGCGTCATAAGAATGTTTTTCAGCGATTGGGGCGGGTTGGGGGTTGGGGCAGGGGCGAGGACGAGAAAACGCTGTCTATATGAAGATGGGGTTTATAATTCTGAAAATTGGTGTAGCTATAGCATTAATTGAGCCCTAATTCCTGGCAAGATTTCAGAATTAGTGCTCATGTGGGGGGGAGGGGAGGGGGCAGCGTGAACTGGCCCTCCCCCCACTTTTGAGGTCAATTATTTAAAAAACTAACCTAGCACTAATTCTGAAAACATAACCGCATACTCATAAACATACTCATTCATCAGATTTTGTGACGTATACATAAAATACAATATTGATTATAGAAGCGGCCGATAATCGTATATCGGCACGATAACGATATGAGGTACCATACGAGACGATATGATGTAACACTTAGGTTGGAATTCATAGTCGGCCCCTACACCTAGGAGCGCCCATTGTTACCAAGGTAACAATTGTTTGAATGTTATTTCCCATAAACAAAACAAATCCATAGCAACAATGGGTGCCCCTAGGTGTAGGGGTCGACTATGAATTCCAACCTAAATATCGTCATTATCGGTAGTGATATCGTCGCACGGTAGTGGGTTTAAAAAATAGCGCGCGATGTTCCTGCTATTGAAGCAGGGCTTCATGGAAGCTTGGCGGGGATGGACGGCTACGCTAGAGCAAGCATAGGCCTACATAATATCAGAGATCTCGATCATATGTCATTACCTGTGATTGTACCACAAAAATAATAAATATCATATTGCCATGATAATAAAGTCTTGCAATATTATCGCATTATATTGTGATATTCGTGCTACTTATTGCGATTATCTATACGGGTTTTTATTTTATATCATATTCATACCGTATCCTATCCCTAATAATGACGACGTTGGAGCATGCATAACCATTACGTTATGAGTGCACATTTTGCCGCCCATTCTTCGATGCCTGTTGACACACGCTGGCTCACTAATCTGCATACAGCGCGGCACCTTGCCGTCGACCATGCACTCATACACTCATTATGTATTCGCCTATGCCGTGAAACAATTCACTCTAAAAAAATGTGTACACAAATAATGCCGACGATCACAAATTAGTTCGGCTCACAACTCGTTCTCTCTTCGACAGCAATGAAACGAGTCAGACGACTATCCTTCACCCTTCGTCGAACACTATTATCTTATTTGTCATCTCACCCGCTCGCCACCAGCCGCTATTCAAACTGAGTGACCGCATACTGCATTGGATAGCGTTCTCTTTCTCACTCTCGTCAAAGAAGTCGCAAATCTGGTAATGAGTGGCAATAGACAAATATAATTGTGTTTTATCATATTCATGAGTAAACGTCTTAGTCTACTTTGGACCTCGACATTTGGCAATTTGATTCATCATCTGTCAGCGTTTTACCGACAGAGATGGCTTAGCGGGTATAGCACACGAGCCTCTAATTCCAGAGGGCGCCAGTTCGATACCATTCATATGCAATCCTGACTGAAGGATTTGTAGAGGAGGCTCGTAAATTAGCCTACACGCGGGACTCTAATTCGGGAGGTCGCCGGTTCGATACCGGGCAGTCGTGATATTTTCCCCAAGGTTTTCTGCAGTCAAAAGGCAAATGCTGGAATTGAGTCCAATATAATAGCCCTTGGGCACACACCCTATAAAATACCTAGTTAGTCATTTGAAGAAGGACATTCTTGTCCGTGGACAGGTCTCCTACTGAATTATTATAACTGGAGGCAGGCTATATATTTACTACAATATTATTGAAAAGATCGACAATAATGGTGAGGGATCGGATATTCATCATGATTTCTGTTACTTTACGTATCTGTTATTGTCGAGACAATGAGTGGCGACGGATAAGAATGGAGAAATGTATGAATAAACTCATGCTTTATGCAAGGTTCGAACCCACGTCCCTTGAATTTGATGATATTCACTAAAACTCTGCACCCCTTTACCATGAGTCACCGTGGATGGCACGATGGGGCGGAGGAAGGCGTAAGCCTTCGTAGAAATGGCATAAACAGTAATAAAATCGCAGATTGGTCGGCAGAGCGAAGACCGGCCGTGAACCTGCTCCGACGAGGGTCTGACTCGGACTGAAAGAAAAACTACCTGAGTCGCGCGAAGGGTCGCCCGCACAGCGTTAACGTCAATGTTCAGACCATGCGCAATTTTTCCCCATGTATAGTTCGTCCAGCAGCATTTGACGGATTGTTGCCGACATCGGCCTGGGTGGTAGGTTGTAAACTTAAAAGCCACCCTAATAAACCACTTGCGACCGCTTCCTGCGTTGCCAAGATGTGTATTTGGCGAAGAATGCGTATCTCTCTCTACCTCACTCTCTCGCTCTCTCCGTATAATATCTCTTTCACCCCCAAAAGCAAGCAATTATACTTGTGAATAATACTTGAATGCTTGAATAATGCGTTGTGAATGAAAATAATTTACGATGTTCCCAGTGAAAAGAACCCTTCGAACTTGCACTGACAACCTTACAGCCAATTATTGTGCCAGGCAGCTTTTAGGCGGTAGGCGGTATTGGGAGTACAATAAGATTATCTGCGTTAAAAGTGTGAACAAACAAGGTCCATTGTCCCTTTGAGGGGAAAAAAAAACACGTCAAATGCTGCTGGACGAACTATTACATCTTATTGTGTCTTGTATAATTTGCTGCAGAAATTAAACAGTGCAGGATATTTTTTCACTTTGTTAATTATTAAGCGAGCGAAGCGAGCGTCTCCATTAACGTTCTTTATGGCACTTCGTTCTGTTTTTTTTTTTTTTTTTTTTTTTAATGTGTCGATAACGGTCGAACCGAAAATCCGATCAACTTGAAATTTGGACCATCCACAAGCCTCAATGTGGATTGAAGGTGTATAGTTTTGAGGCAAAATCGTTTCAAAAGTAACAAAGTTACACCATAATTACTGCAAAATATTTTTCTGAAGCAAAATGTGAGAAAGCCATATTTTTCTACAGATTTTTCGGGTTACGAATGTGTTTATTTTATGGCGATCTAATAAATAGTAGCAAAGTTACACAAAAGTTAATCGGAAATATTTTTCTGGAACACAGTAACAGCAAAATGTGAGGTGGCTATCATATAGTAAATTTTTGTCCGGTCACGAATATACTAATTTAAACGCGATCTGATACGTATTTGAGTCAGAAATAACATTTCAAATGCTGTCAATAACTGTTAGTGCCGGTGGCGGACCGCGGCGAAAACACTAGACAGAATGACAACCAAAATTCTTAGCAACGCACACTGCACTGCATTCTATTATATCGGGAATTTTAATAGCTATGGAAATTAGAAAAATGTTTGCAATGTGCATTCTTGAATTGTTGTTAATTTGTTGTTTTTATTAGCTTTGAGATCTTGTCGCCAGAACGTTCGTAGATATGGACGGGCTCGCTTATCAACGCGTCAAACAGAGCGTTTTGCTAGTTAGTTCGTAAAAGGTATCATCGTCGTCCGCCATGTTTACAAAACGTTCTGGACACAGCCTTCTTGAACGAAGGCTGCAAGTACTAGATGTGGTGAACAGCAGTGAAATTCGAGCGCCCAACGCTCGTTTCAGCGCTAGCGCCAGCGCTCTTCGACGTCCATGTACTGAATTAAGCAGGGTCCTAGATCAATTTTGAAAAAGGTCATTTACTGTTGCTAGGGGTGATGATACACGTGAAAAGTAGTTGCGGCAATTTTGGGCAACATTTTGCTCTATAACAACTTGACCGTCTAACAAGTAACGATGAAGCAATATTACAACCCTACTAATCAAACTTACTTAATTTTCTTTTAAAACGATATAAAAAAAATATACTTGCATTTACACGGTTTAATATTTTTGTGAAACTATTTGAGAGCAAAAAACCATTAATTAAATCAGTTTTGCTAAATTGTTTTTATTCGTTTTTGTTCCCGAATTCAATGAATATGACACATTTTTGTGACCGTGTAATGTAAGCATCGAATATTGACTATTATGAAGTCATGTTACATTACAAGAAAACACTTGATGTTAACGTGTTTAAAACAAATTGTTTTCTTTAAAAAGTTAATATAGATAATTTTCAGAATAACGACATCATTCTCATATTAAACGCTAAGAACGATTTATTTTGCGTCCTTACTACAGACTTGGTTAATCGTCGTAAATTGCTCTAGCCATTAAATTAACAAGACTTACATTTGTACTTTCAAACCTCTTCTTTAACGTTCCCCTCTTCTGGACCCGACTGTTAACATAAATTCAATCAACGATCTCTTGAGGCGATGTTCGAGCCGCCAATATTTCACCAGACAGTTCCACGTTATCTAACGCTACCTGCGGCAGCGCATAGAACGGTTGGTACATTTTACTGCCGTGATCAACCATCGGTGCTTCCTCTGCGGATTCCTTCCTACCATTCGAAGCATGGATTCTCGCTCGTGGCCGGCTAGATCTGCGGAACGCACGTCGTTTTCGGACGCGAGGGTTGCCATTTGAACTCCTTTTAAACTTGGTTTGTTCAACTCCCGTATTTTGCTCCGAAGGTTCTGAGTTCGAGTTCTCAACTCCGGCGTTTTTATCTATTGGTTCAGCAATTTGCTCCATTTTTCTTCGTCTTGCTCCATCATTTCGTCATTTTGCTTCATTTGTTCGATGTTTTGATCCATTTTTCATCGTTTTGCTTTATTTGTTCGACGTTTTGATTAATTGGTTCAGCGTTTTGCTCATTTTTTTCGTCGTTTTGCTCCATTCGTACGAAGTTTTGCTCCATTTTTTCATCGTTTTTCTCCATTTGGCCGACGTTTTGATTTATGGTTTGGCGTTTTGATCAATTTTTTCGTCGTTTTGCTTCACTCGTTCGGCGTTTTGATCTATTATCTCGGCATTTTGCTCATCATCGCATTTATCCACGTATTAATTGAATTTATGATGTTTGTGGTGTGGATGTTTACATGTGTTTTTTGATAGTAGTTTGCAAGAAATACTGCCATGACATCGTCGGGTCGCGGATCGTTTTGCCTTCGAATCATATCAAGTGATTCACTAACAGGTTCTACTGAACGATAATACATTGCATCGCGTGGTGACTGTATCACGTCGTGCTTTACGTCTGGATGAATGAAATCTAACCTGTTCAAAAGCCGTATAGGATCTCGGTAGCTTCCGATATTAGCCGCGTACATTGGACCTTGGTCGTAAGCTTCCCCTTTCTTAGAGTCTTGCAAAGAAAAGTCAATCGGTCGAGCATAATTGCCGTTAAAAAGGTACTCCGATAATGAATGTTTTCTTCTCATTTTGCCAGTATCGGCGCCACTTTCAGTGGGACTTTCGGCATCGTGGACGTTCTCCCTTTTCCGGTCGAACTTTGGGTGATGAGTGTTTCTTTTGAATGAAGATCTTGGTCGGGCAGCAGCTTGTGTCGCCTGTTGAAAGGAAGCAATATTTTGTATTTTTTTCGGTTGCAGAAAATAACTCGGCTGGTACAAACTCGTGTCATGAAGTTTCAGGCTTCCTTCAGAGTTCTCTAGTCGCGACCAATCTAAACGAGTGTCCGTTTCTAATGGTTGTGATCTCCTCAAATAAACCTCTCTCTTACCCACGGGAATTTTCGCGTTAGGACTCTTTTCGCCAGCTGATTGCATCTGGTGTTGGGTATGAAATGACACGTCAGCTTCTGCGTCACGGCCTCCTGTCATATTCACTAGAATGTAATAATGTTTAATACAAATAACAAGCCACTCTTACAAGATGAGTTCCATTTATTAACTGCTGTAGTCTTTTTGTTTTTACAACAATACCATTAGTCACCGCCTGTCTGATGCCTGCCCACTGGCTGGCTACCATTACCCAGGTGTTGTAGATACAACACTCTAGCATATATATGACACCTCCCCACTTAAGATTTTAATTATACATAGAGGTTATTTACTGCCAGATGGGCAGTACACTTTAATCTCTAAACCTTGCCGGTTTGACTATGACCCGTCCACTGCGTGTTGTTATTTGGGAGCTCTTCCCTGGTGCTGTTGGCTCAACGGTATTCTCACTAGGCTCCTCCCCTGTAGTAAGATGTTGGTTGACATCCGCCATCTCCGGGTTCTGGAAGACGGGAACCTCTAGCGATGGGCGCAAATCTCGTCGGTTGCGTCTTAGAGTGGAGTTGTTCGAATCGCGAATGATATAGGATCGGGGTGACGGGTGCAACTCGACGATCTCTGCTGGCTTCCAGCTATTTTCCCTCCGCACATAGACGTTTTCACCCGGTTTTAGTGGTTTTAGGTCCATGGCGCATCAGTCGTAATATGTCTTTTGCGATATCTGTCGTTCAGTAAGCTTTTCGTTTACTTTCTTATTGAGTTGCGGTTTTAGTTTCTCAGAGCTGATTGGAATTTTGGTATTGATATTACAACTAAATATTATTTGCGCAGGTGAGAGGCCGAGTCCTTTTATGGGTGTGCTCCTGTACCCCATTAATGAAACATACACGTTACGCCCCTCCTCGTTAGCTTTGCGAAGCATTTTCTTCGGTGTTCCGACAGCACGCTCCGCCATGCCGTTGGACTGTGGGTAGCGCGGACTCGACGTCACGACGTCAAAATTCCACACCTTGGCAAACTTACAAAATTCACTATTATTTGTCATATTACTTAAGCTTGCGAACATCACTACCTACGTGTCGCTGCAAATTTGAACCATTGTCCTGTATTACAACCGACACGTTCGTTCCGTTCATTACTATTAATTATGTACATAACAATATTACAGTATTTGGTCTCTAGGGCATGGTACACACCCTCCTGTTTAGCTGCGCCACGGCTTGATTGTACAACGGCAAGTAGTTTAAATAATATTAATTTAAATAATCAAATACGTCACTATGTAATAAATCTAATTTGCTGGTGACCTCTGATTCAGCCCGAGATATCTGGAAGTTTATCTGCTTGATTTCTTCGTCTCCCGGATTTTCTTGGTGTTCACCCTGTGACGAGCATTTTGGCCGGGCATGGGGTGGCGCGCATGGGGGGGTATGGTGCCTCGCGGACTAGAACATTTACCCTTCATTTACACTGAGTAGCGGTTGACCTTGTAGCCAGTGTCTCCCTATACAGCTGTGCTGTAATAACAACTGAATGGTTTTTGTAAAACGTGATGATGTGAGATAATCAGGACAAGTTGTGGATGGCACGCTAGGACATAACCGATAAAATCGTCGTTTAATACTATAATCACATCATCGATAGACAAGCAAGGGTTTATATTTGTGATCTGTCAGGAAAACTTATTCGTGAGGAAACTATGAAAACATTATTTTGTCAGTTTTCAATGCTTCTGATTGATGGTTCCCATAGTTAGCGGACACTTAAATATTTCGTTGCACGGCCTGTGACTACTCACTGGTTGTAGATACACGCTTGGACCTAAAGGAGTAATATTTAAACAGTGTAGTGGCTTTATCTGCAAAACAAGTGGATAGTGCGTCATTATCATCCATTCATCAGTAATTTATATCTGTCTTTTATTCAGTCATAGCATCAGTCATGAATCACGATTTGTTACCAAAGTACTCGTGTCTTTCTTGGCAACCTTACATCACACTCCGTTCCGACAACACCGCCTGGGTAAGACGTTTTCTGCCAAAAACTTCAGAGCTAGTGATCCGGCACTAGTTACTCGAATTTTTTCCGGACCGCCAATACAGTGTCTTCAACATAAACATTTACCATGATGACAAAAACTAGAGCCTATAGAGAAGTTCTCCCTCTAGGTGAAACGTCTTTATCAACTCTACAGAAACTTTTTTAAAACTTTGAATTGTTTATAGGTCTATATCAATAGATGCCTTACTGATAGTTGTCCCAAGACTACCCTACAGATGCTTTTGTCACAGGCGAGACACTCGTATCCAACCAGCGAACAGCCCGATTCAAACCCGCACAAATGTCGATGGCTGATTGGCTTAGAGACCCTCGCCTGTGACGAACGTACCCGTAAGGTAGTCTTGGGAAACTATACGACTAACCATTCAACTTTGTATGTACCGGAAAACGGTAACAGTTACAGTAACGTATAAACCGGGCATGTTTAAAAAAGATAACATTTTATGTATGTTTTGAAAATGTTAAGTGTGCACTATCGAAGACAGTATGACGTGCCCCAAGGCGGCCGGCAGAACACAATAGTGAGATTGTATGCACTACGTAACTACCCTATGCGACCATATCTTTCTAGGAATTAACGTTATCTACCACTTTCGGCTCTTTCCGGCTCTATTCGCCTACTCGGGACTTAAGCCTTTGTGCCTAGTCGCTGTTTGTCTTTTTGTCATGCACAGTGTGTTCCAAAATAGAATCTTAGTTACCTCAATAATTAAATTGCAATTGAATTTGGCTGGGGTGTCTATTCGCCCCGCTTTTATCGGGACAGCTTTGTTTTTTAGAGATCTGTCCCGGTGTCCCGAAAATTGTTCACTAGGACGTTGTTTTGTCCCGTTTTTGGTAAAAATACCAATTCAGAAGTGTGAATCATAATACATAAATGTACATTTAAATTTTAAAATGATAACTGACGCAAAATTAACCTTGCTTGCTCAGATTGTTGTTAATACCGTATTGAGGATAAAAATAGCGCCAAAATGTCTCGCCTCCGGTGAGTAGGGCTCTGCCCCACACCCCTTACAACCCACTTACCTATGCGACTCATATTTTGCTAGATAAAAGCTACTTTGTCTCCTTTTTCACTTTTAAAATATAGGCACCCTAAAAAATTGGCCCGCCGCACATAAAGAAAATCAGAATCTTGCCCACGGTTGCCCATGTCTGATTTAAACCAATCCCATTGGCCATCTACTTCCTCTCTCATGCACTGTGTTTCACGGCTGCAATGTGGTAGGCTGAAAGTAACGCAAGTTCTTCTTGATCTGCGCCCAGCGGAGGCTCGTCGAACCTCCAAGTTGGAGTTCGACGAGCCTCCGCTAGTTGAAGAGCTTCCCGGCGGAGGTCTCGTGTGAAAAGGTCCTTAAATCTGTGAATCAGTTCAAGTTTGTTGCCTACCTACGGATCATAATATATTTGTCATTCAGCCTCTCTTGCTTATAAAGCTACTCTGAACTCGTGTTTGCAAACGCACTTTTTCGATATAGTGAAGTATTTTTGAAACATTATGAAAAAACTGGAATGTATTGTGTAGTTGTAATTAGGGCTGCCCAAAAGTAAAAAAAAAAAAGTCGAAGTTTTCAAGTGACGTAGTTTATATCGACGAAAATGCATAACGGAAACACTGCCAAACTATTGGCGCATGTTCGATATCGTGAAATGAGCGATATATTAATTTTACGTCGGTATCGAATAATTATCTTTTATTTATATGTTAATTCTATATCGATATTGAATTATTTTTCAATGATAGATATCGTATTGAATTATCGATATCGTTCGTGCCTGCGTAGGTATTGGATTTGGTAGTTTTGGACCTCCTACATAGAATCCTTGTTGAAAATGTGTATTTATCTTTGGGATTGAAGGTTGGGTTAAATAGTTAATTTGTGGTTGCATATTCGTTGGTTTTTGCATGATTATTAATATTTGATATACCCAATGCAGTGAATGGAATATCATTAGATTGATGTACAACTAAACGCTGTGGCAGTGCCTTGTCATTCCCATTGGCTAGTATTGGCTTAAAGTATGGTGAATTCGATTCTTGTGGCATTGTGGCAGATGCCAACATTGCCAGCATTGCCAGCATTGTAGCCATAGTGCGTGCTGGCACGAAGAACTATCGCCACTGAGATGCCAACATTGCCAGCATTGTAGCCATAGTGCGTGCGTTCTACTGGGCAATTTTGAAGTCTTATTAAAATTATAATTTTAATTAAAGCTCCATATAAAAAATCCTAGTCGTCGGATTTTTGCGGATCTTGAGTATGTTAAATAAGATTTTTTTCTGAAGAAAATGATACCAAAAACACTAATGTAGCAATTTGTCCGAGGTTTGGTCCAATTTTTATGTAAATGGCCTGGATCAAATACATCTTACCTCCGCAAGCTGGTCTTCATACCTCTCAATCACAGCACTCTCCGCTGCGTAATCTTCGTCACTGCATTCAGCATCCAAAAGCGGTTCCAAATATTTGAGATCGAGCTTCCGTAGGTCGTTCATGGTCCCCTCCATCTTTCTAGCTTGAGAGCCAACGAATTGACGTCCGGACTCTCCTCCGTAGTTCCTTTTCTGTGTCATGGAGGGTTCTTGTAAATGACGGTCATACCTGGGGCCCGCATATTCTTTAGTCGATCCATAGTCCACAACTGTCACTAATCACGTCGGGGTCACCAATATGTTACGTCTCAAATGACTTCCCGTCGTCTTCGTCGTATTAACTATAGTGTTAATGACAGAATGAACTCACTTCAAAATACAGATACCGTTTAATTCACAGCTTCCGAGGTACAACCACTCCTTTCACATCAAAAAGTTAACCAAGTCCTCCGCGTCTCCATAGAAACCCAATAACAACCAAACAAATGCACACAAACCAAACATCTTTGAAATGCACTGCCCTCTTGATTAACTATCTCCCATCACGGTCCTCTTGATATCCCATTTCCAACAGTGACCATTTACATTATTGATTCGTAATTATTTCTGGCACCAGTTTACCTACGTTTGTCACGTTGTCTTTTGGTTGTGTAAGTTAAGATTGTATTTTCTGCTATTTGTAAGCCTATATAGTATGAAATGTGCATAAGAGCTACATTCTCGCACTTACCAAACGATTGTGGACAAGAGTCAAAGCCAGACAGACTCTATCACACTTCAACAACAACTCATTATTATAGCCGGCGCAGCTGGTCGAGGTCGATTAGGCGTTGGTCTAGTAAACTGCGGTCTCTGCATTCCAGGTTCGAATCCCGGCTTGGGCATATATGTCATGTGGCGTTTTTTTATCCTCATAATCACCCATACATCGTCTAGATTAGCCTCTTTGCAAAAATATGGGACGTAAAACCCCAAACATCATCATCAACAACTCTTATTGACAATGACAAAAGTGAAAGGAAAGAACACATGAGAAATCTGTGAATGCATTCTTATACAAATTTGTATTACAAATCGGTGTATGTCAAGGGGGCCCCTAGGTCACGGGGCTTGTAAACACCGCACATACCTAGTACTATAGAGAGTTACGCCACTGCAATCATCATTTCAGTGGTGAGGACAGTTGTCGAGTTTCATCATTGGAGTGCGGAATTATCTTATTTGTTGTTTAGTTTATGTGATTTGTGTGGGTTTTAGTTATTTTTAGTTGCTTGGTAAACACCTGAAGGATTGTTAGCATTATTTACGTTTGCTATATCACTCAACTTCCTGATGTGAGCAACATAAATTACGCTTTAGATTAGTTAACACTTTGATTTTGTGTGTGTTAAGTATTCACCGGATGGTTGTCATTTTCGTTTTCCCTCATTATTATCTTCTTGTGTTATACTTGCCACGCTGTAAGACGCAATGTGTCCCCTAAGATTCTATGAACAGTCGGTCGCTCCACACGGTCTATTTCAACGGTATTCATCGCTGGATTTCCCGATACCTCCATTGTTATTGTCCACTGCATCGACTGCACCAACCTTGATCAGAATGCGACCCCACCACGTCTGACAACATGCGAGCGATATTATCACTACAATACCTGAGGCAAGAGAACGAGATGGAACTAGATTTAAGTTGGTAGTTGTCACAAGCCTCACTACCCTATTATATAATCCGTGACGACACCTTGCAAAGTACTTAGACAGGACTATATGTTTATAGTGTCAACCTCCTGTCTCTGTTCTTCTCTGTGCTCACTTCTCTATTTCTTTTTTGCTCGTTTTTGTTCCTGTTTTCAATTGGATTTCTGATTGGCATCGATCGTCGATTTCGTTGATCAATCCCCTCAGGCCCCCCCCCCCCCCCAAAGTTAGATGAAGTTCGAAGCTTTCTGCGCTCTTCAGTGGCGTAGCGCAATCTCAGGCGGCCCCCCACTCTGAGCGCTAAAGGGCCTCAGCCACTTACAGCAAATAATATAATATATAATTCTATACAAAATAGTATTTTATATTATGCATTAATTAATTTCGTGGACCAATTAACGTTAGTAACAAGTAGGCCTATTCACCACTGACACAGGTGGCTCAGCGGAAATACGCGATACTGGTTCGATTCCAGCCCCCGGCTTTTTCCTCTAGGTTTCTTTGGGAAATGGTCCGATGGGTGTTCACGGACACGGGCAAATTGTATTTTTTGGTTATATCTAGCGATATATAACCTGAAGAAAACAGTTCTCCAGCTCAGGAGAGGGTTCTAATTCAAGCGCCGTCTATCTAGCTGTGATGTTGTTGGAATTTCAAACACGTTGAACTTTTTCTCTATTTCGTTTCGAAATTAATTATCCACTTTTTATCCACCCGTACCCAGAAGTAATATATCACTATCACACGCACAGAGATTTTAGTTGCTTTAGCTAGACTTACGGTTTTAGTTGCACTTTTTTCCTTATTGTTTGTGTCATCTGAAAAAAAATGTAATATTCTTTGTTGTTGTCTTTGACTCGCGCGTCAGTTTCAATTTTGAGATTCCATTTTTGGACTTTAGATTTGATATCTTGGAATTTTGCTCTTGGCAGTAACGATAAAAATCTGTACACCTTGTGCAAAACCTGATCGTTCCTACGCTTTATACAAAAATAGAAACAAAAATCCCACCCGTGACTCGGATGGTTATATCTAACCGAAAGTCAGTATACTCACTTGAGTGAGGGTTGAAATGGGGAGAGCTCCACACAATCTCAAGATAATGGTTTTGGAAATTGGGAATAGGTCTGTCGGTGATTCCAAGAGGTAATGTGCAAATACTATTGTGATCATTCGTAATATTGCTAAGTGGGCGATTGGCAACGTCAAAACTCAATATGGTCAAAACTCCAACTCGAAATCTTACAACAGTTTGGAGCCTTTTGTAAGAGACTTATGTAACATCTTTTCATTGATACCTTCGCTTTCCAAACACTCTTTGTCTTTGGCCCCCTTTGGCTGCATCTGCATATTGTCATCGTTGAGCGTTCAAGAAACGCAGGTTAGAGACTCGGACAAAATCTACTCTCACGGAGCCAATCATGCTCCCCCTAATCCCTGCCCCCCCTCCGTCTTAAAGGCGCGTTTGCTACGGCACTGGCGCTCTTCTTTGTACTTCCAATGCTGTCACCTTGATATAGCGTTTCTCTTTCCAATTCGAGTCGTCACTACGCACAAGTTTCTCCAAAAACTCGTGACTCTTCGTGTTGTGAAAATCTTGCTGCGTTTGGGGCATAGTCCTGTCTGCATTTAGCATTGAAATCTGCTTTGTTTTCTGTTCATATGGTTTATTTTGTTCATTATGGCAATCGCAAACATTTTTCCTCAAACGTTTTAATTCTACCCTTTACCATATAAACTTTTGCCTTTAAAATGTAAGTAAAGTCTGGAAATTGTTTAACAAGTGGAAGTTCAATGGGCACAACATTTATGAACAACGCAGAAGACCGCTGACCAAGTTACTGAAAGTGAGGCATATTCATGAACAATAAGCCTGGATTGTTGGTTGTTTTAGGCTCATAATGGATAGCTTTAATGATTCCAGAAATGTATTTATTTCACTCAAGCACTG
This sequence comes from Isoperla grammatica, assembly GCA_945910005.1. NCBI lineage: Eukaryota > Metazoa > Arthropoda > Insecta > Plecoptera > Perlodidae > Isoperla > Isoperla grammatica. The sequence continues at coordinate 37,877,654 of OX246745.1, forward strand.
GTTGAATTGTGGTTTGAAAAGTGATTCGGTCAGCCTAATAATTCGTGTGTTGGCAAAGACTTCTTTAAATCGTTTCAAGGCTATCTCGCAGATTATGCTGCAAGAATCAATTATTATTGGCTTGGATTTATTCAAAACGGAGCATTTCTTCGTTTTCAAAACGAACTCGCTACCCATGAATGAAAAAAACGTGGTTTCATTTAAAACGGACAATATAAACAATTGCGGAGGCTTAAATATCGCTCTTGTTACCTAGGTATATTTAGGTTAAAAATCACTTGATGCCTTCTGTGGATGTTGTTGGTGGCCTAGGTTTGCCCATTCTGTGACATTTATCAAGGTCAGAGTCTGACATACCAAGCTCAAGCTTCTTGTTTAGGAGCTGGATGACTACTTCAACAACGTTCTCATAATCTATTTACTTGGACTCCATTTACTTACAAGCAATTGCGCTGGCTATATTGCACCATTTATCCATTGCGTTGTAGAGTTTCCTCTTTGAAACTGGCCCTTCAATTCTTCGTAACTTGTATTTACATAGCTTTTTAACTCCGTAAGCTGAGATCGTAAGCCTAGTGGTCTTTCAGCCTTGGTCTTATTAGTGCTGTAGGCTTCCGGCCCAGTGACGTACGCAGGCGGGGCCGGCTGGCGCATCCCTTGAAATCCTAGCTTGAATTATACTTGGCAAATTATCAAAATGTAACCAAAAATATAAATAGAGTTACGTATTAATTTCTCTATTTGCTTAGTCAGGACACACTTCCGTATAGAGTAAATTGTATAAGTTTAACAAGATAGTAATTCTATATAAAATTGAATGCTGCGATATTTTGAAATCGTATTTGACAACGTTAGAATCCGTATCCCGTTCAGCAAAGTACCTTACCTTCTTCAAAAACACATTGAAACTATTTAAAAAATACTGGTCCAAAAGAATTACCTGCGGCGCTGTTGTGGTGGATATTCCGCCCAACCCCCCCATTGTGTCATTTGTTGAGCATCTTTTTACATTTATGTTCTCCTCTTGGCAGCCCATCTCTGCGTACCCCACTGCTTGAGCCTATATCCATTGGGGTCAACTTTGTCTAATTAATCTTAAAGTCATCATAGTAGTGGAGGTCTTCTCTTCGAATGAGCATAATACAGACTGCACGTCAGACAAGCTTTCTACTTCTAGGCCTAGGCCTAGGCCTAGACTTTCCGCATGTGTTTCGTTCTAAGAAAGCACTTTATTTGACGAAGAAGAAGACGACCTCGTATTTTTACCCATCGCGCACTTAGAGAAAATGAATTAAAGAAGTTAAGCCATAAAAGTTTTACCGAAGTTCCCCTATAGGCTCTGTCAGAGTGAGATTCGCAGAAGTAGGCCTATCAATACAACAGGTTATTATGCCATGAAAGGCTCTTCGTATCCTGTGGACCCAATCGTTTTATAATGATATTTGGAGACATATTTATGGTCGAAGGATTATCTCGATACCACCCCACATTACGGAATACAACAAAAATCAAGATTATTTGCATGCGTAGTTGTTCCCCGCACCGCCAGGCAGCCCAGCTACTATTTGCTTGCGAAGTTCCCCGCCATGCCGCGCCGCCGGCACTCGGCATTTACTCGCTAGCCTTCGTCGGAGGCGGACGTGTTTGTTTTCACTCCTGCTGTGAGACCGTTAGGCGGTCGCAATCACTGGGCCCTCGTGATCGGCTGGCCATTCTCTGCAGGCCTACTTCGCCGCATACGAGATTGCTTTTTCTTTCGCGGTTCGATCAGACTCCTGTGATACTTGCGATAGCTGCCTGTTCAGCTCCTTGTGGGGACCATACACTTTACCCCTTAACACCTCACCGAAACCACCCGACCCCCCCACCCCCCATATTACGACGCCCATCTGTGTGTTGTAGCTGATTCACCAAGCGTGATAATATCTAGCTGTCGAGTCTGTTCTAAAACACTAAGCTTAATCAGTCCTGCTCTGGGTGCTTTCCTACTTGGGTTGACCCTCCAACCCCCCCTTCCCCCCCCCCCCCCCTACCACCAACCAACTAACGACCCCCGTCTGTGTATTGCAACTTATTCAAACCCAGCGTCATAATATCTAGCTGTCGAGTCTGTTCTAAAACACTTAACTGAATTCAATCAGTCGCGCTCTGGGTGCGTGCCTACTTGGGTTCACCCTAAGACATACACCCTACACCCCAACCCTCCCACCCTACCCCCCATACAACGACCCCCGTGATATGTATTGCACCTGATTCACCCAGCGTTACAATATCTATAGTAGCCGCCACTTTTATAAGGAACCAAACCGCACGCTGAAGACAGAGAACCAATTGAACGCGCGCGACTTAAGAACTGTTCAGTGTTGCCCGATCCACCCTACCTTCGTTGAAGAGACGCGTGCGTCACTGTGCATCGCCCCCCTCCCCCAGATCTACAAGGGAGATACGACAATACAACTTTGCGGGAGTGCCCCTCACCCCTCGCGACCCATCACGGTCCGCCGTGACCACGTGTAAAGCACAAAAGTAGCCCTTATGAATACTATTTTCAAACAACCGTAGACAAACCCAACCCATCTCATAAAGTCGCTTCCGGTTTGCATCCGACTAAGCGTGGCGTCCACTACAGCTCTCGAGTCTGTCTTAAAACACATCTGAATTATCAGTCCCGCTCTGGGTGAATTCAAGTTCCTTGGGTTCACCCTGCACCCTGCACCCCCACACCCTACATCGTTCCGCTTTCTCTCACCCCTAAACCACCCCAACCCAACCCCCTACCCACAAAATAACGACGCCAGTAATGTGCGTTGCAAAGGTTCACCCAGTGGCATATGGTCCAGCTGTCGGGTCTGATAGAACGAGGTTGAAGTCATGTCATTTAAAGGGAGGTTGTTGAATCCTTGTAGACCATCGGATTATCTCACAGACACTCTTCCAAGGCTGGTTAATGACTTGACTATCTACTGGATATTGTTTAAATACTACTGAACACGTATATTTTAATGAAATGGATTAATATTCAAACACATGTTCAATACTGGCACCCCAGTCCAGCTTGTACCATTTCTTGTGTCAAAAACGTTCACAAACAATGTGTGCAGTAGCTTGGTTGTTAAGGATTTGGGTGTGACCCAGGTGTGACCTTTTCGTTTGGATCTTATTATTTTTTAATTGTTTAAATTATATTTTATAATTCCTTTTTCTGAACGATAATGAAACTGCCTTTTTAATCAATCGCTATCAAAGCACTTTAATAAATAAATGTCTCAAGATCTGCCTCTGCCTCTCTGGTTTGGCCCTTGGACCTAAACACATATGAATAGCACAAGACTCCATTCTAAAAAATAGCCGTGTTGCCGTGTTTTTTTTCGGACAAACATTAATTATGCACCTATCAAAGAGAGATACAACAATGTAGTTGCCAAGCAACAAATTATTTGTCCGCCTGTGATATCACAGCCCCCTCAATTGAGTCTTGTGCTATTGTGAAAAGTTGTAGTTGATTCTATACAGAACTTTCCTGGCGGTCCATCTACAATCTACATATATAAATAAAATCAATTAATACTGAAATGTTTTTGTCGCTTTCGTACTAGACATCATGAAATAGTTGATTGTTGTGTGAACATACTTATAGATTTGTGTTGCTAGGCGACGAATATTGAGCAGTGGTCAACAGGGTAATAGTTTAGTTCTAGAATATTGCATTTTGCAAAGCATTAAAAACACTACAATCCCTAATCTGTGTTAAAGAAAGCCAACTTGATTAACTGCCCCAAACGTTTTGACGTAAACGCCACTTAACCTCAGGAACCCACATGGACTGTTCCAACGGCTTTGGCGTCACTTTGGCTTGTTTCTTTACCCTCCTCTTGACTTCTTTCACCAAGAACACTTCGGGATCCTCAATGAACGCTTCCAGCGGCTTCGCCGTCACTTTGGCTTCTGCCACCACCGCCAACCCTCCCACTTTACTCCATACTCACCCTGAGTAATTAATTGTATTCCCTGACCCGCCTTTGTCCATCTATTATCTTACCTTTACCCTACTGCAATGAAGCTCGAAACAGTTCTAAGAGTGTTTACCCCGGGAGGGCGGAGGGACCACCCTCACCAAGCCCCCCATTGATAAAAGCATCCTCTTATCCTTGACAAGGACCACAATGTGGGCCCACAAAAGAGAGAATGCATCCAGGCGTACTTCAGTGAGAGGTAGAAATGAAAGGAAGAGTACACTATATGTTGATTCCTTTTTACCAAAGTTATGGAGAGATGTTCGTTCTGACCCAAGGCCCGTCTGCGCTCGGGGAAGAATAGGTCCACAGTGACTCTGCTAGTTTTAAGAGGTGACGAAAGGATACACTAAACCCCCCCCCCCCGTCCCACTGAATATTTCTCCTCCCACTTGACCCAGCCCTCCCTTGCTAGACTCCCCTTATGACGACCCCCGCGATATGTAATGTATCTGATTCAGACATGAAGCGTTTTACATCTTCATATGTCACCCTCTCATCGTCTCGATTAGTCAAAGTTGAAGAATATGGGACATAACGCCCACATATCATCATCATCACTAGCCCAACAGCTAAGGTGCTGCTACCTGGTGTACATATAGCAACGATAATGAATGCAATAGTGAATCCATGAAATATTATATTTCCGGATGTGATGAATTTGAGTGTTTGGCTCCACATGTGAATGAGCTTATTCTTCATTATCATCTTTCTCATCTTCATTATCACCCGCTCATCGTCTCGATTAGCCATCGTTGCACAAAATATGAGACGTTAAGCCCCATTAATCAATCAATCATCACTAAGCATTTACCAAGCAACGTGATGAACTTACAACTCGAGGCTTTGGGCCCACTAATGTAGAATACACATTAGTACGTACTTCAAGGCTATTTCCTTGTTGATGCTGATTGTCAACAAATTGAAATACTCAAACCTGAAGGGCATTCACTAACACTCAAGTAATTCACTCTTGAGTAGGCCACGTTGTATAGGTAGTTTTGACTAAAGCCCTGGACAAACTGGTCCACCACTACTATTAACATAACTACCTGAACTACCTTCCCGACCCAACTAGCGCTAATCACAGCAATACCCTGCGATGGCCGTCCAATGCTAGCAACTTTACTTAATACAACACTACTGTCCCCACCACGTTGTATAGGTAGTCCTTACTGAAGCCCTAGACAAACTGGTCCACCACCACTACTAACATAACTACCTGAACTCCCCTCCTAGCGCTTATCACAGCAATACCCTGCGATGGCCGTCCAATGCGAGCAACCTTACTTAATACAACACTACTGTCCCCACCACGTTGTATAGGTAGTCCTAACTGAAGCCCTGGACAAACTGGTCCACCACCACTACTAACATAACTACCTGAACTACCCCCCCGACCCAGCAAGCGCTAATCACAGTAATACCCTGCGATGGCCGTCCAATGCTAGCAACCTTACTTAATACAACATTACTGTCCCCATCACGTTGTATAGGTAGTCCTAACTGAAGCCCTGGACAAACTGTTCCACCACCACTACTAACATAACTACCTGAACTACCCCCCCAACCCAGCAAGCGCTAATCACAGCAATACCCTGCGATGGCCGTCCAATGCTAGCAACCTTACTTAATACAACACTACTGTCCACACCACGTTGTGTAGGTAGTCCTTACTGAAGCCCTGGACAAACTGGTCCACCACCACTACTAACATAACTACCTGAACTACCCCCCCGACCCAGCAAGCGCTTCTCACAGCAATACCCTGCGATGGCCGTCCAATGCGAGTTTAACATCCTCAGATGTATGTGTAGCGGGTCTGGGGCGAAGTCCCAGCCGTGAGAGCTCAGTTCGCCGAAGACGATTTTTTTTCTTCATATATGACATGTTTTAGCCTTTAAACACGTTTCAGAAACGTACAATGATACATGAAATAATATGACAGTTTTCCCCCGTCTGGGCCCGTGGTAGTACTTGGCCTAGGGAGTAAGAACATTCAATACATTAAGGATTCAATATAGTTTCTTATAGGCTGTGCCGATCGGAAGACGAGAGAAAAGAGGAACCCCCTGACCCCTTCCACCCATAAGCATTTTAAAATATATTCCTCCAACAATTTTCCCATTTCTCTAACTCCCCCGCCCCCCCCCCCCCGCTCCCCCGTATGGCCCGGAGGAGAATAGGTCCAAATTGACAACATTTGAAATTTGATGACGAAAAACAAGATGTTTACGTTTGCGCGAGCCGGGCCCCCCTAAACAGGGGCGGCGTGAGTCTCCTTTACGCAACCGATTTCTTTCTCCCACTTATTTCCACGTCAAGATCCGAAACAGAATGAGGCAAACGGTAACTTTGCCCATCGTAAGATGCGACGAAATAAAGTCCTCCTATTTCCCTTTTCCTCATATTAAAATCTCTTTAAATATGTATTTCTACCAGTTCATTTCCACCAACTATCCATCGGCGTGATGTAGCCTAAATATTGTCAACGTCGTTAATAAATGAAAATTATATTTCCATTATATTATTTTGAATAACTGTAAAGTCTCATTTTGATATCTCCAGCGGTATTGTGGTAGGAAAATTCGAAAGATCGGGAATTGCAAAAAAGTGCTATTTTGAGGCAGTTAGCAGTAGTTTAGTATGATTGTCAAAAGAATGCTTCAATTAATGGTGCCTGGTGGTTGGTTTTTCTCTATGTGGCATAGGTACTTATTAGTTATCTGTTTGTGATGTTTCAAAGTTGATGGACACCCGTTTGAATCCGATAGCACAGATAACTAATTAACCTGTGCCGATAGTAATGTAATACAGAGAAACATTGGTTCAGAGTTTTGAGTTTTGACTTTCGAACATTTTGTATGGTCAATACTATTTTAATAAAACTGTTTAGTTTGTTTTAATGTAAACCACACCCAGAGTTACGATAAAGCTAAGAAGAATGCATTAATACTACTGCCACATGCTACTTTTTATCATTAGTAAACCAGTAGCATGCTTTCATAGACGATAAGAGACGCAGATTTTAGTAGTAACAGTAGCACAAAAATATGAAAAAATCACGCTAATTTTTGTTGCTATTTTGCAAGACATAAATAAAAAAAGTCAATAAAATAATTTTTGATAGGAATACATAACTGAATAAGCAAACATGTTTTATCAATGGGCGAGTATTGGATGTGTGTGGTTCTTACATCAGCAGGGCGATTCTCTAAGATGCGCGGTAAATTTAACTTTAACGACACTTGTGTTAAACCTTCCACACGATAAGCTACCGCGCGATTCCCAACTACCATTTCATAACGTTCGATAACCGTATCGAAAGGACGTAGCCGTTGCAGCAGAGCAGCGACTGTTATATATTAGTTTGTGGTTGTTTTCGAGACGGCTGTGTAGAAAGTTGACCAATGACAACGCGTGAATAAATGGAACGTTTGCCATTAGATGCGTTTGATTTTCGGACACCTTCTGCACTTTTTGCACTTATTGCAGTATAAGGGTTTGTGTGATTTACCGGCACCTTTTGTACTTTATGCCATGTATCCCATGAAATAACATGGAGTGAGTGCAAAGAGTATAAAATGTGTAGCCAAATCAAACGAATCTAGTGTTTGAACTTAGAACTAGGGTTAGGATTCTAGGCCTACCCGACTTGCCGTGACGGCACGGCCAAACTAGGAAAGTAGGGTTATGATACGAAATTACTTCTAGACTTTTGTTACATAACTACAAATTATATTTTCTTACTTACAGATAAATTTTAAAATATAAATATCGTATATTTGTATCGATACACACAGCAAATTTCTATAATCATTTAGTTCAAAAGGTGAAGTGAACATGAGACGGTTTGAAAAGTCCGCCATGTTTTCTTATCACCCGTCTAAAGGCAGGGGTATGGAGCGCGCTACTTTTAACGTAGGTGGTCTTTGGTCTTGTCGATAAAACACGGTAGAGAATCGCTAACTCAATGCGGTAAGGCTCGTAACGTCCAAAACGGGCGTTAAATTTACCATGGACCTTAGAGAATCGCCCTGCAGGTCTTCTTCACAACTTGATGAGGTGAACATCTACGGGAATATGTATTTCCGAGCTTATAAGGCGGGTCAACACGAAAGAAGTGATGATTCTGTGCTAACGTGCTCATACATCCATTAAAGTATCTTACATTTACACGTTTATGGTTTGGTGCGCTGCACACATAAATAAATAAATAAATATATATATATATATATATATATATATATATATATATATATATATATATAAAGTAATAATTTCTTGGGGTATTGTCACGTGAGTTATAAAATGAGGGTTTTGACTTACCACCTGTATCCCGACGTTTCGATGTGATATTACACATCCTCCTCAGGGATTCCACCAAGTCTACCTCCCTCCGCTCGGCCGGTCGAATCTCCACTATGTATCTATATATATCTATCTATCACTTGAATCTACACTACATATATGTATTGTTAATACATAAATGTTAAAACATTTGTAAAAAAGCTGAATAGTGTCATTTGTTAGAGCGATATGTCTGTGTATCACGAGTTTTGATTTAATTTCATGGTTTCTAAATAATGTGTGTACAAAATAATAATATGCATTTGATTGTTGGCTCAAAAATGGAAAGAAGTGTCAATAAAACATTTATTTGTGTATTTTCAAGTGTATATAACAGTCTTAGCTCTATCAGTGACCTTTATTGTTAATACTAAGAGAACACCAAATGAGAACACCGTTGATAGATCCCTCATCTGCTGTTTATGTCAACCCGAAATTACTCACATTGTTACATTCATTACAAACAAACAAGTTTTATAAATCAATTCGATATCATTCAAAACGCAAAATGTAATACGTACGTAATAAGAGGTGTACTTCAGAGGGACAGTAATAAATAGTTGATTATTGTGATAATCAAACATTCTCTTTTAATAACAAGTAGTTTTACTCATATTTGAAGAGTGAAAGAGTAGAATGATATTAAGTGGGTGGTTTGTTGCCCCTTTCCTCCAAAGAGCCCTCAATTTCATCTTCATTATCACCCACTCATCGTCTTGATTAGCCAAGTTGCAACATTATAAGACGTTAGCCCAAATATCTATCAATCAATGTTGTTAAGTAATTACTTATCCAGCACCTCTCCACCCCCAGACCTGTGCACACACGAAGTTGTACGAGGTCGTACCAATTATTCATTGAAAACCACTTTATCTTGCGTTTGGTTGAAAAATTAGCCTCATATTCCTTTATCAAAATATTACTGTGACTGCTTTTCACGTTGTTTGCCTGTAAAGTCTTCCTTTTTTCTCGGCTTCCTAGATCCTAGATGGTAGATATCGCTCCATATCTTGTCTTCTTCGATTGCAAAATTTTCAACACATGTGCATTTACTTCTTTTTTGGGTGAATGCACGTTGTGTTTTCGCACATGCTGCAGCTTCGTCCTCTTCTAGCGGAGACCCAGTATAGAAGATGAACCCTCCCTGTTAGAAGATGAACTCTCCCTGCTAGAAGATGAACTCTCCCTGCTAGAAGATGAACTCTCCCTGCTAGAAGATGAACTCTGCCTGCTGGAAGATGAACTCTCCCTGCTAGAAGATGAACTCTCCCTGCTGGAAGGTGTGGGTCGATAATATTGTGCTGCCCTTCACTGGTAGAGTCCTCACCTACAACATGGGAATGTCTTTGATTAGAGAATAAGAGAACTGATCCATGTAGAGATCAGGGGTGTCTATAGTCTGTCCCGATTCAAGATACACACCGGCAAAATGCGCACTAAATGGAACTGTTTCTTATTGTTGGAGACTAATGCTGTCTATCATCCTCTTTATTTGGCAAACCACTTTGCTTCTAACATATAGTGAAGACAGCTCCAAACCACATGGACCGTCGAAGCAAGAGATAATTATGGTCGACCCTTTGAAAAGGGACAGAATCTTGAGCCCCCGTCTTCCTATTGTCAAGTGGGTGTTTTTCTTATTTGAATAGATATTATTGGTGGTCACTTTTTTTTTTAACTGTGCATCCTTCCTGGTGACAAGCTTGACGTTTACAAACTTGCACAGTGATCTGGAAATAAGCCGCCCTCAGAGGAGTCCTCTTTACCGGCGTGCATCTTGGATAGAGACAAACTGTACCTTGCACAGTGAGCGGGAAATAAGCCTCCCTTTGAGGAGTCCTCTTTACCGGCGTGTATCTTGGATAGAGACGAACTGTACCTTGCACAGTGAGCTGGAAATAAGCCTCCCTTTGAGGAGTCCTCTTTACCGGCGTGCATCTTGGATAGAGACAAACTGTACCTTGCACAGTGAGCGGGAAATAAGCCTCCCTTTGAGGAGTCCTCTTTACCGGCGTGTATCTTGGATAGAGACGAACTGTACCTTGCACAGTGAGCTGGAAATAAGCCTCCCTTTGAGGAGTCCTCTTTACCGGCGTGTATCTTGGATAGAGACGAACTTTAGTTCTTTTCGTTAATTTTAACAGTTAACAATTTAACAATTAACAATTTTAAGCTCGAAACATTTTGGCAGTCTAGTAAAGGCGAATCTCAAATCTCTGTTTTGACCTGCTTTGCCAACTAACACAACAATTTTCAATTGTGTTAATGAAATGTAAACAATGGTTAGGTTAGAATGCGAAGTAGGCTAAACATGCTAAACCAGAGATTTGAGATATGCCCAAAATTCATTACTGGCAATATTTTTATTGTTTAACCTGGAAACGGACACATCTAAACCAATGTTTAATTCGTTGTTGCGGTCTCCCTCCCTGGCCCGAGTCTCTAGAACTGTCCCGAGTCCCTCTTCGCGCCCGGTTGTGTTCCCGAGGCCGGTGCTATGAGGAAACTTTAAACGACTTTAAACAACCGGGTAAAAGTGAGAAATTATTCACATCAAACAACATTAAATAAAAAAATAAACGTGTTAAGTGTATTAATAGTGCTTAATTATGACAAATCAAAACAAGAACAACTAAGTACAAACATATTAGAAAAAAACATATCAACAATATATAAAAAATATATACGAAAGGTTCAGAATTATTCAGAGGCATACTGTCTGGGGGTAAAAATCAACCTTGAAAATAAGTATGAAAACAAGTTTTTGTTTGGTGTATGTTGATTCTGGGCAATATTTAATGAAATGTGCATTTATTTACGTTCATTGCCAATTACGAAAGTACTTTGACGAAAGAGTGTCAGGAATATGTTCAATATGCTGAAATCCATAAATCCGTTATAATTTTGCATAGCCTATGAGTGACCCATGACCCACCCTAAAACAAAATAAATTTAAAAAAAAATCCCTGTGCACTATTTTTCATTAAATCCTTCTACTTGTCCGTCTCCTCTATTTACACCCGGATGTCATAACACCTATTTGTTGTATACGCCGTTCAACATCTTATAATGAAAACCAATCTCCCTCGCCCACATAGACAACCTAGCTGCCAATACGATGATAAAATATGTAATATTAATAACACTGACATACAACTAACTAATGCGAGCAGTCTCTCTTGGTTTTAATATTCTGCCTTGGCTTTTTGTTTATGAGGCCGCAAGAGTTTTTGATATCTTTCTAATTGTCCAGTACGTATGAACATATTATAACCCACCATTCCCCACAGTCAGGAACGCAATTATTAACAAAGACGAGTAAAATCTTATCCGTCTGAAAACATTTTTTTATTTATTTTTTATTAAACATAGATTTTATATGACATTATCACATTTGCAGTAAAATACCATTAATGCTACACGATTTCTAAAAGTGCCAACTCGTTTGGCCAACGCGTTAGGCCATGGCATTGACTTATGGGAGTCTGTTAGTCGTAAGAGGCGACCAAAGGAGACCCATCTAGGCTCGGGGCAGAATAAGCCCAAAATGACTCTGCTGGTCGTAAGGGGCGACAAAGACAGACCTTGTCTCCCCCCCCCCTCACTGTCCCACTAAAGCTTTCTCCCCCCACTTGGCCCTGCCCTCCACTGGTGGACTGCCCTTGTGATCTTCCCTCGAAGTGTTATGACTCTGCAAGTCGTAAGGGGCGACAAAGAGAGACCTTGTCCCCCCCCCCCCCACTGTCCCGCTGAAGCTTTCTCCCCCCCTTGGCCCTGCCCTCCACTGGTGGACTCCCATTGTGATCCTCCCTAGATAAGTCAAAATAACTAAAAAAGTATGGAGCTGATCCCCGTTTTTTTTTTTTTTTTTTTTCGATAATTAAAAGGCACGCTTAGGATGGTGTGTGTTGTGAATTTCAGCCAAATATCTTATAAGTTCAGTTTCAATGGATCAACTTTAATAATAGTAACTCGGGCCGCAAAAGCCTAAAACAAGTTTTAATAGTAGGGCCTATACGTGTTTTAGGAAGCATGCAATATTTTCAGCATGCATATATGCTACGTTTGTTTAAAGCCATCATAATCTACACGAAAACTCGCCATTCTCTCCATATAATGTTGGAGCTCTTAAATGAAAACTTAACATCCATAACTGAAAACGAATCGTTTGATTTTGGAAACTTTCCCTCAGTATCTACGTACTTAGTTGGATACAATTGTGTCATCCAATACAGAGTTAAAAATATAACACCATACGAGAGTGCTAACTCACGTTTTTTACGACTTGGAAAAAATCGGGAGCATAGCAGTACATACTTTCTGTGGACCCGATTCTTCCGGCCACCGCTGCTGCATGGCTTTCAATAGGCCTACCAGTTTTTACAAGAATATGGACAAGAGGTGGTCATGCAGCCTCCTTCGCATGATTTTTTTAATGGTAGATCCATCACTATCAAACTGTCCTTTCGAGAACCTCTTTCAATTTCCTGGGGTTTCGATATTTGGTTCTGTTCTCTATACATCAAGCCTCGGCGGGAAGATTCCACGAATTTTTTTTTTCTTGAAACTCTGGATAGAATTTTGATATTAGATCTATCATTATCGAACTATCTTTTCTAAAACCTGTAACCGAGACCACGGTTGTGACCGTAAACTGGAGAAAAAATGGAGAAAAAATGGAGAAAAAATGGAGACTTGGTCCTGACACGTGGTTCTCGAGAACCAATAAAAACACTCTTTAATCAACGGAAGATAGTTCAATGTGGTAAAACGATGAAGAATGAGTTACTGCTCAGCTAAATTGACATTACGTCTTGTTGTATCTCGATACGTTATTACATATATAATGTAGTTTCGTCAGTACTACAAACTAGATAAACGTTCTAAATATTGTCTAGAAAAGTGACTGTTTTTTTGTTGGTTTATTCCTGTGTCCAGTAGAGATTGTCAGGTAGCGCCCTTCTTAATCATGATAGTTTAGAATATAAAATAAATCGAATCATATTATTAATATTACCTATATGTCTTCATAATGACCCGTCTGGCCCCGGGGTTGAATAGTGCCAGGGTGACTCTGCCAGTCGTAAGAGGCGACGAAAAGAGACCCGGTCCCCCCCCCCTCCAAACCCTCACTGTCCCCCTGAAGTTTGCACCTCCCTCATGGCCCTGCCCCCCCTTGCTGCACTCCCCGTATGACGACCCCGCAATGCGCAATGGATCTTATTTGGACATGTGGCGGTTAATCATCTTCATATATCATCCACTCATGGTTTTGATAACTGTTAGCCAAAGTTGCAAACATTTGGGTTTTAAAACACAAATATCATCATCATCATCGTCTTCATAATTATTATCTTTTAAATTTTATCTGTATATGATCAAGGATAAAGAGTATTCTAACTCTAGAGAGGTGGTTAAATACTGCAATAAAGAGTGTTCGAAGGCCACATAACCTTCCCCAACTGAAGTACCGCCTACAACTGACTATGCAGCGGTGCTAAAACGTGCCTATAAACCAACCAAGTGATTAGCGCCAACTCAGGCGAAGTTGTACTTAGCTCGTGGTGTATAGCTTATCGCTGGTTAGTCATTGTCTATTTGTGAACAGAACTTTCGACCAGCGAATTAAAAAATGTAATTCATTATTATTACAAGATTTGTACCATCACATTTGCTTTGGTAAAATTTGAACCGGTTATTGCATCTTCTTGTTTTTAGCTATAGGATATACCTAAAGTTATAGTGTCCAAGCAATATTTTAGCTGTTGGACCTCCGGCGATATTTGTTGAGTTGTTTTTCAAATGCCCCCCCCCCCCCCCCAAAAAAAAAGAAAATAAAAAAAATACGTGACTTGATACATTTACTGGCACTGGTAGTATTGTTTATTCAGAATCTTCCTTATGTTTCTAGCATTCGGTCGGTTAGATTTAATATATATGACGGTTTCATTTCATTCGAAAGCAAATAGCATTATATTATCTATCGTTGAGGTAGGTAGAAGTGGATTGAGTGTGCAAGGAAGCTGCGATTCCGAGGCGATTGACAAGAGCTTTGTTAAACCTCCCATAAAAGTTATTTGTTGCAATATCTTAAACAATATTTACTATTTCATTGCAAGGGGTTATATATTTGTCAGTGAAAGCGACACTTTTTTGTGACGATCCTGGCGAATTGTGGTAATGGGTGCCAAACATTGTAGATCTGGTTAGACAATCCACCATTCTAGGGATCCTTGAATGCTGCTGCGACTGCTCCCCCGCTCCCCTACTTCCCCCCCCCCAGGCCACTCCTACACTCGTGACACTTGGCCACTCGCCCACTATTCTATTTCTATAAGTCTATAATACTCTAATATTCCCATCATTTTATAATCATACCCACAACATACTCACATATTCTCCTTCTCTCCTACTAACATACTAACATACATACTCCCTTATTTACATACTAACATACTCAATTCACATACTCGCATATTCTCCTACTCTCCTACTAACATACTAACTCACTCTCCTACTAACATACTAACACACTCTCTTACTGACATACTAACACACTCTCCTACTAACATACTAACACACTCTCCTACTAACATACTAACACACACTCTCAACTAACATACTAACACACTCGTCTAATAACATACTAACACACTCTCCTACTAACATACTAACACACTCTCCTACTAACTTAGTGACACACTCTCCTACTAACATACTAACATACTCTCCTACTAACATACTAACACTCTCCTACCAACATACTAACACACTCTCCTACTAACATACTAACACACTCTCCTACTAACATACTAACACACTCTCCTACCAACATACTAACACACTCTCCTACTAACATACTAACACACTCTCCTACTAAAATACTAACACACTCTCCTACTAACATACCAACATACTCTCCTACTAACATACTAACACTCTCCTACCAACATACTAACACACTCTCCTACTAACATACTAACACACTCTCCTACTAACATACTAACACTCTCTCCTACTAACATACTAACATACTCTCCTACTAACATACTAACACATACTAATAAACTAATATATTTACACACTAACATGCTAACATACATACTAACACTAATAAACTCACATACTCGCATCATCTCAAACTCTACTGGTGTATACTACTCTACTACTACTGATATCAGCTTCTTGACAATATTGGTGATCTGACAGACACTTGAGATGGTAGCATTGAATACGAGGCTGCGGTTAATTCAGAGCGACCACCTCCCTAGATCAGCATTGTTTAGCTACCATGTCTGTGCTAAACCTCCTGAGCCACAGGCAAGAAGGCCTACTATATGAAACCTTCTTTGGCCTCAGGGCGGTGGATAGCAAATTGATATTTTCTTTCAAAATCCCCAATTTATTTTTACCGGCCGGCATCTTTTATCAAGAACGTAATACGAGAATGATTCCTTTTTACTTCAAAGAAAATAATGACTACCGTCATAATGTTCATATAAGTTATATTAACAAAATGAAAAGTAATTGTTTTATATTTTGAGATTTAAATCTGTTTAATAATAAATATGATGGACTATATATGTATATATATATGGGGTGTGTTCATCATGTTGAACGAAGCATGAGCAGATAGAACATACACACATAAAGGAACTGTGATTAGAATTAAGGACTTTCCCTTAGATAGTGGAAATAAATTATTCAGTATCGAAAGTGACTCTTCCAATCTCTAATTTCCTTTGAAGTTAAGTTTCGTGTGTGTATTTTAAAACTGTTGCACATGTCTCACAAGTTGTGTTAATATAATATGCCATCATGATAGCCATGCTCAGTGGTAATCATTTTCAAAATGGCCAATTCATTTATCAAATTCACAGTACGTAGATGGTCACGTTTAAAAAATTATAAACACTAGTCTATCCATAATTTTGTATTTGAATGTAACGTGCGATATTGAATATACCTAATATTATATACCTATTGAATAGGTATGCAAGACTAAGTAACTTGTGTATTGCAGATCTACCGGAATGTTGTTGAGTGGTATCAAGGAATTGTATACTTCACTGTCCACATTAGTGCGGGTATTGGTACTTACAACATTCCAAACAATTACGCAATACGTAAAAAAAAGTTCGAAGTCACATCCACAAATGGTGGAAAAAAACATTATATTCAAATGATTACACACCTACAATGTGTCATTGTGTAATTCAAGAACAGTTTTACTTTTAAACTTTTTAGTTCACATTTCAAATAAATTTTGTGAATAAAGCCTGTGCTAAATCAAATACCCTAAAAATATTAAAAAGAAAGTGAAAAATAAGAATTGCATTCGGTTTTACAGTCTTCTTCTGCAGCTAGTCTTGTTTTTAAAACAATGAAGGTTTCACCTTTAAACTTAAAAACTTCACATGTAGAATAAATTTTGTGAATAAAGCCCGTTTTAAATCAAATATAAGAAATATATTAGAAAGAAAATGAAAACGAAAAAATGTAGTTGGGTCTACAGTCTTCTTCTGTAGTCAGTCTTTGTGGCTAGTTGTTAGGTTGTGGGTTTGTAGATGTTTGGGTTTGCGGATGTGCGTTTGTGGGTGTGTGAGTTTGTAAGTCGTTGTTGGGTTTGTGCAAGGCCGTCTAGATATATCGCTTCGCTCTCCAGGCCTGCAACTGCTTGGCGTGACGTCACGAGCATAGGCGGACTAGCGAGCGGCCATAGCATGGCGCGCATAGGAATAATACGGCGCGTAACACAGTATTTGCCTTATAAAACAAAGTTACTCACTATTTTGCCCCCTCATATGCATGTCCCAAGAAAAAGATAAAGTTACGGTGCGGATGGTACCGAATTTGTTCCGTGTTTACATCATTTCACTGCGTAATTGGCACCTAAATAAACTATTGACGTTTCTATTTTGAGCCCATAGGCTTATGACACTTCTATTTTACATACGATTTATTCGGAAAAAGCGTATAATTGAAATATATGGTTATGAAATAAAGTGGATAACTTGGATTATTTTGTATTCCAATTATGAATCATAGCATCATAGTAAATTATATCTCTTATTATTCATGCTTACTTTTTAATTATTTGGATGGTATTGGTTATTGTATATCATGTTTGATTCTACAACTGATAATTTAATATCGTAAATTGGTTGATTTTGGTGTAAATAAATTATTTAAAGCATTTTGGACTACTTCTTTGTCGTGTTGATGTACTGTAGTTCGATTTACAGCCCAGCACGCAACATTTGCGAGGCATTTTGTCCGCCGAACCTCCGAGTTTATTTTATGGGAATAAAATATATTCAAAAAACGTCATTTTAAAACAAAACATAAACGGGATTGTCACTGTGAAGACACGATATCACGAATAATCACTGGACATGATTATAAATAACACTTCACATACTTCACGACGTTTCAAATGTTTCTTTTTCCACACAAACACACACTGTACACACCCGCACAAAACTCGGCTCGAATGTAACATGTTGTCTCGACTATTAGGTAAAGACGTGACTTAATTGAAACTGTACTGTATACCTACCTTAGTAACCCATATTGTAGCTCAGACGGAAATAGCTATTTCTTGGATACGTAAATAAGTCGTTAATGGACCATTCAAAGACAATGCAAATGTCAATGGACTTTGAAAGGAATTTTAATCCCATTTCTTGCTACACAGGAAGTGCAAACATATTTCAGACGGTGCAGAATATTAAACTGCCTAGTACATAAATGCATCATGCATCTGACGGTCAGGAATGTCGAGAAAACAAATAAAATTGGGAGATGTTGTGTAGCGCGCAATGCTTTTCATAGCGCGTATAGCCGAGCCATCCGCCTACTTGCGTGACGTCACAGCGGTGATCGAGAGCCAGTTGCAGGCCTGTACATCACGAAGGCCCCGGTTTGTGGGTCGTGGGTTTGTGTGGTAGGATTGCTACATTTGTAATATTTGTCTTGAGTGTTTTAGTTTCTGTTTTCATTGTTTTTTGTGCAGTTGTATTTATTGTCTTCTCTTGTAAGTTAGTTTAATAACTGAATAAGATGAACAATAAGAAAATAAAAAAGTAGGTTGCTTTCAAACACGTAAGCCACTTAAAAAGAATAAGCCATTTTGAACGCGTTTAACCTTTATCATCAGCATAGACAGACTCTATCGACGTCTTGAGGGTTATCGAGGAGGTCGGGTGCCAGGCCACTGACTACTACACCACTGAGCTACCAGACCAGAGTAGCATTGTTCTCCACTCTATCCTTCTCTAATGCATTTCAGCGCGTATAGCTATAGAATCCTCGTGTATGATCATTTACCGTTCATGGTTTCTCGCATGGCAATAGGATGTGGGCGGATATATCATCACACAATCTATAATATCATCTTGACCCGTCTGGGCCCGGGATAGAATAGGCCCAGGGTGACTCTGCTAGTCGTAGGAGGCGACGAAAGGAGACAACCCCCCCCCCCCCCCCCTACTGTCCCGCTGAAGATTTGTCCTTCCACTTGGCCTTGGCCTCCCTTGTTTAATTCCCCTTGTTTCGACCTCCATGATTTGCAATGGATCTGATTCGGATCTGCATCTTCATCTTCATTTATCATCCACTCATCGCCTCTATAAGCCAAAGCTACAAATATTTTGGCCGCAAAACTCAAATATCGTCATCATTATATCATCTTCCTCTTCCACGTCTACACGTCTACTGTCCGTTCAGCCGGCTCAAACCAAGCACAAGATAGAGCTGACCAGTGGCGTATCCAAGGGGGGGGTTATTGGGTTCAAACCCCCCCATGCCCAAAAAAAAAAAAAAAATTATATGCGGAGAGAAGGAAGGAAAGGAGGAGGGAAGAGGAAACTACTATTTCGATTATTGTCTAATAACATACTCAACCGTTAAATCATACGACTTTGGGGTCTTGGTCGTCAGGAAGAGCTGCCTAGGACCTATTGTCTTCCGGGGACAATCGGGAAGGAAGTTTGAGGAATGGGACAAGTTGGAGGAATATATTTTAAAATGCTAATGGGTGCTAGGGGTCAGGGAGATACTCTTCTCTCTCCTCTTACGATTGGCACTGCGTATAAGAAACTTCATTGAATCATAAATATATTGAATCTTCTTATACCCTAGGCCAAATATACCCCGGGCCCAGACGGGGGAAAACTACCATATTTACATCTTTTCCATATCGTAGGGCGTATATTATCAAATTATTTTTTATATCACTGCACATGGCTGGCTACAAACAGAAATTAACGCAAATCAGTGCTAAAACATTCGTCAGAAACGTGTAAATTGTATAGATATTACCACAAAATACAACACTACCAGTTACGATATTTATTTTTGCAGTAATTTTGTTGTTCTGTGACTGGGTTTCAATTGTCTTTGTAGTCATTCTTATGACATTTTCGTATTCAGAAACGTGTTTCCAGGCGTTTAAAACGTCATAAATGAAGAAAAAAATTTCGCCTTCGGTGAATTGGCCTCCGGCGGCTGGGGCTTTCGCCCCAGACCCCTGCCTGCTTGGGATGTTCGACCCCCCCCATTGTCAATTCCAGGATACGCCACTGGAGCTGACCAACTACATCTCGACCTTGCGTCGCTACTGACCGCAAATCAACACGATTGCAAAAACAGTGACCCCCTCCATCACCGCAATACTGGAATAACAACCCTCCTCTAACGCGAGCGTGGCTCCAAACCCTGACAAGAAACCGCCTCCTAACCTCTGACATCTGCAACCAAGGGAGCATTCACCATCGCAGCGGTAATAAGAAGCTTTTGGAGTGAAACCGGCCGTGAGAATCACATACGAAGACATTCACTCATATCTGCGGGCAATGATCTGATGTACCACACGTTCCTCACCAAAGATTTCCGTTAGAAGAAAGATGTAATCCCTGGTACCTATATCGAGTTCTATACCTCTCGACGACATATCGGCCGATTCGACGTATTAAGGCTTCATCATACTCCTCCTCCAGCTGACATCAAGAGGCCAATGCCCTTCTTCGTTGCCACCTTCGGTCATCACACTCCTTGTCCTCCACCTGACATCAAGAGGCCCATGCCCTTTTTCGTTGCCACCTTCCGTCATCACACTCCTTGTCCTCCACCTAACATCAAGAGCCCCATGCCCTTCTTCGTTGCCACCTTCTGTCATCATACTCCTTGTCCTCCAGGTGACATCAAGAGGCCCATGCCCTTTTTCGTTGCCACCTTCCGTCATCACACTCCTTGTCCTCTACCTGACATCAAGAGGCCCATGCCCTTCTTCGTTGCCACCTTCCGTCATCACACTTCTTGTCCTCCACCTGACATCAAGAGGCCCATGCCCTTTTTCGTTGCCACCTTCCGTCATCACACTCCTTGTCCTCCACCTGACATCAAGAGGCCCATGCACTTCTTCATTGCCACCTTCCGTCATCACACTCCTTCTCCTCCACCTGACATCAAGAGCCCCATGCCCTTCTTCATTGCCACCTTCCGTCATCACACTCCTTCTCCTCCACCTGACATCAAGAGCCCCATGCCCTTCTTCATTGCCACCTTCCGTCATCACACTCCTTCTCCTCCACCTGACATCAAGAGCCCCATGCCCTTCTTCGTTGCCACCTTCCGTCATCACACTCCTTCTCCTCCACCTGACATCAAGAGCCCCATGCCCTTCTTCATTGCCACCTTCCGTCATCACACTCCTTCTCCACCTGACATCAAGAGGCCCATGCCCTTCTTCGTTGCCACCTTCCGTCATCACACTTCTTGTCCTCCACCTGACATCAAGAGCCCCATGCCCTTCTTCGTTGCCACCTTCGGCCACTAACGCCGAAACGGCATTTTAATTCAGCTTCCACCATATCCTGAAGAAGAGCGGAAAATATTTTTTAAGAAGAGGCTGATCGAGGGGATAGTCTGTGCCTAAAGTAGGGGCCCCGCGGCCCTGAATGGTTCCACCCTAGGTTGCAGACACCTACTCCGCCTCTTCTTGAGAGTTATCGCTCAGCTATCAAACACATCCAATACTGTGAAGATGGTTTGGAACTAAGTAGATAATGGACGCAGAGTGGCTGAAACGAGACAGCAACATGGTGACGTCATTGGCTGGGCGCGATGAGAGTTAGCGCAGGCGCCAGCTGACTAATACAACTAACTGCACAACTTGTTTGGGTTCACACACACGGACGGACTGGATTGAGTAGGTTTGTTCCGTGTGTGCACTCTTCAAGAATTACTTCTAAAGATGGACCGATGCAATCGGTACGAATCATAAAGATATTTTAATCGATTTTTATCGATGTTAAGCCTAGACCAGCTTACAAGATCCGGCAGCTTTTCAGGGTCAGTGTTCTTACACCTTGCACACGAGTTGCGGCCAGATCAAACATTGCCCTAGGTACGATTAGTAATTTTCAATGTTCATGTTGGAAACCACTCATTCATTCATGTGTATAATAATCTCAAATTCATTTATGTATCATTGCCTTTGTACGTTTTCAATTTTGTCATCTGACGCTTCTCGTTCTTTTTTATACAAGCTCTGGGCATTGGTGGATCCAATTTGAAGTGGCCGTTGCCCGCAAAGAGAGCTCTTATCTTCCCTTTTGAAAACCCTTTATTCATCTGACGTTAAGGTCATCATTTTTACCATTCATGTTGTTATATCTTCTTCGTATTTGCCGGCGCTCTTTGCTACTCAAACGCCAACCAAACTTCCATGACCCCTTAAACCCTAATACTCCAAATTATTGGGTTTTATTTTCTTTGTGACGACCTGGGCGATTGGCGAGATATATTATTGTGCCGACGTCATATAATCCTGCTATCGAATATGTCATAATACCCCAAATATTCATACATTATAATTTGAAGGATACACACAAAGGCATGTCCGTGAACATGGCACTTATATTATAGTAATAATTATAATAATAATTATAATAATTATTATTATTATTTTTTGGTTGCCTGTCTGAGCCCCCGGCTATTTGGCTCAGGGTTACTCTGCAAGTCATAAGAGGTGACACTGTTGATTACCCCAATCACCCCGTAACGTCAAACGACCTAGTTAACACCAATGCGAGATTGGACCAATCCTACCAAGAATGGTATTTTGTCGTGCTTATACAAGTTTTTGTTTGCAACGATTTTCTACGCCCTGTTTTATCTTCCAACGGGCAAGCTAGCAGGGTGATAGCAAGGTTCTATTCGAAACCAAGAGGTTTTGTCGATAGTACGAAGGTAATGGCACATATGGACCTCCACTGGTCCTCCTCATCGCCCTCCAAAAGCGAACACGTGGACCTCCACTGGTCCTTCTCATCGCCCTCCAAAGGCGCACATATGGACCTCCACCGGTCCCAGCCGCCTGCAGCGACTCACGCCCGAGTCCACCCTATTGAACTCCAGGGCCAACAAAACCGTACAAGAAACCCTGATCGCCCAGCGACCAGCCTCCAGACCTCCAGTCGTACATATACATGCAAACACAGTATATGCCATACATTCATACACACTTCACAATATACATACAACAGAACATCGTGATTAACAGTAGACCAAAAAAAAAAGTGATAGCCAAATGCCAAGCTATAAACTGGCCTTCTTCGTGCGAGCAAACTGCTGACGTGCGTAGAGCCGCGCTCAATTACACAAGAAACAACTCACGTGAAACAATGAAAAAAACTAAACCATACGCAATACGACGACGAAAGCGGGACTCGAACCCAGCACGACGAACATAGTCCCTGTCAGGACAAGATCGGGCCAATCCGCCGACAATGCTCGAACAGAAGTTCGGAAATAGTTCTCATAAGAACTGTCTCATACGGACTAAGTAGCAAGAATTGACCTAAAAACCGTCCCGCCTGAGACCGAATTAAAATCCCGACGCAACGAGGTTAATCACGACGCTGACACACATACGAAGAAACAACACAACAAGCAATAATCAACCCCTAAGTATGAAACCAAAATTCGAATACCCTTACCCCCCACACAAAATCCAACCATTGTAACCACGAACTTTATCATTTTCATATATCTTTTAAATTTAGTTCCTCATAATTAATATATTATTATAATTATTTTATTGTATATTTCATATTTCTTTATATATTCTTAATGTATTTTGTATCAGTGTTATTGTACAAATAGATTGTATCTATTTTGTATTTTGTATTATGTTATTGTAATAAATAGTATAATTTTTGCAATTTTTGTTCGTGTTTACATGTATAGTTAACTGTACGGCTGAAGAGAGCCTCCGCACAGACGGTGGCTCTGCAATAGCCTATACATTAAATAAATAAATAATCCTCCAGTGCAGAGAGGCTATCGACACTAAGAGATTGATTGATTGATTAAGGTCTTTTATTAAAAGGCGGGATTAAGGCTAGCTAAACCTTATCTTCCATCCAACCCTTTTAAGATATACAGAGAGAGACACACACACACATCCACAGGTACGCTACATCTTAATACCACGGTCGCGATAAAACAACAACAAATAATCATCTCAGACATGGAAAACCAAAGAAAACAAAAGAAAACCGGTGCCTCTAACCAACTTTGTTGAAGACAAAGTCAGCGCCTATACCAAATTTGGTGTGTCAAAAAAAAAGAAATGATTTCAAGTCAGGCGGCACTACAAACTGGTATGTCATAAACCAAAGTTGGAACTACGTTAACGAAATCAAACAAACCGGCGCTTCCATCGACATAGCAAAAAACTTTCGTGATAAACCAATTTGTCATGAATCAAATTGGCTCCGGCAGCCTCCACCAACTTTGTTATGTACCGAATTCACGAGCCGACCAATGAACCCTTACCACCCTGGTACGGGACTCGAACCCATGTTCAGCTCGGCCGTCACAAGGTTTTACTGGGGGCGTAACCCTCACATGACATACGTGAGCTACCTACCCTTGTCCCTACCACCCTGGTATGGGACTCGAACCCATGTTCAGCTCGGCCGTCACAAGGTTTTACTGGGGGCGTAACCCTCTCTTGACATACGTGAGCTACCTACCCTTGTCCCTACCACCCTGGTACGGGACTCGAACCCATGTTCAGCTCGGCCGTCACAAGGTTTTACTGGGGGCGTAACCCTCTCTTGACATGCGTGAACTCGTACATTTGGGATCGTTGCTATGTCTGAGGAAGACCGGGAGACTAGGTACTTAAATCAACAGTCCTGGGTTCAAACAAATTGAGGAACCGTACATTTATTATTTTAGACAATCGACATTCATCCTACCGTGGCAAAGACGTGGCGTACCGATCAGGATCTATCTGGCCCTTTAATCTACTACTTAGGAGTCACACTACCTTGGTTGGCTTTCGCCCCGTCCGTACGCCCCTCGTGACTCCTTGGTTCGTTCCTCGGGGATAGTCCTTGTGCCCCATGGCATCGTCGGTCGCTCTCGGCCCGCTCCATCTTCATTCGCCCACATATGCGTCCATCTTCAACGGCTCCTCCGACCGATCCCCCCCAAGACTCCAAAACACAACTTTTAATCCACCTCGACCGTATCACGTCACCTTCCCCCCTTTTTACCCCCGATTGGCTTGTGCTAGCTGCTCATGACTATAATCACCAATCAACCTTCATGGTTCGACCCCCCCACTCAAGCCAAAATGCTAGAGTGGGGCTCAGACCAAACTCCTAACAACAATCCAACTTGGGCCTCCCAAAACCCCTGACACAGCAAAGTTACCAAATTACTATTATGACCATTATGCTGTGTCAGTATTCTAATGTAAATTGTTGCCCTAGATAGATGATTACACAATAGCCAGCTCAGCACCTACCTGATTGTGATCAAAACATAATGTTGTTTACCCATATGTCACAATCAAGTAGAATAAAACACGAAAGTGAAGGAATCCAGTGTGAAAATCAATAAACTTCCATTTTCACACTACAATATTGTATCGATCGGTCTTCCGTCTTATGTTTTGATACTAATCTATCTATCGTAAGAGGTGACGAAATCATGCTCTCCCCTTTCTCTTCTACTCTTAACCTGTCCTCCAACTTTTACCCATAGGTACAATCCCCTACCCTCAACCCCTTCAAGTCACAATCGGCTAGTTGGCAGTTTACATCGACGTAGGTGATTAAACAATTAAAATAATAATCAATCCCTCATCGAGACATTATTTGATTTTATTGTACTGGAACTGTATACCTTGCTTTAAGTATTTAAATGCTCTGCCTGTGAATACAGCTGATTGTGGGTATGACGTCATATGACATAACACCGGTGTATTGTTGTGGCCCTTCCTCCCATCTTGTAACACCCGTTGGGCTCCAGGATCCAGGGCGGCTCTGCCTTCCATACGAGGAGATAACATGCGATTATGTCTCATGGTCCTGTGGTTGCCGACATTAGAAAGAAAGTATTCTTCATACAGATTATTATTGATTAAAAATAAAATAAAATAAAATCCCTGGTGTCGGAAGTGATCTGAAGCGATGGTCAGCATGCCAGTCTGTCAATGCATACTTCGTACCTAAGTGCGTCCCTCTTGGTGGTGACCGCTGCCAGCATAGAGGGCTCTTGTTTATATATTTGATAATTCCTTATCTCATTATCGTGGCCCGTCTACTTTATCAATGTTGTGTTCTCTGTCTCTCGTCTCATTCTAATTCATGGCGGCCATCTTTGTGTACTAACTAGCCACTAACCCCCCCCCCCCCCCCCTCCTTAACCCCCACCCCTCTCTACATGTTTATTGTATTCCCTTATAATCCACACCTGTGTGGTGGACTTGATTCATACGATGTTATGTGACCTGTAACTATTGCGTAAGTGATAAAAAAAAAAAAAAAAAATCATTTTCAACACATTATTTGATTAAATGATACGTGAACTGCATGCCTTGCTCTAAGTACAAAGGCTTGTCTCAGTTCATTGTCTGGCATGTCCGAGGATGTGTATCTTAACTTCGTGATTAGTCATCCCTGGACCTGATGGAATCTTGTTTATTATTTCCATGGCATAAAAGCAAGACGGCACCCACATATCTATAAATCATATTCGAGAAAAATATTATCCTAACTGTTATTATAACATCTTCAATAAAGTATCTTAAGTAATTTCTAACTGTACCTAACTATTGCTTCCTACTGACGGTAAAATCCCACCAATGAAATGTTATAAATGTTTTCCATCGAGCAAACGAGGAATCACAAGGAGATGATAATACACCACTTTGAACCCTTTATATCCTCGATCATTGTGCCTGCCCATGGACTGCTATACCTTATCGTGGTGGGCAGGTTTGCGTGTTTTGTTGATCCCGAGAGCTATGCCGGCGGAAGCGTATGCTTCTGGTAGGGCCACCCTAGCCGGACTGGTCGAGGAGGAGAAGTCAGACGAAGCGCAGTCCACACCCCAATCCCCTTTCCTCCCCTTTCCCCTTTCCTCACGCGCCCTCCTACTTGCCCCTTTCCTCCAAAGAGCCCCCAATTTCATCTTTATTATCACCCACTCATCGTCTTGATTAGCCAAGTTGAAAAAATATAAGACGTTAAGCCCAAATATCAATCAATCGATCATTGTGAGCAAAAAGCCAGTGATGGGGATACGGTTCTATTTGCATCTCTATTGCTAATTGAAGAAAGTAGTCTAAAATGTCTACTGAAAAATAAGTGTACACCACTGCACCACTTAGCACCACTTAGAATCCTTAATATTCTTGATCATTGTGAGCAAAAATCCAGCGATTGGGATACGGTTCTATTTGCATCTCTATTGCTAATTGCAGAAAGCAGTCTAAAATGTCCACTGCAAAATAAGTGTACACCACTGCACCACTTAGCACCACTTAGAATCCTTAATATTCTTGATCATTGTGAGCAAAAATCCAGGCGATTGGGATACGGTTCTACTTGCATCTCTTATTGTAGAAAGCAGTCTAAAATGTCTACTGAAAAATAAGAGTTCACCACTGCACCACTTAAGCACCACTTAGAATCCTTAATATTCTCGATCATTGTGAGCAAAAATCCAGGCGATTGGGATACGGTTCTAGTTGCATCTCTTATTGTAGAAAGAAGTCTAAAATGTCCACTGCAAAATAAGTGCACAACAGAAAAATTATACATTGACCCAGCTCTTATATCCTCGAGTCTTGTAGTAAGCCCGCACTGTAAACCTCCCCAAGACATCGCTTGCATGACCTCATTTGTACTTAGAAGTAGGGACTGTAGAACTCTTTTGATAGGGATCATATTGTCTCTCGTTTCTCGTCTGAGCCTGGGATAGAATTGGCCTAGGGTAACTCAGCTGGTCGTAAGAGGCGATCGAATGAGATCCTCCCTATTGCCGTAACTACTTTTTAAATTATAACATATAATATAGAAATCTGTTTCTCGTAAGAGAAATTATAAGTTATCGCCCATTTCCTTCAAACATATCCTTACATTACGGCAATTGTCACCTCCCTGTTCAACACAATACTAATAGATACATTTTTGTTTTTTATTTCCGACTCTAGCCACTCTTAAATGTAGTTATTCCTCCATGTCTCCTGCCTGATTACAAGATAGAACAGCCCCATAATGGCTCTGTCTTTTGTACTCGGAACCAGGCGATAGGCCCTAATCAAATACTACAATTATTCACAAATCAGTGAAATCACTTTTAGTATTTTGTTTCGCTATATACTGTGACTGTCCTTTTAACCTTACACTGGGATGGTATCATTATTTTATTGTGGATTATCTTTTTCCACTGTATATGCTAAGAACTATGATCTATTTTTTTCTTCTGCGGTGAAATTACAGCTTCTTTTGTATCCTCGGGTCGGGTCGTAGGCGCTCCCTCCCACTGTAAACCACCCCAAGACACCACTTGTATGAGCTCTTCGTATTTAGAAGTAGGGACTGATGAGGAACGCTTGTGATATTAATCAAGTTTTCTCTAGTTCATAAGCTAAGGCTCGGATACAGTTGACGTAAGGCGACTCAGCCGGCAGAGTTGGGGAAGTTACCCAAAAATAGTAACTTTTTAAAAGCTGAGTAAGTGGATTTTAAAAGTAATTAGTTAAAAGTTAAAGTTAGTTTATAAATAAAGTAACTTGAAAGTTAAGTTACCCAAAAAAGAAACTTTTGAAAGTTAGGCTACGTTTTCATATGCCCGTTTGACGCGACGCGACGGAAATGGTATTATTGGCCAATCTCAAACATGAATGGACTTTTCTGTTTGTTTTTTATTTTGTTTCTGTTTGGGATTGGTCAATAATACAATTTCCGTAACGTCGCGTCGCGCCAAACAGACACATGAACACGCGGCCTTAGTCTTACGGCGTTCGTGGCAGAAATGCTAATTTTATGGAAAATAAAAATACATAACAAATAAAATCAATAAGAAATGTAAATCAATAACGTATAATGTATTTTTCACATTAATACAAATTTACATTGACTGCATACAGCCCACTTCCATGATCTTGAACCTACTGTACCTACCTAGGACTAGGACTGCTTAGATGTCAACTTTCTCACAATTGATCTATTATAGGTTAAGTCGGTGTTAGATCATTGATTATTTTAAAATATCATTTAGACTAATTTGACAAAAAGAACTCGATATAGACAAAAAATGCACAAAATGCAGCCTAAAATGCCTTAGACTAAGGTTATTTTTTTAGTAAAAAAAAAATAACCTAAGTCAAAACTAAGGAATTTAGGCTGATTATATAGGCCTAGTATTTATAAAAAATTAACATTGTTTTAAATGCAGCCAAACCACATGAAGTGCAAGCATTGATGGGAAGTAATGTTAACCTACATTTTGTTTTTATAGCACTTGTGAATAGTTAATGCTGTAAATCAGTCACTATCTCTAATTACAAGCCAACTTTAAGAATCAGAGAATTTTTAAAGTTTTCAAAAAATGTCAGTGTCCTCTGAATAACAAGCTCGCGTCACACGTGGTGCTATAATGACCCGATCGTAATGGAATGCGGTGCCAATCATGCCCTTCACTATACGTAGGGGGCGATTGTCGCACATTTCCCCCCCTACTCACTGGTTTGGGGGTTACACTTGCACTCCGTGAACGACCCTGCCAAGTATTCCCCGCACTGTTTACACTCCGAGACCGACCCCGCGGAGTATTCCTTTCACTACTTGCATTCTGTATAAGATCCTGCTGAATATTCCTCCCACTACTTGCACTCTGTATAAGATCCTGCTGAATATTCCTCCCACTACTTGCACTCTGTATAAGATCCTGCTGAATATTCCTCCCACTACTTGCACTCTGTATAAGATCCTGCTGAATATTCCTCCCACTACTTGCACTCTGTATAAGATCCTGCTGAATATTCCTCCCACTACTTGCACTCTGTATAAGATCCTGTTGAATATTCCTTCCACTACTTGCACTCTGTATAAGATCCTGTTGAATATTCCTCCCACTACTTGCACTCTGTATAAGATCCTGTTGAATATTCCTCCCACTACTTGCACTCTGTATAAGATCCTGCTTAATATTCCTCCCACTACTTGCACTCTGTATAAGATCCTGCTGAATATTCCTCCCACTACTTGCACTCTGTATAAGATCCTGCTGAATATTCCTCCCACTACTTGCACTCTGTATAAGATCCTGCTGAATATTCCTTCCACTACTTGCACTCTGTATAAGATCCTGCTGAATATTCCTCCCACTACTTGCACTCTGTATAAGATCCTGCTGAATATTCCTCCCACTACTTGCACTCTGTATAAGATCCTGCTGAATATTCCTCCCACTACTTGCACTCTCTATAAGATCCTGCTGAATATTCCTCCCACTACTTGCACTTTGTATAAGATCCTGCTGAATATTCCTCCCACTACTTGCACTCTGTATAAGATCCTGTTGAATATTCCTCCCACTACTTGCACTCTGTATAAGATCCTGCTTAATATTCCTCCCACTACTTGCACTCTGTGAATGACCAGGCTGAATATTCCCACCAGTACTTGTAGGTCTACTGGGTGAATGACTCTGCTGAATATGGCGCCACTACCTGGCGGCTGATGCGAGATGCATCAGGCTTGG
The DNA here is from genome assembly GCA_945910005.1 of Isoperla grammatica. NCBI lineage: Eukaryota > Metazoa > Arthropoda > Insecta > Plecoptera > Perlodidae > Isoperla > Isoperla grammatica. The sequence continues at coordinate 37,908,091 of OX246745.1, forward strand.
ACAAGAAAACACGTTCATTATTGGGAAAACCGGATGTTTGCGGAGTACAGTTATGCTCTAAACAAAAGTAACTTTCAACTTAACGTTTATTGTAAGTTGCCGAAAATAACTATCAGTTTCTTTAAAAAGTTACCGATTTTGGAAAAGTAACGCGTTACCCTAAAAGTTTCTAAAAAAGTAACGCGTTACCGCTTATCCCCGACTCTGTCAGCCGGTCATGAGAGGCTACCATGGTCCAAGAAGGTTATTTGGGTGGGCTATATAGTTATTAGATCATGAGAGGCTACCGTATGAGATCCTCCTAATGTGGACTGTCACATTCCTGATTACTGTAGTTCCCCAATCTCTCACCCTTACGCCAATCTCCTCCGTTTTTTGCGGAAGTGAAAGATCCAGGATAGCTCTGCCTGTCGTTACAAGTCCGGGGCTAAAGGTTGGTGTCATAAAGTTAAAATTAAAATCATTTTACACACAACAAACAAATAGCGAAATGAAGAACAACAAATGGATGTAATTGAAGAGAATTCAATTCCGCTCCAGTAGGGGTGCATTGGTATAACCTAGATTAGATGTCTACAAGAAACACTACACGATAGGGAGTCTGCCACTTGTTCTACTCTCTGTCGGCCATGATTGTATCGACGAGCCTTGCCTAGTATTAACACGACTATTCTTATGTCAAAAACATATTTTAACACTGAAATACTTAACCAATATTGTTACTTTCCAGTTTTTTTTTTTATCATAAGATCTTAAATATAGAGTTACCTTAAGGACAGTCGTATTGTCATGTGAGTCGGCGAGAGATCTTGAGGCGAAGAAGGAAGGTCGTTCTTTACCGTTGTCATCGACATGGTACAAACCTGCTGGTGTCCTGACTGGGCTAGCACGAGGGCTAGCATCAGCACATAGCCTATCCTATGCAAATAGGTTTTGTGAAGACGAACGGTAAGAGTGCCTGTGAATTCAAAAAGTCTTCTCTACATAGTTTGGACTCGTCTCGGCCCGGGGACTGCTATTCGTAAGAGGCTACGAAATGAGAGCCTGTCCCATTCCCTCCAGTGGTTAAAGTGGACTGGGAGAAATAACGGTATGCACTGCTGCTGAGCAATGTAGACAGAGGGGATCCCCAGGGGGTCTGGGGGGTGCGTCCCACCAGTTTTGCCCCCCCCCCCCCCCCCCCCCCCCCCCCCCCCCCCCCCCCAGGGAACTTTGTTACAATGTTTTGTCACTTTGTCACGAGCACGTTTAAATTACTTTGGACAGGGGTTGGGGGTTGTAGAACCGTGCAAAAATAATGATTCTGTGGTGGAAAAAACATCCATAAAAATTTGTGCCGGTATGGCATACCGTCAGTAATTTTGATAACGGTATGCATACCGGCTCATATACCGTACCACTTTAACCACTGCCCCCCCCCCCCTCTGTCCCCCTGAAGATTCATCGTTCCACTTGGCCCTGCCCCCCTTTGATGGACTCTTGTCCGTATGACGCCCCACGTGACGTACAATGGATCTGATTCGGACGTGGCTTGTTTCATCTTCATCATCACCCGCTCATCGTCTCGATTAGCCATTGTCACACAAATATGAGACGTTAAGCCCCATTAATCAATCAATCTTTACACAGTTTTAAGGCAATGAGGTGTTCAACCTCTCACGGAGACTCTCGTGACCTTTGTTAATCACGTCATGTAGTGGTCTAGTAGTGGTTCGGTGGATAGGTTGGGTATATGAGGTAGGTTCTCTTGTGTCGAGAGTCCCGTATCGCGGCAGTGTTCCCGGTGAGGGGAGAATACCCTATTTTGATTGTAAATTCCCTACGAACTCGACTACCTGCTGCGTAAAATTGCATTTTTTAATGTTATTTCTATGCTATATGTTAAGTTTTTTTTATCGCAATAGTCTGCATTTCGCTTTCTTTTTGGTAGCGCCCCCAAAACAGAGGTCATCTAGGTACACGGTAACTCCTGGTATCAATGTTATTATTTCCTCTATTAGGTTATAAAATTTAGCAGGGGATCCATTCCAGCCATAATTAATTTTTTTGTTACGATAAAGTCCTTTATGGGTAATAGTCAAATACATCGATGAGACCTCGCTCACTTTTACTTGAAAGTATGCGTTTTTGAGGTCAATTACTGAAAAACAATTACAGTTATATACCCCAGTTTGTTGTTATCTAATCAAAGGTTGGAAGAGGATAATGTTCAAGTTCTAGTGACCGGGTTTAATGTTTTTTTTAAATCAACACACAAAACCAACAACTTGATCGCTATCCCTCTTCCTTACAACAACAATAGGGGTTGACCACTCCTAATACCTCACAGGTTCAAAAGCCCTTTCTTGTCTGCTATCTGCTAAGTTAACTCTTGCTCCACTGCATACCTTAGTCCAGAAGATACAGGATAAGCTTTTTTTTAAACAGGAGTTAGAGTAAGAAAGTTTTTGTTTGTTTTATCAAAACACAGTTTGTGGAATTGTGCAATTCTGTTGTGTATATAAAATAAATAAAAAAAAGAAAAAAAAAGAAAAGTTAGATTTAACTTAAACCTGCTTTTAGTGTAATTTAGCTTCGTAATTTTTAATTTCCACTACCCCTTCAGATGCCAGATTGGGGTATTGGATTTAATAAGTTGCACAATTTGGTTGTGAGATTGATCGTTAAACTTAATATCTTAAGTTGCTCTCATTAAATACTCATTAACTATAGTATCCACTGTCATTCGGTTGTTTTCGTGTCCGAATTACCATTATAGACTAGTTTTAAAAATTCTCTACTATTGTGGCTTTTCATTTGATAAAACTAGGTCTTCCACTCTCTACTACTCTGTACTAAATACTCTATCTATACTCTTTACTCTCTCTCTATACTTTGTCGCCCTACAGTTGTTATGAATTTGCGGCCAGTGGATTTTAATAACTTCGATCCAATTTCTACCTAACAAGACTTGTTTAGTGTCTACATTGATAATAACTATCGGCGACGGAAGTGTGTTGTACTTAACACCTGCATAAGACACATATGATTTTTTTTCCTTCTATATTGAAATGGTCGCCACTAAATGTTTTATTTTTCGTTTCGTCTTTGACAGTGGACAGAAGGAAAACATATCTTTGTATTCTGAAAACGTCATCATAATCGAGACGTCAGCGCAAGTCAATTGCCATGCGCTGACGTTTGAGTCTGAGTTATAAAATTAATTGAAAAAGGATTAATTGCAACAAATAATTTGCATATTACTTTGATTGATCCGTCATTTGAAGATTCATCTAAATTTGTTGATTCAGAATCCGACTACAATTTCAATTATTCGATAACATTTATATAGCTGACATAAATAACTGTTGTGATGCGGGTTTGTACTCATGGGCTTCGCGGGGGGGGGGGGGGGAGGCATTTGCCCTCCCCCCTGGATTTGCTCCTTTTCACTGCCGAACTATAGACTATGCCATTCGAGAAGCTCTCATATCTCCTGCGATGCAGATGCAGCAGCTACATGGTATGCTGCGATAGTGAAAGCGCACTCCAGGCACTCCACGTCATGTTCTCACCTCACCACCTTGTTGTTGACATTCAGTAGGCCTACTATCTGGAGAAACAATAAACATACATTCGCGAGGCTTTAAAATCCAATTCTGCGAACAGGTGACTTGGCAGCAAAGACGGCGGCAGAACTGGCAAACATCGACTTTGACCTCGTCCCTGTTCCTGATGTTTACAGTGGATATAAGAACCACATGATTAGCATAGGTCAGGTTTGTTAACAACAAACTACGTCAAGTGATGCCCCCACTCTCAGTCAAGGTGCGACCCCTATCGACCCAGCTCTCTCGTCGCGAGGAGGTTGTGACAAACATGCTTACAAAGTGACAAACATGCTTACAAAGTGACAAACATGCTTACAAAGTGACAAACATGCTTACAAAGTGACAAACATGCTTACAAAGTGAGAAACATGCTTACAAAGTGAGAAACATGCTTACAAAGTGAGAAACATGCATACAAAATAGAAAGATTATAGAAAAGCTATTCACAGAGCTCAAGCATCACTTAAAACTAGCATTACATAATAGAAACAAAAGATGCAATCTGTAAATGGGGTATTAATTGAAAGTTAGTAATATTGAAAAAAAGGCATTAAGAAAACTGTTGTTCATAGTCACTTCCCCTGCTTATACTTGACTACTTATGAAGGGGGCGCCAATAATCATATAAAACACGGTGAGATAAAATACTAAATTTATTTATTGATTTATATACATTTTATAAAGTAAATTTGGATTCTGACAAACCGTTATGAGTAAGTTGAAAGAATACATAGTAGTGTGAAGTATAATGATATTGTAGTGTAAAAAGGAAGTGTATTCATTTTCAGACTGGATTCCTTCACTTTCGTGTTTTATTCATGACTTCGTTGGTTGACATGTATTTGTTGAGTACGGAAAATAAGATTTGTTTGTGCAATTGAACAAAAAGAGCCTGCATAGGATAGTGGTCACCAGTCGGTACCGGGTTGGCGGGGATTAGGGGACCAGTAGGGCTGAAGTTGTCATTAGCATCACAATAAATACAGATACACCCTCAGGTGCTCTCTCTATAGAAGAGATGTTCTTCAAGCTGGGTTCCATTGTCCTTATTATGTTATTGCCCTTATTATGTACTACACACAGGACATAATCTGTTGTACTGTGTGTTGTTGTGATTCGTATGCTATTATTTGTAGTAGTAGAAACTTTATTTAGCAGAAGCTATTTTCACAAGTACATGAGTATAATACATACATAGTACATAACCAGTACAGTTACATCACAAGTATAACGTACAAACATAATAATATAATACAATAGTACATTTATAGTATCCACATAACAGTAGCACCTCGGCTTAGTGATTGTCATGACATTATAACTAGACTATAACTAGAACATTACAAGTTAATAAGCCTGCTTACCAACTTTATCCACACATTACTGTAGCACCACAAGTACAACACACACAAATATAATAGCACATTACAGAGTTGCACCACAACTTGGGTATTAACTTAGCAATTGTTTAAACGTTGTTGGAAAGCTGTAACAAGTAAATGGTTTTCTCATAATGTTGATTCCTCTTAAGTAGCCCTATATTATAATAACCAAAATTGACGGTATGTGTGGCCCGAAAACTAAATAAAACAGATTTGAACGTTCAACTAGGTCAATTCCTCGTTACGAGCGAATGTAAACAATGTCATAGGATTCTCCCGGGAGTTGATTGTTACAAGAAGAGAAACATTCCAGGGCCCAGATTCACAAAGATGCCTAAGTGCTAAAAGACGTCCTAGTTAAGGCAAATATAAGTGATATGAATCACGCATATTACGTTATGCAATGCCATAAAGATTAAATATAATAAAATATCAACAATTATAACTAATTATATTTTATTTCTGAATGTGTAGTAATACCCAGAGATGATTTATCTTGATTTATTAAGCTAGGATTTGCCTCACTTAAGCATCTTTGTGAATCCAGGCCCAGTGATGCAACTGAACAATCGCCAGGTATAGTGATCTACTGTACTTGCATCATTCAGGCAGGCCGGTTTCTAAACGTCCTGTCGAAAGCATTAGGAGATAGTTGAGTTTAAAATCCACACGGTTTCTTCATGTGCCTCTTAAGACTAATCATCAATGTAAAGGTCTTACCACAAGATGAACATCTGTGTGGGTCTATGAGACCACAATTGTGTTTCATGTGCCTCTTAAGACTGGTCATCATTGTAAAGGTCTTACCACAAGATGAACATCTGTGTGGTTCTATGAGACCACAATTGTGTTTCATGTGCCTCTTAAGACTGGTCATCATTGTAAAGGTCTTACCACAAGATGAACATCTGTGTGGTTCTTTGAGACCACAATCGTATTTAATGTGCGCACTTAGATATTGTTTTGTTGCAAACGACTTAGTACAATTAGGACATTTGTGTGGTTTTTTGAGGCCACAAACGTGCTTCAGGTGTGCGGCCACACTCTCTACGGCAACAAACGTCTTTTTACATTTTGGACACCTATGTGGGTCTTTCCTTCCACAGTCATGCTTGATGTGAGAAGCTAGATACGACTTGTTCTTGAAACTCCTGGAACAGCCCGAACAGTAAAATGACCTCCCTTTCTGCACGCCGCTATCCGGGACTGGGCGCCACTCTTCATAGACACCTGTAACATATAAATGTTGATGAAGATTTGCACATCTATTTTGCCTAAGGGGTTCAAGAGCTACTACAAATTGCAGCCCCATACTTCAGATGACTTCCTCGGAGGGAAAAAAGTATTAAATTACAAAACATGAGGAAGTGGTTTAAATACCAAAATTGGCACTGGATGTTTTGCAAGAACAGACAATGTCCGCCATCTTCTACATCTGTGTCACTCTAAGGACATAACGTTAGGTTGATATTCTTGTTTTTGGAACAATGTATAAAGACAAATTAATAAATAAGCAATTTTCCAGTGCAACTGTGGTGAAATAGAGCCTTTGAAAAAAAACACAAGAATAACGTTAATAAAGTCAATATTAGCTTAGTACTAAATGCAAAAACAACACAAGTGATATTTATATTTTATATATAATAATAAATTGTTTCACTTGACATACATTTCAGTACGGAAGTTTACTTTTAGTACAATTTTATGACACGTTTAACACCAGCATTAGCCGAAATAGCAACAACAGATGCAGTCTGAAGAAGCTGTATTAATTTAAACTAACTATATAAAACGTTTGAACATATTCCCTTCCCCTACTCTTTTCACTTTACTATTTAAAAGTCGCCCGGAGAAGGCTGGTTACCCATTCAGGCGCAGTGTCTCACGCACTCACAACAGGCATTTTACAAGCATTTACTTAGTTGGGCAACACTTCTTTCTCATGTGCTCGTTCAGGGAAACTTTCATTTCAAACATCTTGGAACATTTGGACATTTGTGTGGTTCCTTGCGGTCACAGTCGTTCTTCATGTGCGTAGAAAGATATTTTTGTGTGCCAAATGTCTTACCACAACTAGTACATTTGTGTGGTTCCTTGCGGTTACAGTTGTTCTTCATGTGCGTAGAAAGATATTTTTGTGTTCCAAATGTATTACCACAACAAGTACATTTGTGTGGTTCCTTGCGGTTACAGTTGTTCTTCATGTGCGTAGAAAGATATTTTTGTGTTCCAAATGTATTACCACAACAAGTACATTTGTGTGGTTCCTTGCGGTTACAGTTGTTCTTCATGTGCGTAGAAAGATATTTTTGTGTTCCAAATGTATTACCACAACAAGTACATTTGTGTGGTTCCTTGCGGTTACAGTTGTTCTTCATGTGCGTAGAAAGATATTTTTGTGTTCCAAATGTATTACCACAACAAGTACATTTGTGTGGTTCCTTGCGGTTACAGTTGTTCTTCATGTGCGTAGAAAGATATTTTTGTGTTCCAAATGTATTACCACAACAAGTACATTTGTGTGGTTCCTTGCGGTTACAGTTGTTCTTCATGTGCGTAGAAAGATATTTTTGTGTTCCAAATGTATTACCACAACAAGTACATTTGTGTGGTTCCTTGCGGTTACAGTTGTTCTTCATGTGCGTAGAAAGATATTTTTGTGTTCCAAATGTCTTACCACAACCCTCACTTTTACCTTCTTTGCCATTTCCATCTCACCGTCACTCTTCTCTACCACTTTAACCCATACATTACACTTCGTACATTCCATGTTTACACGTGGTTTCTGAACACGAATCTCAGAACTATCCATATTATCTTCTTCTTCTCTATTTAGCACTTGTTTCAACCTTTTCCGAAGCACGCTTTTATTTCCCGTTTTATTTTCCCCTCTTTTCTCAAGTTCACATCTCAGTTCATTGACATTTAATTCTTTCAAAACTTTCCTCTCGTCTTCTCCCCCCATTGTGTTGAGGATGCGACGCAACGGCAAGTAGTTTTACTTATTATTACCCCTCGGGGAACACACAGTCCACGATAACAAGAAAACACAATAACAGAAGTGAACACGGAATGCTTAGTCACCACACCACAGACTGAATCAAGGAAAAATGCGACTTGTACGTTAAAACACGATATTTTAATGTATACGGCGCACAAACGTCCTCCTCCTTCAGTCTGACATTGACGCCCACACAATTATTGACAGGCCTACGGTATTTTTGTATTTCACTCCTGTATGGGCCGTTTTATTTTCGAGTCCCGGCCCGCTCATATAGTCCCAGTCCAGCCCTGGCTATAATAGTGAACGCGATCCCAGCACTCACCTTGTGACTGAGGAAAACCTACCTCCCGAATGATATGCCTGTCGTGTCCTGTCCACGCGACTTGCGCCTTCTTTTCAAGTAAATATTGGATTTTACTTATCTACGGTTACGGGTGTCCGCCGTGGCTGGAAAACTGGTTAATGATTTTCCCCCTCCGTTAACCATGAGCTCAACAATGGCTCGCAAATACAACACAAAGGTGAAAAAACTAACGTTCTTTTTATGAACCGTAGCCGGCATTAAATAGGATTAAAAAATTTAATTTCATTTTGTGTATGTATATTTCATAATTAATATTAATTGGAATTTTTAAAGAATTTCGGTTAACCGCGGTGTATATCGCCGATCAACTGATTAAGTAACCAGCCGATTTATCCCACCCCTACCTACGATAGTTCTTGGGTACTTTTTCCTGCTCGTATTCATTGTCCTTATCACGTTTAACCATCACGTGGCCACATACAATGTAGTTGGCTTGCTAGACTATATTCGTATTGATTCTTTTATTCTCGACCATTTTTTACGACGTCAATCAGTAAACTATGTCTCATACCAAAGTGTATAAGCTACGTACTCCGTCATTTACACGACGACATTACGACATTGATTTACTAACAACCAAACAAATACAAAACTAAAGAAATATTAAAATAATGTGAAGCCTTGAACTTGTGGAAATGTGGAACCTCATAAAGCGTTTTTTTTTATTTTAAAAGAATAAATAAAGTATAAGTAGTAGGCCTTTATTTTTGGGGATGTATGATGTTTATTTTTATAATGGTGCCAATCGATAAGATAGCTCCATTGTGTACGTATGAAACACTTCTCGTGATATATATTTTATTTATTTTATTGTAATTAATTCCAGTTTAGGGCACAATGCCCTCTTAAGCCTTATGAGTAATGATTGATGAATGATAATGAGGAAGGGAGGAGGGGAAGCCTGCATGGGCGTCCGCAGGCGGGGCGGCAAGGCCCCCCCCCCCCTCCTGGGAACTCACAATGATCCATACTTTTAGCATTCGTTGTTTTTCATCTTTGAATACCGTACTAACATTCGAAAATCAATTTTTCATAAGTATATATATATTTTATATGATAAGTGACTTGACTTAACTTTCAGAGCTCTGTAGGACCCTAAATGTAAAACGGTAGTGGTCATCCTCGGGACATTTCCAATTCTCATAAGTGAGAGTGGTGGTGATCATCTGCTATTCCATTATGCACACACCATAAAGTTGCAGGACCTTCATTTTTACTTACCCATGCGCATGCTGTGGATGTTGTGGCGGAAATGGGATTGGGAGTGCAAGTGGATCAAATAAACGGGCAACAGTGGTGACGTCACTGAAACTTGCGGTGTGGTTAGTATTCCTAATCAGTTAGATATTGGCATGTACATTAACAATTTGACAATATTACTATAAGTGACGAATTAAAATATATGTTACTAACTACTTCATGGTCACCTTCATCTTCCAATAATTTCAAAGAGACGTACAAACTAATCAGCGCCCTTTTCGACGACAATGGCTTAGCGACTATTCTGGTTGGCTCGTGTATTCATCAGAAGTTATGGGGCATTGTGCCGTAGCTGTGTGTTGTTCCGTTCGAAAGTAACTCGAGGGTTAAGGGGGGTTCATCATTCGTTGCTTTTAACAAGGACAAGGACTTTAACGACGCCGCAAGGAGTCATATGAAATCTGAATGGAACCAGGACTCTGTGGAGCGATCGCACTCATTTTTGACTGGATCGTAAAAGTTCCAATATTAAAGGGCAAATCATCACTTTGCTTTTGATTTTGTTTTATCCTGCCTCGAAATGTTTTAAGTCAATTTAATTTTGAAATTCTTGTTAATATATTTATTTATCAATTATAAAGTGATGTAAATATTTATATATTTGTTTATTTCATTAATACATATATTTACATATTGGAATTAGAATAATTTACTTGGCCACAGTATAAGATATCACCCCTTAAAATGTGGAGCCTCTTTTGAAATTGGCGTTTCTTGTACGTGTGCCCTCTTTGGTTTGTAACGGTTGATCTTCTCCGTTTTGGGCTTGGCCTTTTTTTTATATTTTTGTTTGGTATAATGTAAAATGTGTAAATATTAGGCTATATTCCAATTTAGTTTTGCCCTCCCCCCCCCCCCCACCACCCTAGCAAAAATCCTGCAGACGCCCATGGCTGCCTGGTACCGGCACGTAGCCCACTCATGTCGAAAAGAACCAAAAGGACTATCGGCTTTACGTCCCATCCGAAAGGACGGTCTAACTTTGACGAGTCATATAGGTTCCTCCACTAACCTGGAAAGCCGAGAAAAGAACGAAGCTGTTACACAAGCTGTCGAACCCCCCAATCTGCCCGGTAACTAGTGTTTCAGAGGAGAGTGGTTACCCATCCACCTCCTGACCCAGCCGAGGTTGCTTAACTTCGGTGTTCGTATGGGAACCCACAACGGTTGGGAACAGCTTACCAGTCGGACGTGTGTATCTCGATCTCCACATACAGAGATTATTACCGGGTGTACGTAGCCCATGGGGCGCTACTTCTTCCTTAGCCAGTGTATCTATAAAGAAGTGACATTTATATTCGTATAAACAAACTCTTTTTCGTCTATTACTCATCTGCACAACCAAAACTTTATTTAAAAAAATGGTCACCATAGTAAACGTGTTAATACCAACAAACTGTGGCTTTAACTTATTTCAATACAAGACACTTGAAATGTATTGTTTCTTCTACGTTATCATACACTCGTTTTGTAAACTTTGCAGTTTCTGTACGTTCGTGAATGAATTGTTTGCCAAATGCTTGTTGGGTATTTCGTAGGTCACGTATGAGGGGTATTTCTTTTTGGCAAATACTTTATGAATTAGTGAGGCAGAGCCACGTAACCCACAAAATTATAATTATGCAAGAGGATGTTTAACCTGGCTCAGAAACAACAAAATTGGTGCTTCAACGCATTTCAGTTAGATGCTTTGATACTAAAATTTTCTTATTTTTTACCATTAGCTCATGTTTTTGTATCAGTAGATTTGTGAATCAATTGTTACAGGCCTAAAAACAAAGTCGGTTACAGTTTTTTGCCAAAATGTTTTCGGCCATTTTGTGGGTTACGTACAAAGGTTACTTCTGTTTGCCAATTGAATTGGGTACCAGGCAATGGCTACACTGTTAATTGTCAATTTAATTTGAATCATTATAATGAATATACAAAATAATATTGAGTTTAGACAGTTAAGCTGGCCACTTCAGTGGCGTATCCAGTAATTGGGAAGGGGGGGGGGGGTTAAACCCATATTATAGAGAGTGGAGCCGAAACATAATCGGGGTTCCGAGGGGCTTGCCCCTCGAAAAAATTCTCGTCAAGGTAATTTTAGTGCAAATCTGTGCGTTTTACAGCGGCCAACTGAAACAAGATTACTCAGTTTCTTGCAACACATTTTTTCCTTAGCACCGCTAATAAAAGAAACCTCAATCAATAATTTGCAAATTTTTCGTATTGCTGTTGCTTTTAATTACAACAATATACAATAATTATAAAGTAAAACATCGATTTGTCTTATGAAATACTGTCTATTGGATTGATACTGTCTATCGAAAACTGTCTATTGAAATACTGTCTATTGAAATGTAAACGGTCATTTTCCATGTTTCCTTTGCAAAAAGGGGAGTTTTGTCCCCCCCTCCACCCCTGTATACGCCACTGGGCCACTTTACCAAGCAAGTGAATATTTTTCGTCTGAAGGCCTATAGGTCACCACGAGCCCCATCTAAAATGTTATCCGCTTGGATTGTTTGCATGTGTGGTGTCAAGGTTTCCTGTCGGAACTCAAGTCGTATTGTATCGTAATCCTGGTAGAGTCAGAGTTGGTCCCGTCGGTTAGCTGGTACTCGCATGGAACAACTCTTGCCCATGGAAGTATGCGGGTAGAGAGAGAGAGATTGATTGATTGATTAAGGTATTTTTATTTATGGCGGGATTAAGGCCAGTGAGACCTTATCTTCCATCAAACCATGCTATAGTTATAAAATACAAGAAACAAAATTCATAATGAAGAATACAAAAGGTAAATACCAAATACATAATACAGTGGTTAGCATCCCTGCTTCCAATGCAGAAGGTCCTGGGTTCAAATCCCGCTTCAGGCAGAAGTTTTTTAACTTCTACTATGGATTCAATTCCATTACTCCTTGGCTTAGGAATAAGTAAACGGTGACTTTGGAGCCGTCCTAGCAACGAAGCACTCAATAAATTCAAAGTTGTTCTGAATCTGCCTTGTTGATTCTGGCATTTGTCCGCAGGTGTTCGCACTGTCCAATCACTGATTCATATGTTTCGTATTTGAAATATCGATCTTTGATTGGTTATCGCTCACTCGTCGATGGTGTTCGAAGCCTACAGGGTTGGTTTAGTCGCTTTAAATTAAAGTCCCCCACTGCAAATCAGTTTAGTTACTGAGTGGGTAGACTCTAAATGTGAATTTATTTATTTATTTACAAGATGTAAGATAAACAATACATGTTCAATTGTTATGATTTCAAATAAAATAATTTAAAAAAAGATAAATTTTATTTCACGAAAATTTCACGAAATAAGGAATTTGTTTATGTTATATATTATTTTAAACTCATTCATTCATTGCATTCATACATTAGTTTTATAAAGAAAAAAATAACAAAAAAAAAGAAAGTTCCATTACTTCTTGTCTTAGGAATAAGTAAACGGTGACTTTAGAGCCGTCCTAGCAACGAAGCACTCAATAAATTCAAAGTTGTTCTGAATCAGCCTTGTTGATTCTGACATTTGTCCACGGGTGTTCGCACTGTCCAATCACTGATTCATTTGAAATTTATTTATGAATTTATTTAATTTTTATTTATTTATGAGATTCAGTTTCCAAACACATAAACTTAATTTAGCGTTTGTACGAATTGAACTGTCGCTGCTGCTGCCATCGTCTTCATTATTTATTTGATTTAGATAGTACGACGTAGTGGCACTCTTAAAGACGAAGAAGTGGTTTAGGTACACGTCTCTAATGTCAGTCGGAAGAGCATTCCAAGTTCGAATAGCGTGAATAGTAAAAGATTGCCCAAGAAGACTTGTTCTGTGGACAGGAAATGTAAGTTGTGTACTAGACCGAGACCTTGTATTAAAATTATGATTTGAGTGAAGAAACTGAAAGTTAGAAGCGAGGTAGGAGGGTAAAAATGTTGAAAGTAGTCGGTGAACAAGCCAGACAGAGTGAAAATTGCGACGGTCCTTTAGGCGAGACCAACCGAGTTTTTTATAACCTGGAGTTATGTGATCAGATTTTCTTATTCCCAAAATAAATCTGACACACGAATTTTGAGCCATTTGGAGGCGAATAGAGAGGTCTTCACTTAAGTCATTATATATGTAACCCAGGTCGACTGGGCACATGGATTCAGGGTGTTTTCCCAGGGAGAACCAATGGAGTATTAGTGAGAAGTCGTTATGTACTTTCATAGAGTATTGTAAACTCATTTATTTCTCAACACGAAAATTAACACAGAATAATAAATGGCAAACCGTTACTTACATAAACCAAAGACCTGTCCTGCGAGATGTGCCATGGTGTAGACCACAAAATCAACTCCCCTCACTTCACCTCTTTCACATTTTATTTTTAATTCATATTATTGCCCACAAAAGCTGAGCTCAGCAACCCAGTTCATGTGCACACCGTGTGTTGTAACTGCAAGCTCAGCATTGCAAGCTATCAATATGTCTATACAACTACTGCGAAATATGAAAACCATGACATTATAAGTAGGTTAAGAATGTTTTCAATTACTGCAACAAATTATCTAATAACCCGATAGTAATTTTATTACCTAAATAATCCATAGCGTTACAATACACCCTCCTTTCAAAAAGTTTGCTGTATCTTAAACACAAACTTTTCCAAAAAAAAAAACAATAATCTTTCCCCCACAAATTTATCTCATCAACCTAAAAACAATGGTGGACAAAGACTCCTTGATCCTCTCAATCAATTACAATTACAGCGGTGTCCACAATTCATATTTTCAACTTGCAGTTATTTCTCTAAGCGCTTGCACTGTTTACGAAGATCTCTCTCCCGCCAGTGACAGTACAAGTGTTAGCTCCTTTTTTTTCAATAATTTGCCCAATAGCATCTTTAATTCAGTGTAACACCCTGCATTGACTTGATCTCACATCTGGACACTTCCATCAGAAACCACAGCCACCATTACTTTTAGTAATTCCCCAACAGAACAAAATAAAATGCATAATTCCCATTCAAACTACCATAATATACATAAACATTTCCAAGCATGCATTGTCTCGCTATGAATCACACCTCCTTAATGTATAGCCCCCCATTTTTTTAATGAAATATAATACCACTTGCAATTACCACACAGGCTTCCCACTGTTCCATTTTCTACATTACTAAATTGACTTGAACCTCTGAATACCTCTAATAACTTTAATAAGTAAATCCCACATCCATGTACACCTCACATCCAGGAACAACATAATGAAAACATTTCAATTCAACTCATGTTTGATAAATTTTTAGTTATTTTGATATTTTTTTTAAAAATTTATTACAACTGTAGCCCTCGTAGTACAATTCTCGAAGACACCAAACAACACCATTAATCTCAGTTTCCAGATAAACCCTCCTCAGCACTCTGGATAGGATCCATCCTGACTCGAACACGCTTGGCTGGTACAGGTGACATCTCTTCCTTCCCCTCTTCGACATCACTGCTTGGCCTGGTCTCTGCATCCATACACCCTACTATTTTTGCCCTCCGACGCTTCCCCCAATATGACCTATACCATGCCCTTAAATGTACTCGCTTACAATAACACACTAAACAACCCACCAGCAACGCAACTACACACAACACGCCAACCGACCCCACTTGAACTATTTTAACATAACTTCGAAATTCACGACCCTTCTCAATATTATTTAACAACAATTTCAAATCAACCTGAACTGAATTATCACCTAACTCTTCTTTTATACTCTTCAAAGCCTCAAAAGTGACATTTAAATCCCTATGTAAAATTTCCATTTCATGATTCAAAACTTAACTCCCTATTTTTGGTATGTATAATGGTTCAAAAACCTTATTATACTTCACATTTCCCTGAAATTGAGAAAACAAATTTAAAATTACCCCCAAATATATCACAATTTGCCACTTGTTCAATTACCCCAGAATTCTTTATTGTCAGAGTAGTAGTATTATAATACTTATTCTGAAGACACTTAAAAGTGACCTCCTGTGAGCCCGCTACACTATAAATCCAATTATTACGCGACTTGATCCATACAGGCGCCCTACTGATCCCCTCCAAAACTCGCCGAGAACACAAATCATACTGCCTTCCTAAAAACAAACTCAAAACACAAGTTACTACAGAAAAAACAAAACAAAATAATTACAAATAATAAAACAATTGAAATACACAAATCATGCAACAACTTAAATAATAAATATACATACAATCTCTTACTTCAACCCCACTAACTTTCCACCCCTTAACTTCATCCTTCCACCACTTTCTTGCACATTCTGATTACCCTGATCTTGCACCTTACTCTGCTCACTATCCCCACTACTATCATCCTCTCCGCTCTCTTCTCTTCCTTTGATATCAACAATTACTGCGTCTTTCCTCACTTTTCCTCGCCTCCCATAACAAGGTTTTACTCTATTTACATGCATTACTACGGTTTTATTATACTTTAATTTCAACCTAACATTTAACTTCGAAATAACCTCTACGATTTCATAAGGCCCCTTCCACATTTTAGTTAACTTCTTGACGCAACCCTTAACTACTGCTGGATTATGTAAATACACAAAATCACCAACACTTAAAACCCTAGATTTCGCCTTCTTGTCATATTGTCTCTTTTGCTTCTCCTTTGCTTTCACCTGATTCAAACCTGCCCTTTCTCTCACCTCTAAAAACCTATCTCTCAGTCTTTCCACATGTTCACTATACACCTCTGTACTTTCCCCAATAACTAAATCAGCCTCCATTGGCATAACCAATCTCCTCCCAAACAATAACTCATATGGTGAATAACCTGTACTATCATTCTCTTGCGAATTCATTGCCATACACGCATATGGTAAATATTCACCCCAATTTGTCTTTGCCTTATTAACATAATAACTCAAAATATCCGCCATTGATCTATGAATTCGCTCTACCCTACCATTACACTGAGGATGATACGCTGTCGTAAACAACTTACGTATCTTCAATAACTTACACATCTGCTTCATAATATCCGCTGTAAAACTACCCCCCTGATCAGACAAGATCTCTGACGGTACTCCAAATTTTGTAATAACCCTGTGAACCAATGCTCTTGCAACTATTTCCGCTGATTGATTTGGTATAGCCACAAATTCCACAAATCTAGTAAAATGGTCAATTACACTCAATATGAATTTATTACCTGATTCCGTTTTTGGTAAAGGTCCTACAATGTCCACCGCTACCCTCTCAAATGGAATTTTTGATTCCTCAAACCTCCCTAAAGGCGCAACCCCTTTCCCAAAATTTTTCCGCTGACTACACTCATGACACTTTTTCACATACTCCTTTATATGTTGCTCCATCTTACTCCACCAAAACTTATTACGTATCCGATTCAAAGTTTTCTTCACACCCCCATGCCCTGCAGTTGGTAAATTATGGTGCAATTGAATAACCTTTTCCCTCAATTTTATAGGCACCACAATTAATTTAGTTCCATTCATGTCATAATAAATCACACGTTCAGGACTCACTTTAAATCCTTTCCCTCCCCGAGATGCCTGACAATTCTTATAATCCTTCTGACACTGCCTAATAAGTTCTAAATCCAAAACTGGTAACACCTCTACCTGTGTCGTCATTACATGCCTACTCAAAGCATCCGCATTTGCTAATTTCACCCCCGGTTTGTGAATCACATCATAGTCATATTGCATCAATCTCAACGCCCAACGACTCAGACGACTACTTGGATTTTTCAAATTCAATAACCACTTCAAGCGAGCATGATCCGTCACAACTGTAAATTTCTGTCCATACAAGTAACAACAAAACACCTTCGTTCCAAAAACCACCGCTAACAATTCCCTCTCTGTACACGTATAGTTCCTCTCAGCCTTATTCAACACCCTGGACGCATACGCTACCGGCAAATCAGCCCCATTTACCTCCTGCGACAACACAGACCCTATTGCCACCCCACTTGCATCACAAGTTAACTTAAAACTCTTCTTGAAATCAGGATAAACTAATACAGGCTTAGTAATCAAACAAGTTCTTAATGTCTCAAATGCCTGCTGATTAACTTCATTCCATTCAAAAACAACATCCTTCTTAGTCAACTGTATGAGTGGTTTAGCAATGTCAGCATAATTCATAACAAACCTTCTATAATATCCTGTCAACACTAAAAATGCCCTCACTTCTCGACTCGACTTAGGCACCGAATAATTTTGTATAGCCTCCACTTTTTTGAATCTGGCCGAACACCATCATGGCCTATCACATGACCTAAATATTTTACTTCCTGTACCGCAAACTTACACTTCTCAAGCTGAATAGTCAAATAAGCATTTCTTAACCTCTCAAAAACATTCTTCAACCTAACTATATGTTCATTCATGTCCCTACTGAAAATAATTACATCATCCATATACACACAACACTGATCGTCCTTCAACCCCATTAAAACACAGTCCATCAATCGCTGAAATGATACGGGCCCATTCCGCACCCCGAAAGGCATTCTAGTGTACTCATAATGACCAAATGGCACGTTAAACGCCACCTTACCCTGACTGTCCGGATCCATAGGTATCTGATGAAACCCACTCGCTAAATCAATCACTGAAAACAATTTACAATTTCCCAACATATCCAAAGTCTCTGTTATATTAGGTAACTCATATACATCAGGAGTTGTCACCCCATTAACACCCCTAAAATCACAACACATTCTGAATTTTGGTTTCCCATCCGTACTCTTCTTAGGTACAATAACCACAGGCGCTGCCCAAGGGCAACTCGGTACTATTATACCTTTGTCCAATTGATCCTGTATTAAATCTTTGAGAACTTCCTTCTGATGATATGGAACTCGATACGCTTTCTTGTGTATTGGGAGAGACGCCCCCGTATCAATCTTATGAGTCACCAAATTTGTACATCCTAAACGACTCTGAACCTCCTGGTAATACAAATCCTTATAATCCAACAATGTATTCAACATAATCTCCCTGTCCTCTCCTGACAAAAGACATAACTTTTCCTCTAGCTGAGTCCTTAACAACAAATCATCCTCATTAGTATTCCTGTGACCTCCACTTTCTTCACATAAACACACGTTTACACTCTCACTTAAACCTGAACTCACAAATTTTTCCACTAACGACACCTTTGTATTCTTAGGCACAATAAGCTCCTCCATACTAACGTTCACTAACTTCGTCAGACACGTCTGCCCAACCACTTTAGTAACAATCCTGGCACTATATACTCCATGTATTAACATCTCCTGAGGCTCTAACAACACCTCTGTGCCCCTCAAAGAATCTAACCCGTCACTCCCCACTCCCAACTTTAACCTCACTAACTTCTCACTACGAGGAGGTAAAACAACAGCAGTAACACAACATGCATACAACGTACATGCACCCTCCGAAGAAGAATAGGGATCTGCCTCAACAGACTTTTCAGACTTAAAGGGGTTCAGTTTATCAACTGGAGAATTTGATTCAACAGTGGTAGCTACTCCCTGAATACCCACCTTCTCAGTAACCTCCTTACCAGTCCTACTTGCAGGTTCCACACTTTGATTCAACTTATGCACTGGGTTCATGACTCCCTGCACATGAGTATTACTCAAAGTTCCCAACCTATTGTCCCCGTACACGTTCATTAACCGAATGTCCCCTACTGATAACCTTAACAACGCTTTCGGCAAATCAATCACTGCTCCCCATCTCTTCAACAAGTCATATCCAATAACAGCCACATACCCATCTGGCATATCACTAACAACAAACTCTGACGTCACTTCTAAATCATTATCAAATATAACACTAACCACCTGCTTACCATACAAACGTAACTCACTTCCCGTAATTCCTTTAACTGTCAAATCTACTTCCAATACTTTAGCTTCTGACACACCACATCGAATTAAAGAAACTTGAGCACCGGTATCAATCATAATAAGCCCTTTGTGCCCTTCTATTTCACCCTGCACCACTAATTCTCGTGCTACCGAATCAGTCGCAGCTATAGGCACACACACACATTGTTTACTTCGTGTACCCTCATCAACATTCATTCCTGACTCACTCAAACAAATATTTTTGACGGCCTCACGTACATCATCACTCATTACTACTGGGGTAGGCGTACGGCCTCTCCACCAACCCCTCCGCCGTTTGGGTGTCCCCTTACTGACGTATGTGCTCTAGGTCCTCCCACACCTTGAAACGTATTACTCCGACACTCATTCCTATAATGCCCCATTCTATTGCAATTATAACACTTTACCTGAGGTTTAGACCTTTGCCCCTTATTCCTACAGTCTCTCGCAACATGACCTCTCCAACCACATGAAAAACACACCATATCTTGTTTTACAGAAAACACCTTTCTTTCAACGTTATTTTCACTATTCACATTCAATCCATTTATCGCCACAGCGACAGCAACCGCCTCCCTAAACGTAGCTGGAAATTTCACCCTAGTTAGATCTCCAACCCTGCCTAGCAATCCTCTCGTAAACACTCTAAAGCTCTCCTATCTCCTTCTACTCTCAATGCATCATTTACCAGCTGATTATCCGTCAACCTAACAGTCTTTTCACATAACTTTTTTACTCTGTCAGCAAAATCCTCTACACTCTCATTACGTTGTTGTTAAGCTAAAGACAGCTGTTCATAATAATAATGACTAGGAAGCTTATCCCCAAATCTGTCACGTAAACATGCACAGAAAGTAATAAATGTGTCAGCACTTTTGCATTGATCATCACTCCTAGAAAATCTCAAGGCCACACCGGTCAGCTTCAATTTGGCTATTCTAAGTTTTTCTGCATCTCCCCAGCCACTAATCTGGCCCGCATTGTCAATACTATCACAAAAATCATCAATCAATTCTTCCTTCTTTTCACCACCAAATATCGGTAATGACGAAACCAACTGTAAATTCACATCATCTACTCGCTGCTGATGTCCAAATCCCCTCTCACCATGAGCCAGGCCCCCTAACTGCTCCCTCAATTTTCGATTTTCCTTGGCCTGCTCCTCATTCTTCCTTGTCACATCAGCTAAACCAGAAACTAATTCATCAATCACCCGCTGAAGGTCCTGATCTGCCATATTACCACGAGGCATAATTTCAAATTCAATTCAACCAAAAAAAACAATAAAATCCTTACTATTCTGCACAAAACATTCTTACCGACAACAAACACGTCCCTACATTAACACACACGCACTACCTACACTAAACATACATAACTTCAACACACCAATCCAACACCGATACTTCCAAGAAAAACACCCGATAGCATAATTTCAGCTATCTGAAAACCGCTGCCACCAAAATTGTAACCCAGGTCGATTGAGCACATGGATTCAGGGTGTTTTCCCAGGGAGAATCAATGGAGTATTAGTGAGAAGTCGTTATGTAGTTTCATAGAGAATTGTAAACTCATCTATTTCTCAACACGAAAATTAACACAGAATAATAAATGGCAAACCATTACTTACATAAACCAAAGACCTGTCCTGCGAGATGTGCCATGGTGTAGACCCCAAAATCAACTCCCCTCACTTCACCTCTTTCACATTTTATTTTTAATTCATATTATTTCCCACACAAGCTGAGCTCAGCAACCCAGTTCATGTGCACACCGTGTGCTGTAACTGCAAGCTCAGCATTGCAAGCTATCAATATGTCTATACAACTACTGCGAAATATGAAAACCATGACATTATAAGTAGGTTAAGAATGTATTCAATTACTGCAACAAATTATCTAATAACCCGTTAATAATTATATTACCTAAATAATCCATAGCGTTACATATACAACGTCGCAGTAGTCGAAGTGAGGTATGATGAGGGATTGTACTAACATTGTCTTAAGTTTAGTCGGAAGGAAGTTTTTAAGTCTGTTTAAAGAATGTAACGCAGCATACGTTTTTTGACACATGTTTTACGTGTTCTGTCCAGGTCAGGTCTTGCGTCATCAAAAGTCCTAAGCTTCTAACGTGGTGTTGAAAAGGTATTGTGTTGCCATTTAAAGATACACTGTCGACATCTGATAGGTCTAGTTTTGCTAACAGTTTGTGGTATCCTAAAATAATTGTTTGTGATTTATCGGGGTTTATGTGCAAGCAATTTTTATTTGCCCACACGGCTAATGATTGCAAGTCTTTATTTATCATTTCAATAATAATTGCTTGGTTAATTAATAGAGGGGAGACATGTAGGTAAATTTGGAGGTCGTCGGCATATAAGTGATGGTGGCAGAAAGTGAGTGATTTTGTGATGTCATTAATGTAGAGTGAGAATAATAACGGTCCTAACACGCTTCCTTGTGGCACACCAGTCGTCACTGGAAGCCATTTTAATTGATTGCCGCCTGCAATTACGCTTTGTTGTCTACCGCGGGGATACGAATTCATCCACAGAAGAGTGAAGGGAGAGAAATTGATGGATTTAAGTTTGCTCATGAGTATGTCTATGTCAACGGAGTCGAAAGCTTTGCTAAAGTCAAGTAGCGTTAGTACAGTAAGTTGTCTGTGGTCCATTTTATTACGAATGTCGCCAGTAACTTAAATGAGTGCTGTGCAGGTGTGAGAGAGAGAGGGAGAGAGAGAGAGAGAGAGAGAGAGAGAGAGATCTTCCTACTCCAAGTCTGCAACATCATCATCTTCATCTGTATCAATGCATGATACCGTCTGGGGTGGTTCCGCAATGAGGCATATCTTTATACTCTGCAATGGTACTGTACTGGTTTGACGGCTTGGTTACACAATGTTTGCAAATCTTTGAATTTGGCCGCTGGAATATTTTGTCTTCTTTGTACAATGCTGGCATTATATTTATTTTCGAATTCTGTTCAAAATTTTTTGAATGTGTTTACCTAATATCTATCATACTTTTCCGTACTACAAGTTACCAGTTTCGTTCTCTTGGTGGTAGAGTAGAAGTACTTTCTGGCTCTGGTTTACTCAAAGAGTATTTTGTCACCATTGTTGTGTGTTTGATCCATGGGTAAAAAGTTGCCACTCGTGCTACATCAGCGGTTCTTAACCTGGGGTCCGCGAGTGGTGTGGAAGTTGTCCGCGGTCGGTTAAAAGAATTCCTTCGTTTGGGTTTATAATTTTAATTTTCGTTTAGAAACACGCTCTTGGTAAATCATGTCGATTTTAAAAATAAATCTGAAGATTTTATTCGTCAAAGATAGAGGATCTAAAAAACGATCTAAAAAACGAGTAATAATGAAAACCGCTGGTACCGCAAATAAAAGAGCGTTAGAGGCGTCATATAAAAGGTACGGTCGATATCGATAACCTGCTGAGAATGCTTTGACTAGTGCTTATCGAGCACGACTAGTTTCGGACCACCTTCAGCACGAAATGCGCGTGAAATTGATAGCTTTTAGCTTAGGGTCGGATTCATATTTTGTATGCGAATGGTTATAAGATAATCAATTACACTGACCATTGTTAATCCTTGTTGCCTGTTCTTGTGGCACTCTCACAACAGTATTTTCCCCGGTAGTCGGATCCAACAGAGTTATAACTTCGGTGTTGTCTTCGGCTACCTCTTCAAATGACGCCATTCTGTTTCCAAACGCCGCCCTTTAAATCCAAATGAAGATGCTCGCACGAAAACCTCCGGCATCTGGAGCGTGCTTGAAACGCTCAAGATTTGAGTTTCGGACCTCTAGGCATATCATTTTCAACAGGTAGTGGACCAGCCCAAGCACGCTTAAAGTGTTTTAACAGGTTTCGGACCGTACCCAAAATATGAGTTTGTTGTTTCAAATCGGTTTGCGCTTCTGTGGACCATGGAATTCCGAGTTCAATATTATAATTTTCTAGGGGTCCGTGGAGTGAAAAAGATTAAGAACCGTTGTGCTTATATGGACAATTGTTTTATTATATGTTATTGTTATCTTTGAAGAAATATTTTCATTTGAATAGCTTTCCAATTTTAAAATATTGAATATCAAGCATATTTAGTATGTACTGTGTATGAAGCTGGTTTTGTATGAGCGCTTGTTATTATTGTCGTCCAATCCGAAGACGCCCAGATAGTTTTCCTTGTGATCTCTCTACAGCAGCGTGTGCAGCGTCTACTGGCACTAACGTGTGCCCTATAGTAACAGATATGTAACTGACACAAGCTTGTTCACAGCTGTGGTCAGAAAATGTGCTAATCAGAAATGATCGCCATCATATTATTTGTTCGTATTTTGCTCCGGCCCCGCGGGCATGAACCCCAGTAAAGTGCAACTACAGTCCCACGTTTCGCACAGCATTCTCCCCAGGATATACAAAACAAAAAATTGAGATTTTCTTAGTTTGACGCTCGCTTGCTGCTCCCCTTTATCTGTATGGTTTCCCTTACCCTCGTGACAACCCGACAATCATATAATATTTATTCATCTGATATTCTATCTCATATAATCAGTCATATTTGTTATGCTGGGCGGTAGTCACATAACGAGGGGGTGTAGCTTTCAAACTATGTCAAACTTAAAACATCTGCACTATACCTTGACAACACTGCGTTACACTCTCGTAGACACACAAACTCGATCTACGCTGTTCTTCGAACGTTCTTGATCAGCAAGAATTCGTTCTTTGATCGCCCTTTTTTCGGCAAGATCTGCAACTATTTTGGTCGGTATTTAAAGGTCCTTTACCTCTAGGAGCGCCTGTTGTTGCTATGGAATTGTTTAGCTATTATGGGAATAACATGCATGAAACTGTTACTTGTCAAAAACGGCCGCCCCTGGGCATAGGGGACGACTATGAAGATTGCAGTATTCTTTTGACTTTCGCAGATTGCATGTTTATGCTTCTTTGGCACAAGAAAACAAAATCTTTATAAAATACATTTCGAAATAACACTAAACTAACTGACGTTTCTCTGAGAGTCGTACAATGCTGTACATAATATTTGTAAACCGTTGAGACATTCTGATATTCCACTGACCATTGTTTATTTCTTGAACTTCCCCGACATAAATGAGAAGGTATTGCCGACAGGTTTTCACTTATTGAATTATAAATTGCTTGAATTGAATGGTTGGTTTGTTATGATAATTATTATGAAAATAATAATGTATTATTATTAAACCAAGAGGCTGGCATTTATACTAGTCCCAACGAAAGTATTCGCAGACCGATCTCAGGTCATCGTCTAGTGTCTGTCCCTGTCAACCGCGCCAATTGCAAGAAAATCAACAGATACCTGGCGTTCTTTCACACATTCTTAAAAGCAAGGTTCGGCTTGGTAACTAGTAAGTAACCAAGGGAAGGTTGGCAATTATCTCCAATGGACCTGTATAGATTAGATGGTAGGAATTAGCAAAGTAGAAAATTAAGTTGTCACCTTAGACTCAGCTGTGTCATAAGCATTATAACGTTTTCGTTGGGGCAACTTTAGGGCTTACAGTACAAATCGTCCAATTCAAAACGTCCAAAAATGTTATAGTCCAACTTACAAATTGGTCCAACTAGAAAAATAGTCCAAACCCATATCATTCGACCATGCTTAAATTAACGCCAACGGTTTAGCCGCGGTCGCTTAGCCGGTTCCCATACGAACACCGAAGTTAAGCAACCTCGGGCTAGGTCAGGAGGTGGATGGGTGACCACTCTCCTCTGGAACACTAGTTACCGTTGGTTAGAGCAGATTGGAGGGTTCGAAAGCTTGTGTAACAGCTTCGTTCTTCTCGTCAACTGCTCGGCAGTCCAGGTTAGTGGAGGAACCTATATGACTGGTCAAAGTTACACCGTCCTTTCGGATGGGGCGTAAAGCTGGTGGTCCCCTTGGTACTTTTCGACAGGAGTAGGCTACGTGCCAGTAACGGGTTTCCCCTCCTCCCTTCTTCATCATCGTTGTTATCATCCGTTGTTATACTGGTCACTGTTCAATGGCATAAAATGCTGTATGGGGCCAATTTATAAATAAAAAAATAAATAAATAAACGTCCATAATTTAATGCCGAAATTATCATGTCCAGTCGTAACGACAGAACAGTAGGCTTAACAGTAGGTACGAAATAAGTTGAGGAAATCGATTTTGTTTGAACACTATTATTGATCAGGTTACATTGGATTTTAAGTTACTTAATTATTATGAATTTTCCTCAATGTCATGTGTTTTCAACCAAATCGTCTGCTGCAACTTCTTCTGGGTTCGCCTTTACCATGTAGCTTATAGCTCGAAGATAGGTCTCCTGTCGTCCTTCGTCCTTATATGTAATGTAATTGTTCACTATTGCTTCGACCTGCTGCTGGTTAGAGGTAACGCCGAGAGACCAGTGGACGAACTTGCCTGTGCCCTCCTTCTATTTGTGCAATTACTTGTTCATTATCACGTAGTTCGTTTTTCAAAACCTCTATGAACTTCCAGAGCGAAGGATGGTGTTCATACGTTCTTTCAAAGTAGTCAATAATATCGTCTAAGTTCTCGTGAACTTATTCTGCAATGAAAGCAAACACTTCCATTACGTCTTCCAAAGGAACAAAAGGCAAGCTAAAGAGTAATGCTGCCTCTTTCCGGGTTTGGCTATTGGGCGTATTGTACTCTACTAGAAGACCGGCGGCAACAATATTTCTGAAACCTCCGGTAACTAAGCAGCTTGCTACAATACATTAAACTTTGAAAACTTTTTTTGAATTTAGCTAACTTATTGTTAAGTGCCACGTCCACGGTGATTCACTTGACGAAATTTAATGGACCATATTCATGATAAGACCATATTCATGATTGGGCCATATCCATGATTGGACCTTGCAATGGACCACTTGGAATGGACCTTATTTATTGGGCGAATGATTTATTGGACCAAAAGTATTGGACGTTATGTCCGCTAACCACTTTAGGCTTCAACTCCACGTGCATGAAGCTGTGCACTGGGCTACGCGGTTTTGCCAGCCGAAATAAATGCTTACGTTTAATTCCGTAACACTCGCAATGAGGTTCCGTTGTTCCGCCACTCCCTGTTTTAACGGAACGACCCATGTTCTTGTGACTTAGGGAAAAGGTTACATATGGTTGTGCCGAGTCTTCATTGAAATAAAGGTTGGCTTGTGATAAGTTAATTGTGCTATTTACGACTGTTCCAATGCAGTGAGGGTTGCGTGCTTCTGCCTATTATGCATCGATACGTACTACGTATTTTTTGCAAACGTACAGTAATAATAATAAACAATAATAATAATAATAATAATAATAATAATAATAATAAATTAAATATTTGTTATGGGCCTATATAATATATTTTATTTCTGGTACCCCCCCCCCCCCCACTTTCCAACAAATAAAACATCTTAAATTTCATTATGATCACTTACATTTTCGATGCGTTATTATTTCTGGCACCAGTTTAGCCTACTTACGTTTGTCACGTTGTCTTTTAGTTGTGTAAGTTAAGATTGTATTTTTATTATTGTGAGCCTATATAGTATGAAATGTGTATAAAGGCTACATTCTCGCACTTACCAAACGATTGTGGACAAGAGTCAAAGCCAGACAGACTCTATCACACTTCAACAACAACTCATTATTATAGCCGGCGCAGCTGGTCGAGGTCGATTAGGCGTTGGTCTAGTAAACTGCGGTCTCTGCATTCCAGGTTCGAATCCCGGCTTGGGCATATATGTCATGTGGCGTTTTTTCATCCTCATAATCACCCATTCATCGTCTTGATTAGCCTCTTTGCAAAAATATGGGACGTAAAACCCCAAACATCATCATCAACAACTCTTATTGGCAATGACAAAAGTAAATGGAAAGAACACATGATAAATCTGTGAATGCATTCTTATACAAATTTGTATTACAAATCGGTGTATGTCAAGGGGGCCCCTAGGTCACGGGGCTTGTAAACACCGCACATACCTAGTACTATAGAGAGTTACGCCACTGCAATCATCATTCCAGTGGTTAGGACAATTCTCGCGTTTCATCATTGGAGTGCGGAATCATCTTATTTGTTGTTTAGTTTATTTGATTTGTGTGGGTTTTAATTATTTTTAGTTGCTTGGTAAAAACCTGAAGGATTGTTTGCATTATTTACGTTTGCTATACTCAACTCCCTGATGTGAGCAACATAAATTACGCTTTAGATTAGTTAACACTTTAATTTTGTGTGTGTTAAGTATTCACTGGATGGTTGTCATTTTCGTTTTCCCTCATTATTATCTTCTTGTGTTATACTGGCCACGCTGTAAGACGCAATGTGTCCCCTAAGATTCTATGAACAGACGGTCGCTCCACACGGTCTATTTCAACGGTATTCATCGCTGGATTTCCCGATACCTCCATTGTTATTGTCCACTGCATCGACTGCACCAACCTTGATCAGAATGCGACCCCACCACGTCTGACAACATGCGAGCGATATTATCACTACAATACCTGAGGCAAGAGAACGAGATGCAACTAGATTTAAGTTGGTAGTTGTCACAAGCCTCACTACCCTATTATATAATCCGTGACGACACCTTGCAAAGTACTTAGACAGGACTATATGTTTATAGTGTCAACCTCCTGTCTCTGTTCTTCTCTGTGCTCACTTCTCTATTTCTTTTTTGCTCGTTCTTGTTCCTGTTTTGAATTGGTGGATTTATTGGCATCGATCGTCGATTTCGTTGATCAATTCACTTAGGCAATATCAAATCTCTTATCTGCAGTTTTGTCGTCATTCCATTTTCCCCCATTAATGTTCATATTTTCAATGCGTTTTATTTTAATCCCTTTTGGAGTTTACACTGCAAACACGCAGGATGACCGTTGCGTAATGCGCAGCTGGCCTTGCACCAGGTAGTACTACGCGCAATTTTGGTTAACTCTGGTGAATTACATCTTTTATTTGTTTGTGGTCCAGAATTTAAACTTAGGTATTTTATTTTATCCCTTCTTCGGGTGTGAGTTGCGAGCATGAATAGGGGTATTTGACTTCTAAAGTACCATCACTGCCAGTGGCGGGTGGTGTGGGGGGCAAGGGAGGCTGAGCCTCCTCAAACATTTCCAGAGAGAGGAGGATTGATCTTGTCTGTGATCTTGTTTGCAATGGTTCTATATATGTTAATGTTATACTTACATAATATACATACATATTTATAAAAAAATAAGACTTGTCAAATGCAACCACAATTAGAACGTTCCAAAATGTCGCGCCTTTCAGAAAGTGTCTGTTGGCCGCGTCCCCTACTTGAAACCCAACGCACGAGATGTAAGAGTCGATTGCGCGAGGAGCTTTCCTTGATACCCGAGCAGTGTGCTGGGCAAAGCAGTGGTCATATTCCCTGCCTGTCGCTGCACGTGTAATAAGATGCCAAAGGAGTTTGGCCGCTTTGTTGTTTTCATTTCGGATTATGTTACACGAAAATAACCGATTCGGCCACCTGCGTTCTCTCACCAGTCTGTACTTGTATTGGATTGTCGGTTGTTTTCCTGCTGTTGCTCTGTCCGTGTTTTTGCTTTTGATTCAATGAAGTCAAATATTGTGGACGTTATTAACTTTCAAGGACGAGTAAGGATAAAGCAAGACGGAAGACAGAAACCAGCTATGCCGTTGCTGCAGAGGGCTGTAGAGAAACAGAGCGGGTTTTGTTCGTCATAGTATGAGGGATTGCTTGGCTGACGGCTAGTGTCCTCGGCAACTTAAACCACATCCACACGTACATTATAACACCTAAAACAACGTATACAAATGCCGTTTAAACAATGTCGCCCTGCGAGGCTGTTAAGGGGGATCGCCCCCCAAGCCCCCATTTGTACTGGCAAAAATTTAAATTGCTTTTATATTCCGTCTTTCTTGAGTTTTACACACCTAACACATAGGTTTTTACTAAGGCGGGAAAAGCTTCCCCCCCCCCTCTTGTGACGTATGCAAAGAAATTCTCATCGTTAAACTCATCCTATCATCATGCATGAAATACACCCAAGAAAGGAAAAGATTTAAATTAAAAGCCACACTGAATGACAATCTAATTGATGAGTCAAAGCTCAAACGAAGTCGAAAAGGTACTTAATAGGGTAGGTAATACCCTTAATGCATCAATCATTATGATCTGATTTAGAGTTCAATTTATAAAATAAGACACATTATAAAATAAATAAATAATAATATAGATGTTTATTTATAAAACAACACTAATAAAGGTGGTTGGCACTGATGACCTAGATGTGTTGAGCCTATAAACAGAAATAATAATAATTATACTTGAATTTTCCTGTCCTCCCTATTATTTTATTCTCTAGCCACCCCTGATCATTGCCCACTAAGCCGTCTGGTGTGGCGCTCAAGTACGGGACATGCATGTCTACGAACAGACCACAGCTCTCAACCGTAACGCCTTCCAGTGGCGTAACTAAGGGGGGGTTTAGGGGGTTAACCCCCCCCCCCCTCGAAACTACATCGAGAATGATCTTACCTAATACTACATTAACTTAATACTATATTCTAAGATAAGATCCTTAAACCACTTCAGTGTATAACAATCGCAACAAATAACATTTTCATAGTATTCATACACTTCACTTAGATAAGATATATAATTTCTTTCAATAATTCAATTATTTTTATGATTTCATCTACAACTAATATACCTTTCGCTCGAACCAGTAAAAGTGAGGGTACCTATAAATAAAAATGCATACAATATCACGTTCTGTGGATTAAAATTTAAATGTATGTGACGTGACCACAATGTTTCACTTCATGTTGAGATTATATTGAACAACCATAAAACATTAAAAACACAATTTCTTTGCAATTCTTATTTAGATCTATAATTAATGCCTACTGTAACACTGTAACTTCGATATAATACAAACAAACGAGTAGTGGTTCGAGTAGTATTCTTTGAGTCTAAAAGGCACGAAAAACCCAGAAGCTACAAAGTCTGGGATTATCTCTTTTCGTTTTCTTTGGGCCTTTGGCAGAAACGTGTTGCGCAGTTTTTATGGCAGCCGAAGGTGTGGTTTAGATGGCACATTTATTATATCTTCGCTCAAACACCTAATTTGTTCCTGTTTACGTGATTCTTCCGTTTGTCTCAATTTGACAGTTATTGTTATGTTTCGCCGCAACTTAAGAATATTTTGGGAATATGATTCATATTATAAAGTTGTGCTGTACATACGTATACGTTAGTTAGTAAAGAGAATGGTTTTTGTGCTCACATTACCGTCTTTCGTTATTACTGAAAACAATATTTCTTACCAAACATAGGACATTTCAGTTATCTTACGCTTTGAGACAAATCCGGGACAACTGGGTGTTTTGAAAGTTTTTTTCGGGAACCGGGACTTGAAATCTGGTACAAACCCGGTTTCACGGGAAGGATGGTCACCCTACCGGTTCCCCTCTGGCGCTCTGGGGAGGTATTTGTCCACCCCTGGCACAGCTATCTGACAAGCAATGAGGTGTCTCTATGGACCCGGTTCCTCCATCAAACCCCGGGCCGCCACCAAAAGGCCATACAAGTCAGCAAGTCGGCTTTTCTCTTGGCCGTACACAGTAGGTTTGTTTGTTTTACACGCGTAGTGTAGTGTAACGTGTGAGTGTTGGCCAATTGCTTTTACACTTGATTTTGCTTCGCGTCACCCAGAATAAGAAAACGCTTTTTGGCTACACATTACACTAAACTTTACACTGACCTACTTACGTTTTGAGGTTATGGTGTGCATGCTCACATTATTCCGTTATATAGTCCAAAAGAACCCTAATATACATTTACTGTCTATTTAAAATGCATTAATTTATTATGAAAGTGCTGCAGTTTTACCATCGGTGGAAATAGAATGCGTTTTTCATGATTAGTGATCTCCTTATTTTGAAGTGACATATTTGTTTGGCGCCTTTTTTAATTACACTACACTTGCTGCATGAGCCGAAAAGCAGTTGTAGAAAGTGCTACACTTTGTGTAGCACTGAGGTAAAACACACGCCTTACGCTTGGCTACACTTAATACCCAAACGCCTTTTTCAGAGATTGAGCCTACACTAGTGTAAAGTGTAGGTTTGTGTAAGTAAAACAAACGAACCTATTATAACACTGTTGTTGTAACAACTTGTGTTATATGTTTACTTTAATATGTGTGTAATAGTTACACGAAATATTATTTAAATCCGTTAATAAGTTGTAATTTAATAAATTAAAATCTGAATGGTGATTTTGCGATGGATTCCCGCGTATTTTTCATGACACCGTACTCGACCAAATATGCGCTAATTCATAAAGTATGACGTTATCTGTGTATACAATGTAGCGAGATGTAGAAGAAGGTTAGATAATAAATATACATATTGATGTTGTGACGTAGCGAGAACCACCCGTCTTCTCAGTCCCACGACGGTAGCTCGGACTCGAACCCACGGACTGCTGCCGACGTACCCGTAGTGTACCGGGGCGTAACTCCGGGCCGGTTCTCACCTACACCACTGAGATCTTTAATAGGTCGTACCAGAGTTCAGACAGGGGTAATTTGAAATGATAAGATACTGGTTTCAAACACAAGAGGATACGTATTTATTGATTAAGTGCATTTATCCTTACTTGGCTGAGACGTGGCGAATCTGTCTATGGTCTGTGTTAGGAAACAATCGATCTATCTACCTCTTTCCCCTCGGTGTGTCGGTACGGTGCGGTAAACTGGTCCCACGTCCTGGCTCCTCGGTGTGTCGGTACGGTGCGGTAAACTGGTCCCACGTCCTGGCTCCTCGGTGTGTCGGTACGGTGCGGTAAACTGGTCCCACGTCCTGGCTCCTCGGTGTGTCGGTACGGTGCGGTAAACTGGTCCCACGTCCTGGCTCCTCGGTGTGTCGGTACGGTGCGGTAAACTGGTCCCACGTCCTGGCTCCTCGGTGTGTCGGTACGGTGCGGTAAACTGGTCCCACGTCCTGGCTCCTCGGTGTGTCGGTACGGTGCGGTAAACTGGTCCCACGTCCTGGCCCCTCGGTGTGTCGGTACGGTGCGGTAAACTGGTCCCACTTCCCCTCGGTGTGTCGGTACGGTGCGGTAAACTGGTCCCACGTCCTGGCTCCTCGGTGTGTCGGTACGGTGCGGTAAACTGGTCCCACTCCTGGCCCCTCGGTGTGTCGGTACGGTGCGGTAAACTGGTCCCACTTCCCCTCGGTGTGTCGGTACGGTGCGGTAAACTGGTCCCACGTCCTGGCCCCTCGGTGTGTCGGTACGGTGCGGTAAACTGGTCCCACTTCCCCTCGGTGTGTCGGTACGGTGCGGTAAACTGGTCCCACGTCCTGGCTCCTCGGTGTGTCGGTACGGTGCGGTAAACTGGTCCCACGTCCTGGCCCCTTGGTGTGTCGGTACGGTGCGGTAAACTGGTCCCACGTCCTGGCTCCTCGGTGTGTCGGTACGGTGCGGTAAACTGGTCCCACGTCCTGGCTCCTCGGTGTGTCGGTACGGTGCGGTAAACTGGTCCCACTTCCCCTCGGTGTGTCGGTACGGTGCGGTAAACTGGTCCCACGTCCTGGCCCCTCGGTGTGTCGGTACGGTGCGGTAAACTGGTCCCACGTCCTGGCTCCTCGGTGTGTCGGTACGGTGCGGTAAACTGGTCCCACGTCCTGGCTCCTCGGTGTGTCGGTACGGTGCGGTAAACTGGTCCCACGTCCTGGCCCCTCGGTGTGTCGGTACGGTGCGGTAAACTGGTCCCACGTCCTGGCTCCTCGGTGTGTCGGTACGGTGCGGTAAACTGGTCCCACGTCCTGGCTCCTCGGTGTGTCGGTACGGTGCGGTAAACTGGTCCCACGTCCTGGCTCCTCGGTGTGTCGGTACGGTGCGGTAAACTGGTCCCACGTCCTGGCTCCTCGGTGTGTCGGTACGGTGCGGTAAACTGGTCCCACGTCCTGGCTCCTCGGTGTGTCGGTACGGTGCGGTAAACTGGTCCCACGTCCTGGCTCCTCGGTGTGTCGGTACGGTGCGGTAAACTGGTCCCACGTCCTGGCCCCTCGGTGTGTCGGTACGGTGCGGTAAACTGGTCCCACTTCCCCTCGGTGTGTCGGTACGGTGCGGTAAACTGGTCCCACGTCCTGGCTCCTCGGTGTGTCGGTACGGTGCGGTAAACTGGTCCCACTCCTGGCCCCTCGGTGTGTCGGTACGGTGCGGTAAACTGGTCCCACTTCCCCTCGGTGTGTCGGTACGGTGCGGTAAACTGGTCCCACGTCCTGGCCCCTCGGTGTGTCGGTACGGTGCGGTAAACTGGTCCCACTTCCCCTCGGTGTGTCGGTACGGTGCGGTAAACTGGTCCCACGTCCTGGCTCCTCGGTGTGTCGGTACGGTGCGGTAAACTGGTCCCACGTCCTGGCCCCTCGGTGTGTCGGTACGGTGCGGTAAACTGGTCCCACGTCCTGGCTCCTCGGTGTGTCGGTACGGTGCGGTAAACTGGTCCCACGTCCTGGCTCCTCGGTGTGTCGGTACGGTGCGGTAAACTGGTCCCACTTCCCCTCGGTGTGTCGGTACGGTGCGGTAAACTGGTCCCACGTCCTGGCCCCTCGGTGTGTCGGTACGGTGCGGTAAACTGGTCCCACGTCCTGGCTCCTCGGTGTGTCGGTACGGTGCGGTAAACTGGTCCCACGTCCTGGCTCCTCGGTGTGTCGGTACGGTGCGGTAAACTGGTCCCACGTCCTGGCCCCTCGGTGTGTCGGTACGGTGCGGTAAACTGGTCCCACTTCCCCTCGGTGTGTCGGTTCGGTGCGGTAAACTGGTCCCACGTCCTGGCTCCTCGGTGTGTCGGTACGGTGCGGTAAACTGGTCCCACGTCCTGGCCCCTCGGTGTGTCGGTACGGTGCGGTAAACTGGTCCCACGTCCTGGCCCCTCGGTGTGTCGGTACGGTGCGGTAAACTGGTCCCACTTCCCCTCGGTGTGTCGGTACGGTGCGGTAAACTGGTCCCACGTCCTGGCTCCTCGGTGTGTCGGTACGGTGCGGTAAACTGGTCCCACGTCCTGGCCCCTCGGTGTGTCGGTACGGTGCGGTAAACTGGTCCCACGTCCTGGCTCCTCGGTGTGTCGGTACGGTGCGGTAAACTGGTCCCACGTCCTGGCTCCTCGGTGTGTCGGTACGGTGCGGTAAACTGGTCCCACGTCCTGGCTCCTCGGTGTGTCGGTACGGTGCGGTAAACTGGTCCCACGTCCTGGCTCCTCGGTGTGTCGGTACGGTGCGGTAAACTGGTCCCACGTCCTGGCTCCTCGGTGTGTCGGTACGGTGCGGTAAACTGGTCCCACGTCCTGGCCCCTCGGTGTGTCGGTACGGTGCGGTAAACTGGTCCCACGTCCTGGCTCCTCGGTGTGTCGGTACGGTGCGGTAAACTGGTCCCACGTCCTGGCTCCTCGGTGTGTCGGTACGGTGCGGTAAACTGGTCCCACGTCCTGGCCCCTCGGTGTGTCGGTACTGTGCGGTAAACTGGTCCCACTTCCCCTCGGTGTGTCGGTTCGGTGCGGTAAACTGGTCCCACGTCCTGGCTCCTCGGTGTGTCGGTACGGTGCGGTAAACTGGTCCCACGTCCTGGCCCCTCGGTGTGTCGGTACGGTGCGGTAAACTGGTCCCACGTCCTGGCTCCTCGGTGTGTCGGTACGGTGCGGTAAACTGGTCCCACGTCCTGGCC
Organism: Isoperla grammatica; assembly: GCA_945910005.1. NCBI lineage: Eukaryota > Metazoa > Arthropoda > Insecta > Plecoptera > Perlodidae > Isoperla > Isoperla grammatica. Next base: position 37,943,330 of record OX246745.1, read on the forward strand.
CCTCGGTGTGTCGGTACGGTGCGGTAAACTGGTCCCACGTCCTGGCTCCTCGGTGTGTCGGTACGGTGCGGTAAACTGGTCCCACGTCCTGGCTCCTCGGTGTGTCGGTACGGTGCGGTAAACTGGTCCCACTTCCCCTCGGTGTGTCGGTACGGTGCGGTAAACTGGTCCCACTTCCCCTCGGTGTGTCGGTACGGTGCGGTAAACTGGTCCCACGTCCTGGCTCCTCGGTGTGTCGGTACGGTGCGGTAAACTGGTCCCACGTCCTGGCTCCTCGGTGTGTCGGTACGGTGCGGTAAACTGGTCCCACGTCCTGGCCCCTCGGTGTGTCGGTACGGTGCGGTAGACTGGTCCCACTTCCCCTCGGTGTGTCGGTACGGTGCGGTAAACTGGTCCCACGTCCTGGCTCCTCGGTGTGTCGGTACGGTGCGGTAAACTGGTCCCACGTCCTGGCTCCTCGGTGTGTCGGTACGGTGCGGTAAACTGGTCCCACGTCCTGGCTCCTCGGTGTGTCGGTACGGTGCGGTAAACTGGTCCCACGTCCTGGCTCCTCGGTGTGTCGGTACGGTGCGGTAAACTGGTCCCACGTCCTGGCTCCTCGGTGTGTCGGTACGGTGCGGTAAACTGGTCCCACGTCCTGGCTCCTCGGTGTGTCGGTACGGTGCGGTAAACTGGTCCCACGTCCTGGCTCCTCGGTGTGTCGGTACGGTGCGGTAAACTGGTCCCACGTCCTGGCTCCTCGGTGTGTCGGTACGGTGCGGTAAACTGGTCCCACGTCCTGGCTCCTCGGTGTGTCGGTACGGTGCGGTAAACTGGTCCCACGTCCTGGCTCCTCGGTGTGTCGGTACGGTGCGGTAAACTGGTCCCACGTCCTGGCTCCTCGGTGTGTCGGTACGGTGCGGTAAACTGGTCCCACGTCCTGGCTCCTCGGTGTGTCGGTACGGTGCGGTAAACTGGTCCCACGTCCTGGCTCCTCGGTGTGTCGGTACGGTGCGGTAAACTGGTCCCACGTCCTGGCTCCTCGGTGTGTCGGTACGGTGCGGTAAACTGGTCCCACGTCCTGGCTCCTCGGTGTGTCGGTACAGTGCGGTAAACTGGTCCCACGTCCTGGCTCCTCGGTGTGTCGGTACGGTGCGGTAAACTGGTCCCACGTCCTGGCTCCTCGGTGTGTCGGTACGGTGCGGTAAACTGGTCCCACGTCCTGGCTCCTCGGTGTGTCGGTACGGTGCGGTAAACTGGTCCCACGTCCTGGCTCCTCGGTGTGTCGGTACGGTGCGGTAAACTGGTCCCACGTCCTGGCCCCTCGGTGTGTCGGTACGGTGCGGTAAACTGGTCCCACGTCCTGGCTCCTCGGTAGTCGGCTCGGTGATTCGGTCCCCGGTACAGCCTGGCACACTACTCTTCGTGTGCTCCTGGGTCCTCTCCTGGATTCCTCCTTCTTTCCTCACCGAACTACCTTGGCACAGGTCTCTCACTAGTTCACGACAGTCGTTGATAGCCCCGATTTACACCCGTGTCCCCCCTTAAGTAACCTTCCCTACGTCATACTCCCGTCACCCCTATCTTAGCCCTACTCCCATCACGAACGTCATAAATAACCAATCAAACCACTCAATACACCCCCTCCCGTCAGAGAGACCAGAGAGTGGTAACTGAGCAGTCAGCGAAGTTACAGCAATAGTTGCCCTCAATAACTACTCTAATTATTATTAAATGTTCACACAAGTAACCATAACAAGACATAAGTACAAACAAGCTGGGCTGTTGAAAAAGCCGAGCACAGCACAAACCTCAATTGTGAAAGAAACAATAAATGACAAATAGTGACACAATCCAAATATCCATAAATCACCAAGAAGGAGACCAACACCCGTAAAAGTTATAAAATACCAACTTTTTCTATATTCCATAAGGTGGAAGTCCCCGCTCTCGAGCTCGCGCGTCCTCTCCGTGACGCCCCAAACCCTCGGCACGCCCACGCACACGACTATTTTCCCCAATCTGTCGCTACAGTTTTCACCGCCTGGCTTTTGGCTACACTCGGGTATTTTTTTCGACCCTGTGCGTCAACCCCTTTTTCACCCCCGACGTGTTTAATGTCGCAAAGTGTGCGTATTTGGCTATGTCCAAGTGCGGTAAAAATTGTAAAAAATAGTAAATGTTTTTTGACAATTTTGTCGATGCTTTGGATCGAAAGTCAATTGAATGGAGCATCTTTTTGTAATGAAAGATTTTCGTAAAAAGTGTCCCGTTCAAAAGTTACGGGCACCCAAACACGAACAATGTTCGACGTCTCGATTTGACGGATTTGGTACCATTTAAATGTGTCACATTCAAACGGCTCTGCCCGTCGAACCAAACGAGATATAACATTCTGGTTTGCTTTGTTACCGGCGCTTACCCTTTGGGTAATTGGGTTTTGAAATATTTTCGAATCGTCCCGGAACTTTCGCCAATCAAATTGTGAACATTTGGTACCGTCGGCCGATAAAATCGTTGTGTACCAATTATGTTCCGTATTTTTTGTTCCCGAATAGAATTGACTTTTTCATCTTAAAGGACTTTGAGAAACGACCAGGATCAGGGGTCACTTTTTTGAATTTCGTCCCTGTTCCTTAGTTATTGGCACTTTTCCATTTTTACGACACGGCTTCGGTCGTGATTTTTTTGCGTCAAGTTGGTACTTTCAAAATGGGTTTTTTTTCTTTAGGCCGATGCTCAAAGCTTGCCCGTACAGGGGAATGAAAAAACATTTTCAAAAAATCACCCCCTTACCGAATGACAGACGTTCGCGCAAAGCACTTTTCACGGCGATCTAAAAACCCGCATACAAAATGTTTGTTTTTGTATATTTAAAGTGTGTTTAACATGTCATCTTATACATTGTTGTGATTAGTATTAATAAATAGACATTTGTCTATTTATAAACGTTACTTTCAAAAATTAGACTTTACGGGCGTCTGAGTTACGGTGCTTTAACGGATTTCATCCGCCCGTGTTTTTGCAAGAATTTGTCTATGGGGGGTTTTCAATGTCGTAAAAAACCATGTTAGAATTTTTTGTAATTTTTGATTTTCCGTTTCGTGGGTATCCGAAGGTGTGGTTGACATATTTAAGGTACCCGGACGTACCTGTAACGTACCGGTTTTGTTATTTTTTAGCGTCATTGGTTAGATGTGTAATTTTGATTACTTAAATACCAGCTTTGAACGGCCCTGGTATGTCCCGTTATGAAATCGAACAGCCCATTTTGGTATCATCGCAAAGTGCGTTTCAATACCTTTTTAAACATGTGCGTATCATTGACCACACACTTACCGGGACGTACCGGCAAGCTTTTGAACGTGCGGAAATGTACGATGTAGAACTCGAACATTTTTCTAACACTTAGAAAATTTTCAACATGAAAATAATTTTTTACCAAAATTTTAATTTTTTCATTTTTTCAAGTTTTTTCAAGTTTTAAAAAAATTGGGGTACTTGAAAATTTTTCAAACACTTAGAAATTTTGAAACATGAAATTTTTTTTTCTTTTTTTAGAATCACACAATTTTCAAGTTTCTTCTTTACATAAGTATCTACGACCAATTATCGTGACATGTACATAGAAAAACTCGAAAATTTTTCCATCACTTAAAAATTTCAACATGAAAATAATTTTTTACCAAAATTTTAATTTTTTCATTTTTTCAACTTTTTTCAAGTTTTCCAAAAAGTGGGGTACTTGAAAATTTTTTAAACACTTAGAAATTTTTCAACATGAATTTTTTTTTTCATTTTTCAGAATCACACAACTTTCAAGTTTCTTTCTTTACATAAGTATCTACGACACTTTGACGTGAAATGTACATAGAAAAGCTCGAAAATTTTTCCATCACTTTAAAAGTTTTCGACATTTTTTTTCGACTTTTTTTTTCACATTTTTTTTTTTCTTTTTTCCAACTGAAAAGTTTTCCAAAAAGTGACACCAAAAAAAAAAAAAAAAAAAAAAGTGACAATTTCCAAAAAAGTTGAGTTTTCCAAGAAGTGACCTGCCCAAACGTGACAGCCAGCAGCGGCTCAAGGCAGCGGAGCGGTCTTGTACATGACAATATTGTTATATCATACAACAACCGCATTCAAACCATAAAAGCATTGTCAATTTACGACAAAACTCGTATAGTTAACTTTTGAATGTTTTGGCCCACGTGCCGTTCATAAGAGGCGACCAAATGAGGTCCTAAGGTCCACCCCCCCCCCCATCATCAAATTTTGAAAGCATGTAATCATTGCACCATGCAAAAATGCACCATTTTTCACCCCTATTTTTAATTATTGCACTCCGACCCCTAACCAGTTATAACTTATAAGTTATAAGTTATAAAACAATGTGTGCGGGGCTAAATTAATGGTAGCCCCCCCCCCCCCCCATTCTTCAAATTCAAAATTTTAAAGCATGTACAATATCTTTTATTACCAGGTTGTAATTTCATGTACCGTCATAACGAGGCAACCCTTTCAGAGCATTTACCAGGTAAAGCAGATACATTTTGACGCGGCATATGGGCAGTACTCAACAACCCCTTTCTGCCACCTCTCGAAACAAGCACAGTCTAATTATCTACGGGGGTGCAACTCTTTAAATAGAGGTGCAAAATGACCAACTTTCATGCCATAATTACATTTATTCAGATTTCAAATTTAAAGAATAAGAAGTGAGCTCCCCGTACCCCCATTGGTTTTGCTTCTAACTCGTTGAAAATTATAAGTGAGGATGTTTGCTTTTTGGGTGTAATAATTACATGGTTTAAAATTTTGAATTTGAAACAAAGGAGGATTACCGTTAACTTAGCCCGCCACACATTGTTTTGCTTTTAGCTCGTAAGGGATTTGGGTGCAATAACTAAAAAGAGGGATAAAAAATTGTGTTTTCAAAACGGGCTGGGGGGGGGGGGGGGGGGGGGCATGGACTCTCTCTCATATTTGGGGTTTCTTGTCCCTGTTAGTTCAATGGAAATGATAATATTTTGGGTTTAACGTCTCATATTTTTTCAACGATGCTAATCGGGACGATGAGTGGGTGATAAACCCGTCACATGTGATCCATGCCCGAGCCAGGATTCGAACCTGGACCGCAGTGACCGCAGATTACTAGACCAATGACTAATCGACCCCAGCAGTACTTATGGCTCAATTACACCCTGGAAATAAAAGCTTAATACTATTTCTTTGAATTATCGTATACACAGTTGCGTAACGCAAATTGCCTGGCCCCCCCGCAAGAATTGTTGTATATGGGGTTAATCAATAGCCAAACTAATTAAATAATGAATTAATTTTGTATTTGAACCCTTATACCACAACTTTACACGCTATTGCCTTCAGGCACGCTGCAGTGCTGCTTCTCATTTATTTTAAAATCTGAAAATGACTTTACGGTATGTTGCTAATGTGACCAGAACAGTAAGAGAAAGGGCCAGTGGCGTATCGAGGCATTCACAGTGGCGGAGGGGGGTGTTGAACATCCTGAGCATGTGGGGGGGGTCTGGGACGAAGGTCCCAGCCGGCGGAGGTCAATTCGCCGAAGGCGAATTTTTTTCCATATATATGACGTTTTACACGCCTGTAAACACGTTTCAGAATCGGATGATACAAGATGTAATCCCCCGTCCGGGCCTGTGGTAGTATTTGGCCTAGGGAATAAGAAGGTTGAGTATATTCATTATTCAATATTGTTTTATTATAGGCAGTGCCGATCGTAAGACGAGTAAAAAGAGGAACCCCCTGACCCCTTCCACCCATAAGCATTTTAAAATATATTCTTTCAAAAGTGTCCCATTCCTTAAACGAATCCCCCGTAGGGCTACAATTGATTGGAGAGATATTGTTATGACCGGCACCCATGGGCGCGAACATTACGCGCTGCAAAGCTTGACGCTGAGCGCTATTATCATCGGCAGCTCCCATGCATCGGCTTCATCGCCGCGACGCGAAATGGATTTGTTGTCATTTGCAACATTTCAAAATGGTACACATCAAAGGTGGCGTATAATATCTAGCCATAGTAATCCTGCATAGTTCTGGGCTAATAGGCTACAATTAAATACGTTACAAATTAAAAATCGAAGGTGTAGGCCTAAGGTAGGACCATTGCCAGGGCTAAGCCTATCTAACCAAAGGAGTTACGTTAAGTAATTATCTGCATGTGTCTTATAGACCTACCATATATCTGAGATTTTATAGTCTGGTTGTTTGTTGGTGTTGAGCTTTGGAACACAAAATCAAAACATCCCCCACAGAACCTCCGATATTCGCCGATAGCAGTTTCCTTGTTCTGCTTGGTTAGGAAACACGCGGGACCCCAAACCTTGAAACCGTGAGCTCGTCCGAGTTTTGTTTTCAGTGCATTTCGTAAGTTGAAGACTTAAAATCTTGCATTTGGTTGTCTTCGAGTACCAAAACGGAGCATTTCTCCGTTTACAAAACGAACTCGCTACCCATGAATGAAAAAGTCGTGGTTTCATCCAAAACGGACGATATAGGAAGCTTTTAATATCGCCCTTGTTACCTAGGTATATTTCGGTTAAAAGAGATAAATTAAATTATATTGTGGATGAGTGAAGTAGGCCTACAATAAAAAATAAAAAGCACTTTTTCATTTTTTTTTCGTAAGCCTGGGCCTAAAAATTGACAAATTAGTACAATATTAATCGCGATAATTCTCAGCCAAAGTAGGCCTTTATCCAATAGTAATACAGTATCAGTGTATAGCTCAGACAAAATATATATATATATATATATATATATATATATATACTAGTACTAGACTAGGCGTATAGTAAATTACTCGAACATAAGAGATAAAGTAAAGCAAAATGGCAAAGATAGTCACGGAGAGCGTATATCCAAACGATCTGATGTATAGCCTACAAATACAAGTCTAGGCTAGGTCCTAGGTCAGACGAGTTAAATACCTATCCCTTTCTCCCTCTTTTAAATAAATTAAATTGAATTAAACAGTGGTTTGGATAAGACAATGTGGTTTTGTATGAGGATGTCCCAAGTTCATTTTCCTTAAAGTGCGATATATTTTATACCTGTGTCGAATCCGAATATAACAGTCTTGGGACTGGCAGTTCCCACAACTATTTGGGCTAAAAAATAATTTCACAAATTGGAAATCCGAATCCAATCAATTTATTTGTCATTCTCTTTTTTAAACCATATAAACTCTTGCCTTTGAAATGTAAGCTAACACTGGACATTGTTTAACAATGGGCACAGCATTAATGAACAACACAGAAGACCGTTGATTATGTTACTGAAAGTGAGGCATATTCATGAACAATAGGCCCCGATTGTTGGTTGTTTAGGCTCATAATGGATAGCTTGAATGATTCCAAAAATGAATGTATTTCACTCAAGCACTGGTTGAATTGTGGTTTGAAAAGTGATTCGGTCAGCATAATTCGTGTGCTGGCAATGCTTTCTCTAATTCGTTTCAAGGCTGTCTCTCAGATTATGCTGCAAGAATCAATTATTATTGGCTTGGATTTATTCAAAACGGAGCATTTCTCCGTTTTCAAAACGAACTCGCTACCCATGAATGAAAAAGTCGTGGTTTCATCCAAAACGGACGATATAAACAATTGCGGTGGCTTAAATATCGCTCTTGTTACCTAGGTATATTTAGGTTAAAAATCACTTGATGCCTTCTGTGGATGTTGTTGGTGTCTTAGGTTTGCCCATTCTGTGACATTTATCAAGGTCAGAGTGTGACATACCAAGCTCAAGCTTCTTGTTTAGGAGCTGGATGACTACTTCAACAACGTTCTCATAATCTATTTACTTGGATACCATGTACTAGCAAGCAATGGCGATGGCTATATTGCTCCGTTTTAGTCTTTGTGCTGTAGGGTTTCCATTTTAGCATTCATCATTTGAAACTGGCCTTTCATTAATTTCTTCGAAACTTGTATTTACATAGCTTTCTTACTCCGTAAGCTGAGCTTGTAGGCCTAGTGGTCCTTCAGCCTTTGTCTTATTAGTGCTGTAGGCTTCTGGCGCAGTGACGAAGTCAGGCGGGGGCGGCTGGCGCACCCCTCGAAATCCCTGCTTGAATTGTAGCCTCCTCGGCAAATTATCAAAATGTGCCCAAAAATATAAATAGAGTTACGTATTAATTTCTTTATTTGCTTACTCGGGAGACACTCCCGTGTAGGGTAAATTGTATAAATTTAACAATAACGTAACTTTATATGTTGACTTTAAATGTTGGAATATTTTGAAATCGTATTTTGCGCAGTTAGAACCCGTATTCCGTTCAGAAAGGTACCTTACCTTCTTCAAAAACACATTGAGACCAATTGAAAAATACTGGTCTAAAAAAAATTACCTGCGGCGCTGTTGTGGTGGACATTCCGCACAACCCCCCCATTGTGTCATTTGTTGAGCACCTTTTACATTTATGTTCTCCTCTTGGCAGCCCATCTCTGCGTACCCCACTGCTTAGGCCTTTATCCATTGGGGTCAACTTTGTCTAATTGATCTTAAAGTCCATCTTAGTGGCGGAGGTCTTCTCTACGAATGAGCATAATACAGACTGCACGTCAGACAAGCTTTCTACTTCTTGGCCTAAGCCTAGACTTTCCGCATGTGTTTCGTTCTAAGAAAGCACTTTATTTGACGAAGAAGAAGACGACCTCGTATTTTTACCCATCGCGCACTTAGAGACGTTTAATCATAAAAGTTTGCCCGGGGTTCCCCTATAGGCTCTGTCAGAGTGAGATTTGCAGCAATAGGCCTATCAATACTACAGGTTATTCTGCCATGGATGGATCTTCGTATCCCGTCGATTCAATCGTTTTATTATGAGATTAGGAGACATATTTATGGTCGTACGATCATCTCGATACCACCACACATTACGGAATACAACAAAAGTCTAGGTTATTTGCATGCGTAGTTGAAGGAGCCTAGGTTCACCGCACCAACACGCGGCCAAGCTACTAGTTGCTTGCCAGGCTCCCCGCCGCGCCGCGCCACCGGCACTCGGCAGTCAGACGCTAGCTCCCGTCGGAGGCGGACGTGTTTTCTTTTCACGCCTGAGGTGAAAACCGTTAGGCTGTCACAATCCCTGGGGTCTCATTGTGTTCGCCCAGCCATTCTCTGTAGGCCTACTTCGCCGCATACGAGATTGCTTTTTCTTTCGCGGCTCGTTCTGACTTCTGTGGTACTTGCGATAGCTGCCTGTTCAGCTCCTTGTGGGGACCATACACTTTACCCCTTAACACCTCCCTTAAACCACCCAACCCCCAACCCTCCCCCCCCCCACCCCCCATATAACGACCCCCGTGATGTGTGTCGCAACTTATTCACACAGTGTCATAATATCTACCTGTCGAGTCTGTCCTTTAACACTTAGCTGAATTAAATCAGTCCCGCTCTGGGTGCTTTCCCACTTGGGTTGACCCTACACCCTAACCCTCCCCCCCCCACCTATCACCCCCCCCCCCCCCCATATAACGACCCCTGTGGTGTGTGTCGCAACTTATTCACCCAGTGTCATAATATCTACCTGTCGAGTCTGTCCTTTAACACTTAGCTGAATTAAATCAGTCCCGCTCTGGGTGCTTTCCCACTTGGGTTGACCCTACACCCCTACCCCCCCCCCCCCCCCCCAACCACCCAAACCCTATCACCCCACCCTATCACCAGCCCCCTATCGGCCCCTCCCTATCACCCCCCCCCATATAACGACCCTCGTATGCGTGTTGCAACTTATTCACCCAGTGTCATAATACATAGCTGTCGAGTCTGTCCTATAACACTTAGCTGAATTAAGCTAGTCCTACTCGGGGTGCTTTCCTACTTGGGTTTACCCTACACTAGAGGTCTGCACGGGTACGGGCTTGGCCCGCGGGCGGGTCGGCTGGCCCGCAGGCCCGGGTAAGGGCCTTTATTTGTTTATTAAGACGGGCCGGGCCGGGCCTGGGCCTACATATCACTGAACGAGGAGGGATTTTTCGTGCTTTTTTAATGCAATGAAAGAAAAGTAACGTTATTTAACCAACATTTACGAAACTTACAAATCCGAAAAAAATAAACTTCTAGTCACAACATTTTTGTTGTAATACTTTTGGTAACATAATTTCACTGGCAATGTTTACTAATTACTTTTCATCTATTCTCCTTTTTGTTCCCACCATGTCGTTCGTATTGCTTGCCATATACTTTATTAATACACTTGCTGCTTTAACAGTTGAACGGGCATTTACGGGCCAATTTAATCTTCAGTCAAGCGGGCCTGGGCTGGGCCCGGGCTTTGATTAGCTTTTCCAGTACGGGCCCTGGCCTGAATAACCAGGCCCGGGGCGGGCTTCTATAATTAGGCCCGTGCATACCTCTACCCTTCACCCAATCCTCCCCCCCCCCCCCCCCCCCCCATATAACGACCCACGTAATGTGTATTGCAAATGATTTAACCAGCATCATAATATATAGCTGTCGAGTCTCTCCTAAAACACGACTCAAATAAATTAGTCCCGCTCTGGGTGCTTTCCCACTTGGGTTCACCCAAAGGCATACAGCCTACACCCCAACCCTCCCACCCTACCCTTCATATAACGACCCCTTCGATGTGTGTTGCACCCTATTGACCCAGCATCATAATACATAGCTGTCGAGTCTGTCTTAAAACATAACTGAATTATTTGCCCCGCCTTGGGTGCTTTTCTCTTTTGGGTTGACCCTAAGGCATACAGCCTACACCACAACCCTCCCCTCCCGCCCCCCTTACCCACCAAACAACGACCCCCGTGATATGTATTGCACCTGATTCACCCAGCGTCACAATATCTATAGTAGCCGCCACTTTTATAAGGAACCAAACCGCACGCTGAAGACGGAGAACCAATTGAACGCGCGCGACTTAAGAACTGTTCAGTGTTGCCCGATCCACCCTACCTTCGTTGAAGAGACGCGTGCGTCACTGTGCATCGCCCCCCTCCCCCAGATCTACAAGGGAGATACGACAATACAACTTTGCGGGAGTGCCCCTCACCCCTCGCGACCCATCACGGTCCGCCGTGACCACGTGTAAAGCACAAAAGTAGCCCTTACGAATACTATTTTTAAACAACCGAAGACAAACCCAACTCATCTCGTAAAGTCGCTTCCGGTTTGGTTCCGACTAAGCGTGGCGTCCACTACAGCTCTCGAGTCTGTCTTAAAACACATCTGAATTATCAGTCCCGCTCTGGGTGCGTTCAACTTCCTTGGGTTCACCCTACACCCTGCACCCCCACACCCTACATCGTACGGCTTTCTCTCACCCCTAAACCACCCAAACCCCACCCCGTACCCTCCACATAACGACGCCAGTAATGTGCGTTGCAAAGGTTCACCCAGTGTCATATGGTCCAGCTGTCGGGTCTGATAGAACGAGGTTAAAGTCATGTCATTTAAAGGGAGGTTGTTGAATCCTTGTAGACCATCGGATGATCTCACAGACACTCTTCCAATACTACTGAACACGTATATTTACATGAAATGGATTAATATTCAAACACATGTTCAATACCGGCACCCCAGTCCAGCTTGTACCATTTCTTGTGTCAAAAACGTTCACAAACAATGTGTGCTGAAGCTGGGTTGTTAAGGATTTGGGTGTGAGCCAGGTGTGACCTTTTCGCTTGGATCTTTTTATTTTTTAATTGTTTAAATTATATTTTATAAATCCCTGTTTCTGAACGATAGTGCCATGTTAATCAATCGCAATCAAAACATTTTAATAAATAAATGTCTCAAGATCTGCCTCTGCCTCTCTGGTTTGGCCCTTGGACCTAAACACATATGAATAGCACAATACTCCATTCTAAAAATAGCCGTGTTGCCGTGTTTTGTTTCGGACAAACATTGAATATGCACCAATCAAAGAAAAATACAACAATGTAGTTGCCTAGCAACACAATCTTTGTCCGCCTGTGATATCACAGCCCCCTCAATTGAGTCTTGTGCTATTGTGAAAAGTTGTAGTTGATTCTATAAGGAACTCTCTTGGCGGTCCATCTACAATCTACATATATAAATAAAATCAATTAATACTGAATTGTTTTTGTCGCTTTCGTCCTAGACACCGTGAAATAGTTGATTGTTGTGTGAACATACTTATAGATTTGTGTTGCTAGGCGACGAATATTGAGCAGTGGTCAACAGGGTAATAGTTTAGTTCTAGAAAACTGCATTTTGCAAAGCATTAAAACCACTACAATCCCTTATCTGTGTTAAAAGAAAGCCAACTTGATTAACTGCCCCAAACGTTTTGACGTAAACGCCACTTAACCTCAGGAACCCACATGGACTGTTCCAACGGCTTTGGCGTCACTTAGCTTGTTTCTTTACCCTCCTCTTGACTTCTTTCACCAAGAACACTTCGGGATCCTCAATGAACGCTTCCAGCGGCTTCGCCGTCACTTTGGCTTCTGCCACCACCGCCAACCCTCCCATTTTACTCCATACTCACCCTGAGTAATGAATTGTATTCCCTGACCCGCCTTTGTCCATCTATTATCTTACCTTTACCCTACTGCAATGAAGCTCGAAACAGTTCTAAGAGTGTTTTCCCCGGGAGGGTGGAGGGACCACCCTCACCAAGCCCCCCATTGATAAAAGCTTCCACTTATCCTTGACAAGGACCACAATGTAGGCCCACAAAAGAGAGAATGCATCCAGGCGTACTTCAGTGAGGGGTAGAAATGAAAGGAAGAGTACACTATATGTTGATTCCTGTTTACCAAAGTTATGGAGAGATATTCGTTCTTACCCAAGGCCCGTCTAGGCCCGGGTAAGAATATGTCTACAGTGACTCTGCTAGTCGTAAGAGGCGACGAAAGGAGACCCTGACCCTCCCCTAACCCCCCCCCCCCCCCGTCCCACTGAATTTTTCTCCTCCCACTTGGCCCGCTAGACTCCCCTTATGACGACCACCGCGATATGTAATGGATCTGATTCAACATGCGGTGTTTTTCATCTTCATATGTCACCCTCTTTTCGTCTCGATTAGCCAAAGTTGAAAAATATGGGACGTAACACCCAACAATCATCATCATCTCTAACCAACGTCTACGGTGCTGCTACCTGATGTACATAGAGCAACGATAATGAATGCAATAGTGAATACATGAAATATTACATTTCCAGATGTGATGAATTTGAGTTTTTGGCTCTACATGTAAATGAGCACTACTAAGCATTTACCAAGCAACGTGATGAACTTACAACTCGAGGCTTTGGGCCTACTTATGTAGAATACACATTAGTACGTACTTCAAGGCTATTTCCCTGTTGATGCTGATAGTCAACAAATTGAAATACTCAAACGTGTAGGGCATTCACCAACACTCAAGTTATTCACTCTTGAGTAGGCCTAACACAGAAATTGTGTGTGTATCTGTGTATTTCAATGTCGTTTTTATTCTTGACCTCTATGCACATTTTTTTGTAAGCTGAACTTTCTTGAAACCAATAATCCATCCTTTAAACACTTTCCACCTCCATTTTAATAAGACGTTCACATTATTCCATGTTATTACAGTGGAAGCAATCTGAATCACTTGATACTGGTATCAACACTCATTTGACTTCCCAAAACTTCCTTTTCAATTTTAATGGCTCCCTCCAGGGTCTACTAATAAGCAATCTGAATTATCGCTTTAACTGAGTCAATTGATAACTATCTGTTACCAACACTCAATAGACTTCCCAAAACTTCCTTTTCAATTTTAATGGCTCCCTCAAGGGTCTACTACTAAGCAATCTGAATTATCGCTTTAACTGAGTCAATTGATAACTATCTGTTACCAACACTCAATAGACTTCCCAAAACTTCCTTTTCAATTTTAATGGCTCCCTCAAGGGTCTACTACTAAGCAATCTGAATTATCACTTTTACTGAGTAGTAGTAGTATTAGCAGTAGAACTTTTATTAGCAATTTGCTATTTTTACATATAAATATAATACAAGTACATATTACCTTATGGACTATCTCTAGTTAACATAATATTTGACAATACAATTATTCACATTTTTTTTTATTGTATATTGTTTTAGTATACAACAGCTATGTAATTACTTCAATCACAACAAACCTTTCATCCTGATTCCATATACACAATACTTGAAAGTGTTACAAATATACATTACTTTCTTTCTCTGTTCTAGTCTTACCCCAGTTAGTGTTGTATTTCCACATATTTATTCATTTGTGTTATAAAGATATTTATTTATCCCAGAAAGAACTCTTTTCATAAGATTTTGCAATTGATAACTTGATAACTTGATAGCCACTTGATAACTTTCTGTTACCAACACTCATTAGACTTCCCAAAACTTCCTTTTCAACTTTAATGGCTCCCTCCAGGGTCTGCTGAATTATTGCTTTACTGAGTCACTTGATAATTTACTGCTACCGGTACTCAGTAGAATCCCTCCGCCTGCCCAGGGACTGCTACCTTATCGTGGTGGGCAGGTTTGCGTGCTTTGTTGATCCCGAGAGCTATGCCGGCGGAAGCGTATGGTTCTGGTAAGGCCACCTTAGCCGGACTGATCGAGGAGACGAAGTGCAGTCCACACCCCAATCCCCTTTCCGCCCCTTTCTCCTTTCCTCACACGCCCTCCTACTTGCCCCTTTCCTCCAAAGAGCCCCCAATTTCATCTTCATTATCACCCACTCATCGTCTTGATTAGCCAAGTTGCAAAAATATAAGACGTTAAGCCCAAATATCAGAATTTCCTCCACTTCTTTCTCGATGCCTGTTATTGCTTCATTGAAAAGTGTGTAAGCTAGCCTTGATATGAAGCAATCTGTCAACGTTGAAAGACACCAGTGGAGTGTCTACAATCTTGAAGCAAGGTCGCCCAAATGTTTGGTCTATCACATCTACGTTCTCCCTATGGTACAGACAGTTCACCAACTTCAGTATTATCGGTATTATTAACACCTTCAGTTACGTTGAATGCGGGAGTGTTTTATGTGCTGTTACATCAGAACTTCGAGAAAGTAGATTCATGCGTGTCTATGAATCGTTTCGACGGCGTCATATGACCTACTTGTCTATATTACGTTGTTGCAGATCTACATCCGTCAAAGATTACGCTCAGTCCCCTAAAAGTATCAGAACAATTAATATAGCAATCGAACAGGGCTGTAAATCTAATTATTTATACTGTTTATACGATTTTTATTATACTATTTATGCTGTATTATCTAAATATATCTCCATCACTTTAGACCAAAAGAATGCAATTAAAATATACTAAACTTGCAGCCTAATTTAAAAGTCATGATCTATTCTAAGGTTTGCTTCTAGGTTGCAAGGTCTGTACAACTTGAGCTTGAGCATCGTCTCTTCTCTAAGAATGCTCACAATTATGTTGACAGCAACTTCTGGTTCCAACGGTTAGTCTGAGTCAATACTTTTACAGATGTTGGATTTAACTGCTCAGGTTTAGTTAATATTATTCTTTGTATTGTCTTCTGCCGTAGCAGGTCTGTCTTGAGACTAAACTGTCCCGTGTCTTGTGTGTCAGTGGACATGTTTAGCCAGTGGCGTAGCGTCGGCATTGAGCAATTACGTTGATGATTTGCAGGATTATTGTACTCCCGTCGGTTCCTTAAGTATAGACTGGGTCTAGATTAGCTCTGGTTGTCGTAAGATCCCTCGTACTTTCCGGTAGAGCACTCGTTTATAGTAAATATCATAGTACAACGTTTCATAGCAGTGAATGCTGTTAGTAATATTGTTTGGACTATAAGAGTGACTTCGCAAGTCCTAGTTATTTAAAAATAAATTAAATTAATGATAATAATAAAAATAACAACAACAATAATAATAATAATAATAATAATAATAATAAAAATAATAGTAATAATAATAATAATAATAATGAACAATCCTCTCTATGATCATCTTTTGGAATTTGAATTGTTTCATTGTTCCCTCACAACACTACTGTAACCACCACGTTGTATAGGTAGTCCTAACTGAAGCCCTGGACAAACTGTTCCACCACCACTACTAACATAACTACCTGAACTACCCCCCCGACCCAACTAGCGCTAATCACAGCAATACCCTGCGATGGCCGTCCAATGCTAGCAACCTTACTTCATACAACACTACTGTCCCCATCACGTTGTATAGGTAGTCCTGAATGAAGCCCTGGAGTAACTGTTCCACCACCACTACTAACATAACTACCTGAACTACCCCCCCGACCCAACTAGCGCTAGTCACAGCAATACCCTGCGATGGCCGTCCAATGCGAGCAACCTTACTTAATACAACACTACTGTCCCCACCACGTTGTATAGGTAGTCCTAACTTAAGCCCTGGACAAACTGTTCCACCACCACTACTAACATAACTACCTGAACTACCCCCCCGACCCAACTAGCGCTAATCACAGCAATACCCTGCGATGGCCGTCCAATGCGAGCAACCTTACTTCATACAACACTACTGTCCCCATCACGTTGTATAGGTAGTCCTGAATGAAGCCCTGGAGTAACTGTTCCACCACCACTACTAACATAACTACCTGAACTACCCCCCCGACCCAACTAGCGCTAGTCACAGCAATACCCTGCGATGGCCGTCCAATGCGAGCAACCTTACTTAATACAACACTACTGTCCCCACCACGTTGTATAGGTAGTCCTAACTGAAGCCCTGGACAAACTGTTCCACCACCACTACTAACATAACTACCTGAACTACCCCCCCGACCCAACTAGCGCTAATCACAGCAATACCCTGCGATGGCCGTCCAATGCTAGCAACCTTACTTCATACAACACTACTGTCCCCATCACGTTGTATAGGTAGTCCTGAATGAAGCCCTGGAGTAACTGTTCCACCACCACTACTAACATAACTACCTGAACTACCCCCCCGACCCAACTAGCGCTAGTCACAGCAATACCCTGCGATGGCCGTCCAATGCGAGCAACCTTACTTAATACAACACTACTGTCCCCACCACGTTGTATAGGTAGTCCTAACTGAAGCCCTGGACAAACTGGTCCACCACCACTACTAACATAACTACCTAAACTACCCCCCCCGACCCAACAAGCGCTAATCACAGCAATACCCTGCGATGGCCGTCCAATGCTAGCAACCTTACTTCATACAACACTACTGTCCCCCTCACGTTGTATAGGTAGTCCTGAATGAAGCCCTGGAGTAACTGTTCCACCACCACTACTAACATAACTACCTGAACTACCCCCCCGACCCAACTAGCGCTAATCACAGCAATACCCTGCGATGGCCGTCCAATGCGAGCAACCTTACTTAATACAACACTACTGTCCCCACCACGCTGTATAGGTAGTCCTTACTGAAGCCCTGGACAAACTGTTCCACCACCACTACTAACATAACTACCTGAACTAACCCCCCGACCCAACTAGCGCTAATCACAACAATACCCTGCGATGGCGGCCCAACATCGCACACGAAATGCATGTGTACAGTGCACACACTAATTTGCGTGTAAAATTAATTGGGAAGGCAAGTACGAACGTGTAATCGTGTACACGCATTTCACAGAGAGAGGTCACACGTTTACTGAAGTACACGTTTTTGCCCATCCCTACTTCCAGCCCCCGCAAAACATTTATTTTCTTGTCATTGCTGGGCTTTGTGACTAAAATTACTACAATACCCAATAATGACCTTGCAACCCTCTCGACCGCCGCCAAACATCTTATTTTTTGCCATTGTGGACTTTACAATTTGAATAACTAAACCACCCAATAAATGTCCTTGCTAGCCCCCCGGCCCCCGTTAAACATCTATTTTCTTGCCATTGTGGTATTTACATTTAATAAACCAAACCACCCAATTAATCTCCTTGCTAGCCCCCCGGTCCCCGTTAAATATCTATTTTCTTGCCATTGTAGACTTTACAATTTGAATAACTAAACGACCCAATAAATCACCCTGCAAGCCCCCTGGCCCCCGTTGAACATCTTATTTCTTGCCACTTCCCTTATTACAATAAAGGCGATATCGATGGATCTTATTTGGCCTACGCGCTGCAAGAATAATGGTAGTCGTAGATAAACATCCACCAAATACCCACTCTTTGAATCTCCAAGATACATTTTGTTTTGAATACCTATTTTACGAGAATGTGGTTATATAAACTCGTTTGAAGGTTATACTTTCTTCGCGATGGAAGAATTGAGTGGAGAGTGTTTGACGCTCTTCTCCAGGTCTTCTTCACAACTTGATGAGGTGAACATATACTGGTGACCCCGAAGTTGTATAAGACTTCCTATGAAGTCCTACAGTGTTTTTATCTTACAGAAATACTTGTTAAATTAAAATCATAGATACTCCTGGATAAAGTCTTGATGCTTGGATATCGTAGTAAAGCCGGTATACAGCTGTGAGTAACATCGCTCCGTGGTGCCTTCTGCCGGTGTGAAAGCAATGCTGACAAGCGCTCGCAAGTAGTACCGACTGGTCTCCGGATGCCTTTATACCAGACCTCCCCTTGAGTCACCCCGAGACACGCTGACGCTCTGGTTGACGTAGCCGGCGCACAGTTTGTCCTGCGTCAGCAATGCCTGGAGCTCTAGAGGAAGACCTTCGATGCACGTCACGGGAGATACATACGGGAGCTCCACGTACCTCAGGGCCGAACTTTGGACACCTTCCTCTGTGTAGCCCCATCCCGTCACAACTCCTTCGTTTCCGACAGTGAGCTGCCGCCTCTCGAGTACGCTGTCCCAATCTATTCTATATATATATCTATAAATATATTCCTTCAAAATTGTCCCATTCCTCCAACTTCCTCCCCCGTATGGCCCCGGAGAAGAATAGGTCCAAATTGACAGCATTTGAAATTTTCTGACGAAAAAACAAGATCTCTACGTCTAGTGAGCCAGTCCCTCCTACACAGCCCCCCCCCCCCCCCCCCCCCGGCTTCCTTCCGGGGGTGGCGGGGGTCTCATTTACGCCACTGCATCAGGGGTGTCTAGTTCTTTTCGTTAATTTAACACACGAAGTTGCTACGCTTCGCTCGTAACATTTTGGCAGTAAAGTAAAGGTGAATCTCTAATCCTTGTTTTGGCATGCTTCGCCAACTAACACAACAATTACCAATTGTGTTAATAAATTGTAAACAAAACTTTAGGTTAGTCTGCCAAGTAGGTGGAACCAACTCAAGCAGAGAATTGAGATATACTCTAAATTCATAACTGGCAATATTTTTATTGGTTAACCTGGAAACGGACACTTATCTCAACGATGTTTAATTCATTGTTGTGGTCGCACTCCCTGGGGCCGGCTGGTGCTATGAGGAAACTTTAAACGACTTGAAAAAACTGGCTTAACGTGAGAAATCATCACATCAAACAAAATTAAATAAAACAAATAAATGTTTTAAGTGTATTAATAGTGCTTAACTAAAACAAAGTACAAACATATTAGAAAAAACTTATCAACAATATATACAAAATATATACGACAGGTTCAGAATTAGAATTCAGAGGCATAGGCCTACTGTCTAGGGGTAAAAAATCTTTCTTGAAAAAAAGTATGTTAACAAGTTTGTTTGCTGTATGTTGATTCTGGGCATCGTATGAACATATTATAACCCACCATTCCTAACAGTCAAGAACGCAATTATTTACAAACACGAGTGAAATCGTTGCCCGTGTGGAGACGTTTTTTTTTTTTTTTTAAACATGGATCTTATACGCCATCATCACATTCACAGTAAAATACCATGGATGCTACAGGGTTTCTAAAAGTGCCAACGTTTTCTAGAGAGACGGCACTTTGGGCACGAGTAAGTGTCTACTGCGGGTAGGTGAAATGACCGTCTGCAGTGTGTGAACGCCTGGAGCCGAGGCTCGGTGACGGCGCGGGAGATGCCGACGCGTTTGGCCATGGCATTGACTTATGGGAGTCTGCTAGTCGTAAGAGGCGACCAAAGGAGACTTGTCTCGGCCCGGGGTGGAAAAGGTTTAGAATGGCTCTGCTAGTCGTAAGGGGCGACAAAGAGAGACCTTTTCTCCCCCCCCCCCCTTTCCCTCTGAAGCTTTCTCCCCCCACTTGGCCCTGCCCTCCACTGGTGGACTCCCCTTGTGATCCCCCCTCGAGGTGTAATGCCTCTGCTAGTCGTAAGGGGCGACCTGCCCAGGGACTGCTACCTAATCGTGGTGGGCAGGTTTGTGCGCTTTGATGATTCCTGAAGCTATGCCGGCGGAAGCGTATGCTTCTGGTAGGGCCACCCTAGCCGGACAGGTCGAGAAGAAGCCAGACAAAATGCAGTTCACATTGTTCCCACTCCCTTTTCCTCTCCCTTCCCCTTTCCTTCCTACCCTCCTACTTGCCCCTTTCCTCCAAAGAGCCCCCAATTCAGTCTTCATTATCACCCACTCATTGTCTTGATAAGCCAAGTTGTAAAAATATAAGACGTTAAGCTTTAATATCAATCATCAATCGTAAGGGGCGACAAAGAGAGACCTTGTCTGCCCTCCCCCCCACTGTCCCACTGAAGCTTTCTCCCCCCACTTGGCCCTGCCCTCCACTGGTGGACTCCCCTTGTGATCCCCCCTCCAAGTGTAATGACTCTGCTAGTCGTAAGGGGTGAAAAAGAGAGACCTTGTCTCCCCAACCCCCTCCCCACCGTCCCGCTGAAGCTTTCTCCCCCCACTTGGCCCTGCCGTCCACTGGTGGACTCCCCTTGTGGTCCCCCCTAAGTGTAATGACTCTGCTAGTCGTAAGGGGCGAAAAAGAGAGACCTTGTCTCCCCAACACCCTCCCCACCATCCCGCTGAAGCTTTCTCCCCCCACTTGGCTCTGCCCTCCACTGGTGGACTCCCCTTGTGGTCCCCCCTAAGTGTAATGACTCTGCTAGTCGTAAGGGGCGAAAAAGAGAGACCTTGTCTCCCCAACCCCCTCCCCACCATCCCGCTGAAGCTTTCTCCCCCCACTTGGCCCTGCCCTCCACTGGTGGACTGCCCTTGTGGTCCCCCCTCCAAGTGTAATGACTCTGCTAGTCGTAAGGGGCGAAAAAGAGAGACCTTGTCTCCCCAACCCCCTCCCCACCGTCCCGCTGAAGCTTTCTCCCCCCACTTGGCCCTGCCCTCCACTGGTGGACTCCCCTTGTGATCCCCTCTCCAAGTGTAATGACTCTGCTAGTCGTAAGGGGCGAAAAAGAGAGACCTTGTCTCCCCAACCCCCTCCCCACCGTCCCGCTGAAGCTTTCTCCCCCCACTTGGCCCTGCCCTCCACTGGTGGACTCCCCTTGTGATCCCCCCTAAGTGTAATGACTCTGCTAGTCGTAAGGGGCGAAAAAGAGAGACCTTGTCTCCCCAACCCCCTCCCCACCGTTCCGCTGAAGCTTTCTCCCCCCACTTGGCCCTGCCCTCCACTGGTGGACTCCCCTTGTGGTCCCCCCTAAGTGTAATGACTCTGCTAGTCGTAAGGGGCGAAAAAGAGAGACCTTGTCTCCCCAACCCCCTCCCTACCGTCCCGCTGAAGCTTTCTCCCCCCACTTGGCCCTGCCCTCCACTGGTGGACTCCCCTTGTGGTCCCCCCTAAGTGTAATGACTCGGATTCGGATAACTGGCGTTCTTTAATCTTCATTGTTATATTCCACCCACTCAACGTCTCAATTATCCAAGTTGCAAATATATGTTACATAAAAGCCAAATACATCTACATCATCAATATCTACGAAAAAAACTCCGCCCATTGGCCCTTTCACCTATTAACATCTGAAGATCAATTTTTTTTTCCCTCCCACGCGTCCGCTTCCTTCAATCTCCCTCGCCAATATTTTTGACTTGTATGGATGAGCTTGAACAAGAAAAAAAACGGTATTTAAAACTCCGTTGGGGTATATTTTTTATTTTGTCTCAGGACGGGTACCCCCCTGCCGATAGTACAAGGCCAGCGTTGAGGTTTTGAGGTTCCCCAAATTCTATTTCCTCCATTTACCTCCTTTGATTTTTAGTCCTTATTAAATTTCTTCCAACGATGAAGTAAAACAATTAAAATGGTGCTTTTGTGCTTTCGAGAGCTATGCCGGTGGGTCTGACATACGCCTGGCACTTGGTGGTCTGGTGGTACGTCTGGCGGTACGTCTAGCGGTACGTCCGGTACGCTGTTAACACGTGGATGAATAAAACACGATGTCACTGTTGTCCTTTACACAGGTTCTGCCTTGTAGATGTTGAAATGTTGCGAAGAGGTTTGAACGCTTTAACGTTTCACTTGGAGGTAGCTAGATTACATTTTATAAATAATATTAATACTGATATAAATCTGAAACACTCGGGATGTCAATTTCATCGGTTAAAATTGATGGTAGTTGGAACGACTTCCAAAATTTCTCGAAAAAACCATTTCTTCATGTATTTTATATTATTTATATTCTGTAATCCATAAGTGCTTGCCCCCCCTAGCAAAATGTACTTCCAACGCCCCTGGGCGGAGCCACGAGCTTAAGAACCTAATTTAACTTTAAGTTCAAGTTTAAGTTTTACTTTGCAGAGGTTCGGATGATAATTGTTTGGGGCTACAATATTAATTTTGGAAACACATTCATCGGAAAGACTCTGTGTATTCACGTGTGTTCGATTGGTATTAAATGTTTCAGCTTCATTTGTTTTACGGTTATCTATTTATAGTTATTTATGTAAGAATCTTGAATGACCTTCCAGTATATAAACCCTCATAACACACAAACCGTTCTGTAATTCACTTTTGCTCTGATGATATGAAATAAGCGTCATGTTCTGTTGGTGACGTTGCTTCTTATCTGAAGTTGATTCAAGAGAAGTGTGGTCCGTCCGCCTGTTGGAGCCTCAGCCTGTCGCTCCTCCGGGGCGCTAACTTCTCGTTGGTAGATCTGACCATATATTATAATAGTACTCTCGTACTCTATAAGCAGGTGTGTATCGGGCAGTGTACGAGTTAGTGTATCATGTCCCGCAAAGCATTGTGGACACAGTCGGCCATATTTGTTGTTTACTTGCTCTGACAGTCATCGTGACCGCTGCAAAGTCTTGCATTTTTATGTTTCTCTTATGTATATTTCAGAAGAAAATGTTCTTATTATAAATAATCAGTGGCTGTGAAAGTATTGTTAATAAACTGGTAAACTCTTATAAATGTAGTCTGTCAACGTCAACCTAGGCGCACATGACCGCACCATTTCTGACATAGTGACTACTGCAGTGCAAAGTAATCCATTTTACACGTTTTCTTGTGCATATTTCAAAGGAAAACGTTCTTTCAACAATTATCCAGTGGCAGTGAAGCTATTATAAAGAAGGTGGTGAACTCTTAAAATGTAGTTTAAGTATGCCTACGTCAACATACTCACACATTAACGTGATATTAATTTTTGCTTATAGGCCTAGGCCTACGGCATAAACATGCTTCGGGTTGTCATACTTTGTTAATATTGTAAATGTATATCATATTGTCAACTGCTAACAATCACATAGAAATATACAACGATTATTTCGTGTCCGCAACTTGTAGGCGTGTAATGTTGATTTGTGAATCTAGGCCCAGCCTACACTATCAAAAATGACTAGCAAAGGCCCACGAGTAAGCGTGGTCTTACCTGCAAATGGAAGAAAGCCTAAACGTGGAGGTGGAGTAGTAGTTAGCTGAAATACAAATACAATTATTATTGTTTGAACCTTATCATTGACCTTTCAATAAGTTGTAGGCCTAGTCTTACTAGCAGTAAAGCCTGTAATCTAAAAATCATAGGTAATTAGTGCTTAGCAGGTCAGACTAACTTTTCGTATTTATGGAACTATGGCAACCAAGAACATATCAGTTCATAGGTGACACATAATACGGGCAAACCCCCTTCGCAAGTCCTGCAACAATGACACTAGTAATACTATATAATCAGTTTATGACTGTATGTGTGGTTATTAATAACATGGGCAGGTCAAGTCCAAGCCTGAGTATTTTGTCAATTCAAAGTAGTATTTAGGGCCTAGTACCGAGACCATTGCTACACATGGTACGGTGGTCTTGCTACTGCCATCAAGAGCTAGACCCTACAGTTGATCACCTAGGCCCATGGGCATTATCTACAGATTACAGCAAGCCATGTGAGTGGGCGCATTGGTGATGCTTGTGGTACAATTGGCATACATTTATTGATAATATTTTCTAGAGAGCGGCCTAGGTCCTACAAATGCAAAGAGCCCAGCCTATGTTGAATGCATAGTTTGTACAAGGTGATTTGACTTGTCTTTTTGTACAAATTTTGTACATAAAGATTTGCCACATACCATATCAGAATAATTTCATGGTAGGCTAAGTCTAGGACTTGCTAAACCAGGTTACATGGATAGCGATGGTGATTGTTGTTGCCTGTTTTAACCTTATCTACGCCTAGCCCAGGTTGGATGTTTGATTGATGCTGTTGGCTTGGGTTCATTTACCGCAAAAACAATATCTTCAAGACACTGGCCTAGGCCTTAGCCTTCCTAGGCCTAGACCAGGATGTGTGAATGCTAGTGGCCTCGGCCCTAGTTGATTTAGCGTGACCTATTGTCAATATTCTCAAGACACTGGCCTAGGCCTAAGCCTACCTAGGCCTAGACCAAGATGGGTGAATGTGGCCTCTGCCCTAGTTGTTGCTGCGTATTAATCTATTGCCAATATTTTCTACTTAGTTGTTAAGTTCCCAATGCTAAGGCCCAGACAAGGGATTAATTATAATATTGTGATTCAACTTTATCTTTCACTGGCACCAACACCGTTCCTTTAAAATAGCTTGGACTTCTGAAAATACTATACTTGCGGACATCAAATTAATGTAATACCAATAATAGTACACGATATATAATAGTACACCTAGGCCCGATTCAGCCTAGTGCCTAGAAATTCCTTTCAATAGGGAGGACTATTCGAAGCTGTGTATGGCGTAACAGCCAACATTACATCGCCAGAAACTCACGCGGGCGGCGTGCCGAGCACACGAAGGCTGGCGCGCATGCGCATGATGTACGTAGGCAGGCAACGCAGGGCACTGCACAGCAGCGTGAGGGTCAGTCGCTGGGTTGAGCTGGATCGAGTAGGTTCTTCCGGTGGCTGTCACTTTAAGTTTCTCTGAAGATAGGCTATGCAATACAAACGAAGTAGGCAGGCTAGGCCTTGGGCTTATGCTGGTTAATAACCTAGGCTAGGGCCTAGATCCCTATGTTTGCTGGCTGGCCTAAAGCCCGCCCAAGAGCCCCACACATCTAGAACCAGGCACTATACCACTTTTTAAGTAAAGCCTAGACCTCTACTAGCCCTCGCCTTTTAAGGAACTATTAAGGGTCTGGGGCGAAAGTCCCAGCCGGGGTAGGTCAATTCGCCGGAGGCGATTTCTTCTTCATATATGACGCTGTACATCCCTGTAAACACGTTTCAGATACGGACAATGATACAAGATAAAATATGATTCCACGTCCTTGCCCGTGGTTGTATTTTGCCTAGAAAATAAGAATATGCAATATATTCATGATTCAATATAGTTTATTATAGGCAGTGTCGATCGTAAGACGTGAGACTGCTACCTTATCGTGGTGGGCAGGTTTGCGTGCTTTGAGGATCCCGAGAGCTATGCCGGCGGAAGCGTATGCTTCTGGTAGGGTCACCCTAGCCGGACTGGTCGAGGAGGAGAAGTCAGACGAAGTGCAGTCCACACCCCAATCCCCTTTCCCCCCCACTGTCCCTTTGAATATTTCTCCTCCCACTTGGCCCTGCCCTCCCTTGCTGGACTCCCGTATGACGACTCACGCGACGTATAATGGATCTGATTCGGATGTGGCTTTATTCTTCATTATCATCTTTCTCATCTTCATTATCACCCGCTCATCGTCTCGATTAGCCATCGTTGCATAAATATGAGACGTTAAGCCCCAATAATCAATCAATCTCCACCAATTAGTCTTTGTAAATATTTTCCTCCAATTTGGCCCATTCCTCCAACTGCCTCCCCCGTAGGGCCCCGGATGAAGAATCTGTGCCAATTGATAATATTTCAATTATGATGACGAGAAAACAAGATCTGTACGTCTGGCGAGCCGTGCCCCCCTACAAAGCGGGCCCTCCTTTACGCCACTGATAATAATAATAATAATGATCCTAATATTATTATAATAATAAAATAATATTAAATTTTATGTCAGTGTGCTCTACCGCGTTTTTGGTCAACAGGTGAAGATTGCTGAATTCCGTAATCTTTAAGTCAAAATATCTTAAAAAGCACGGCGATGACCCCCGTTTTTTTTTATTGTATATATATATATATATATATATAATAAAAAAGCACACTTAGGATAGTGTGTGTTGTGAATTTTGGCCAAATATCATATAAGTAAAGTTCCAAAGGATCAACTTTAATTATAGTGACTCGGGCCGCAAAAGCCTAAAACAAGTTTAAATAGTAGGGCATATACGTGTTTTAGGAAGCATGCAATATTTTCAGCATGCATATATGCTACATTTGTTTGTAGTCAGCATAATCTACACCAACAATTGCCATTCTCTGCATATAATAAGATATCGATTTGGGTTTTCCTTCATACTTAGGCCTACAGGAGCTCTTAAATCGAAATTTAACATCCATATAACTTAACTAAAAATGAATCGTTTGCTTTTGGAAACTATCCCTTAGTATCTACCAACTTAATTTGATACAATTGTATTTCATCCAATACATAGTTAAAAATATAACCCCATACGGGAGTGATAACCCACGTTTTTGACGATTTGGAAAAAACTTGGAGAATAGCAGTACATATTTTCTGTGGACCCGATTCCTCCGGCTACTGCTGCATGGCTTTCAATAGGCCTACCTGTTTTTACAAGAATATGGACGTAAGATGGTCGTGCAGTCTTCTTCGCATGATCGTTTTAATGGTACATCCATCACTATCAAACTGTCCTTTCGAGAACCTCTTTCAATTTCCTGGGGTTTCTTGAAACTCTGGATTTAATTTTGATATTCGATCTATCATTATCAAACTATCTTGTCTAAAACCTGTAACCGAGACCACGGTTGTGACCGTAAATCGGAGAACAAAAAGAGTTGTGAGTAGAACTAAAGTGCAGAAAAGATGGCGATAATAGTTATCATTATAAACGTTTATTAAATACTAGAAAAGACAAGTTTAGGTTCACATAATGATGGTAGGAAAGCTGAACGACCAGTGTCCCTGGCAACAAGACGGTCCCCTCTCCCGCGCGCCGTGGAACCTAGCCTAGGCCTATATTGCAGATCTCACTAGCAGCGTTCGCGCCTTGGCGTGGGAGATACCTCAACACAATACCGCTCGTCAGCTAGTTGTAGTAGGCCTATATCTGGTTAGAAACAATGCAATTACAATTATTAACTCGAATCAATATCTTTAATACAATGCCCTACCCTTTGACAAAGTGTCGTACCTAAATAGTTAGGCCACTTTTCGTCTGCCTTGATATCGAGTTCCTCCTACATGTACTGTTCCCTTACGAGAACATAATTTGTTCATTGAATCGAACCTTCTTACTTATGAAAAAAAAAGGTGTGGTATTCTCGTGGGGTGAACGTCCTCAGGTCTGCGGGTGTTCGGGTTGTGCCATTCTCTGTAGTGTCTACGCTCCCAAGAATGTGCATGAAATTATACAACTTAGATTTTTAGATTTACTACTCATAAAAAATAACTTAGTGACGATTGGATATATACTCTCATATGCTGATTTCCTAGATTGCTGTACTCCCGTCTGCGTCGGGGTAGAATAGGACCAGGGAGATTCTGAGTCGTAGGAGGCGACAAAAGGAGACCCTGTCCCTCCCCTCCCACTGTCCAATTTATGACCCATCCACCCACTTGGCCCTACTCTCCCTTGCTTGACTCCCCTTATGACGACCCCGGCGTCATCATCAACCTCGTTCATTAAATTTGAACCACCCACTTAGTAAGTAATTATTCGCTTTAAATAATAAATAATAATAATAATAATAATAATAATAATAATAATAATAATAATAATAATAATAATGATAAAAATAATACTTCTTATAATAATCATAAAATAATAAGATTAATAATCTAACGTTGTTCTTTAGCTTTGAACTACCAACCTAGTAAGAACCCATTCGCCTGGAAAAGCATCTGCCATCAAAAAATAAGAAATAAAATATATTATCAACCAATTCCGATCGATGTTAGTCCGCTCCTAGGACCATCACGTTGCGCCAGTAGTATTCATCACGTTGTACCAGAAGTCTTTTCTCTGCTCTGGCTTTAGTTGGGCTGGCTACCAATAGTAGTTTTGGAGTAATATGGAAATGTCAATGGTTCTGTGAAGAGAGTGTTTGAGATCGGATCACGACATTCTTCTGGAGTGTCTGATGTGTCTGATGGAAGTTCATATTTAGTTTGCAGTTTCGAATCCATGAGAGTTATCTCCTGTTCCCTGGCTATCACTGCAAGTCCTCTTATTATACCCAGTCTCTTTGCTCCCACTATCTGGCTCAAACAGTTCTCCGCCCAAAGGTCCTGCCCCCAACCCCCCCCCCCCCCCTCACTATTTCTCTGCTGTACACCCGTCTGGGTCTGGCATAGAATAGGCCCTGGATGACTCTGACTCTGCTAGTCGTAAGAGACGACCAAAGGAGTTCCTCCCCCTTCCCTCCTAATGTCCCATTTATGATCCGCCCACCCACTTGGCCCTACTCTCCCTTGCTGGACTCGCTTTATGACGACCCCGGCGTCATCATCAACCTCGTTCATTAAATTTGGCCAACCAGCTTAGTAAGTAATCATTCGCTTAAAAACGCCTCTTCCACCATAAAATAATAAGTAATAAAAAGGCAATACACAAATTTCTATCGAACCAGTATGCTCTAAGGCCTAAGTTACCACCACGTTGCGCCTGAAGTTGGATGTTGGTTTGCATCGATAGCGTATGTAAGGTGCCTCATTTGCATTGATGGCCATGGCTTATCTTTGTTCCAGCACGGAACGGGACGTGGCCATGGTTTGCGTATACACTGCACTGCCATATGGCTCCACTGACAAGCAGGTGGGGACCGTTGCCAGCAAAACAGGCGCTCTTGCATGAGTGATCATCCCTGTGTTTATCACCATGGTCTTGCTCTCGTTTACATACTGTTTTCTGTTTGATCTGGGTGACTTGGCCGACAGTAAGAGGCAACGAAATAGTCCCCCCCCCCCCCTTCTCTTCTACACCCCTTTAGCACATTAAACGCGCCAGTCCTCCAACCTACTTATCCCCCAACTTGTCAAGTCAAAGACTGGAAACGGACGACAAATCCCAAATCGCTCGTGCGGAATAAGCGGGTCTGTCCCCTCTAAATGACCAACCCTCCCTTACACAGTTGTCACATCGCCGTTACACAGTTGTCACATCGCCGTTACACAGTTGTCACATCGCCGTTACACAGTTGTCACATCGCCGTTACATAGTTGTCACATCGCCGTTACACAGTTGTCACATCGCCGTTACACAGTTGTCACATCGCCGTTACATAGTTGTCACATCGCCGTTACACAGTTGTCACATCGCCGTTACACAGTTGTCACATCGCCGTTACATAGTTGTCACATCGCCGTTACACAGTTGTCACATCGCCGTTACACAGTTGTCACATCGCCGTTACATAGTTGTCACATCGCCGTTACATAGTTGTCACATCGCCGTTATTCATCAAAACATTCTTTTGTCACTCGTCCTTCCCCTTTGTAAATTTGAAAGAAAGTTAAAAGTCCAGCGATACACCCTAAGCCCATCGACTTGGCAACATCGAAAAATGCCACTGGAAGAGATTTGTCGTTCTTTTGCGGTCCTGGACTTTACCTATACTCCCCCCCCTTCACAACCCCCCCAACCTCGATAGTAGCGTAGTTATCATTTACATCGATAAATGCAAAGTATTTAATTGACCTGTTTCTCACTGATTGTGGGTATGACGTCATATGACATAATACCGGTGTATTGTTGTGGCCCTTCCTCCCATCTTGTAACACCCGTTGGGCTCCAGGACCCAGGGCGGCTCTGTATTGTGTTTGTTTTAGTTTGTTTTTGACGATTCTTCTAAAGAACAGAGGTTCTTTGCCCGTGGATGTGAGAAACTCAGATTCTCCTTCTATATTGTTTGCGTCATTGGCCAACTGCTGATCACTGCCAGCTAGACTGACGCGTTTGTGTTTGTTGTTGATTCTTTACTCTGTTCTTTGCCCGTGGATGTGAGCAACTTGCATGTAAAATGTTCCAACGTGCATCAAAGGGTGCAATGTGCATCAAAGTGTTCCATTCAGAATATGGGTAGAAAATCTGCTTCCTGTTTGCGACCCGTCTCGGGCCGGGGTAGAATAGCCTCTGAGTGACTCTACTAGTCGTGAGAGGCGACGAAAGGAGACTGTAGACTCACCCCCTCCTCCCACGGTCCCACTGAAGATCTCTCCTCCCTCTTGGCCCTGCCCTCTCTTGCTGGGTACCCTTTATGACGACCCTCTACGATGTGCCACGAACCTGATTCGGACATGTGACGTATTGTTATCTTCAACTTCATATTTCACTCACTAGTTGTCTCGATTAGCCAAAGTTCAAAAATAAGGGACGTAAAACCCTAACATCATCATCACATCCTGTTTGCATCATGTCGCTTCCTGTTAATGTATGTATGTGTTAATGTGCATATCTTAGTTCATGACGAACACCTTCAGATCTAAGGGTAAAAATATAGGATGAAAAACCCAATATTATCATCATCTATTGCTGTGACGCCTTATGA
Organism: Isoperla grammatica; assembly: GCA_945910005.1. Lineage (NCBI taxonomy): Eukaryota > Metazoa > Arthropoda > Insecta > Plecoptera > Perlodidae > Isoperla > Isoperla grammatica. The sequence goes on from OX246745.1 coordinate 37,974,162, forward strand.
CGACCCTGGCGTCATCATCATCTATTGCTGTGACGCCTTATGACGACCCTGGCGTCATCATCATCTATTGCTGTGACGCCTTATGACGACCCTGGCGTCATCATCATCTATTGCTGTGACGCCTTATGACGACCCTGGCGTCATCATCATCTATTGCTGTGACGCCTTATGACGACCCTGGCGTCATCATCATCTATTGCTGTGACGCCTTATGACGACCCTGGCGTCATCATCATCTATTGCTGTGACGCCTTATGACGGCCCTGGCGTCATCATCATCTATTGCTGTGACGCCTTATGACGACCCTAGCGTCATCATCATCTATTGCTGTGACGCCTTATGACGACCCTGGCGTCATCATCATCTATTGCTGTGACGCCTTATGACGACCCTAGCGTCATCATCATCTATTGCTGTGACGCCTTATGACGACCCTGGCGTCATCATCATCTATTGCTGTGACGCCTTATGACGACCCTGGCGTCATCATCATCTATTGCTGTGATTCCTTATGATGACCCTGGCGTCATCATCATCTGTTATTATGACGCCTTATGACGACGATGGCGTCATCATCATCTATTGCTGTGACGCCTTATGACGACCCTAGCGTCATCATCATCTATTGCTGTGACGCCTTATTACGACCCTGGCGTCATCATCATCTATTGCTGTGACGCCTTATGACGACCCTGGCGTCAATATCATCTATTATTATGACGCCTTATGACGACCCTGGCGTCATCATCATCTGTTATTGTGACGCCTTATGACGACCCTGGCGTCAATATCATCTATTATTATGACGCCTTATGACGACCCTGGCGTCATCATCATCTATTGCTGTGACGCCTTATGACGACCCTAGCGTCATCATCATCTATTGCTGTGACGCCTTATGACGACCCTGGCGTCATCATCATCTATTGCTGTGACGCCTTATGACGACCCTGGCGTCATCATCATCTATTGCTGTGACGCCTTATGACGACCCTGGCGTCATCATCATCTATTGCTGTGACGCCTTATGACGACCCTGGCGTCATCATCATCTATTATTGTGACGCCTTATGACGACCCTGGCGTCATCATCATCTATTGCTGTGACGCCTTATGACGACCCTGGCGTCATCATCATCTATTGCTGTGACGCCTTATGACGACCCTGGCGTCATCATCATCTATTGCTGTGACGCCTTATGACGACCCTGGCGTCATCATCATCTGTTATTGTGACGCCTTATGACGACCCTGGCGTCATCATCATCTATTGCTGTGACGCCTTATGACGACCCTGGCGTCAATATCATCTATTATTATGACGCCTTATGACGACCCTGGCGTCATCATCATCTGTTATTGTGACGCCTTATGACGACCCTGGCGTCAATATCATCTATTATTATGACGCCTTATGACGACCCTGGCGTCATCATCATCTATTGCTGTGACGCCTTATGACGACCCTAGCGTCATCATCATCTATTGCTGTGACGCCTTATGACGACCCTGGCGTCATCATCATCTATTGCTGTGACGCCTTATGACGACCCTGGCGTCATCATCATCTATTGCTGTGACGCCTTATGACGACCCTGGCGTTATCATCATCTATTGCTGTGACGCCTTATGACGACCCTGGCGTCATCATCATCTATTGCTGTGACGCCTTATGACGACCCTGGCGTCATCATCATCTATTATTGTGACGCCTTATGACGACCCTGGCGTCATCATCATCTATTGCTGTGACGCCTTATGACGACCCTGGCGTCATCATCATCTATTGCTGTGACGCCTTATGACGACCCTGGCGTCAATATCATCTATTATTATGACGCCTTATGACGACCCTGGCGTCATCATCATCTATTATTGTGACGCCTTATGACGACCCTGGCGTCATCATCATCTATTGCTGTGACGCCTTATGACGACCCTGGCGTCATCATCATCTATTGCTGTGACGCCTTATGACGACCCTGGCGTCATCATCATCTATTGCTGTGACGCCTTATGACGACCCTGGCGTCATCATCATCTATTATTGTGACGCCTTATGACGACCCTGGCGTCATCATCATCTATTGCTGTGACGCCTTATGACGACCCTGGCGTCATCATCATCTATTGCTGTGACGCCTTATGACGACCCTGGCGTCAATATCATCTATTATTATGACGCCTTATGACGACCCTGGCGTCATCATCATCTATTATTGTGACGCCTTATGACGACCCTGGCGTCATCATCATCTATTATTGTGACGCCTTATGACGACCCTGGCGTCATCATCATCTATTGCTGTGACGCCTTATGACGACCCTGGCGTCATCATCATCTATTGCTGTGACGCCTTATGACGACCCTGGCGTCATCATCATCTATTGCTGTGACGCCTTATGACGACCCTGGCGTCATCATCATCTATTATTGTGACGCCTTATGACGACCCTGGCGTCATCATCATCTATTGCTGTGACGCCTTATGACGACCCTGGCTTCATCATCATCTATTGCTGTTACGCCTTATGACGACCCTGGCGTCATCATCATCTATTGCTGTGACGCCTTATGACGACCCTGGCGTCAATATCATCTATTATTATGACGCCTTATGACGACCCTGGCGTCATCATCATCTATTGCTGTGACGCCTTATGACGACCCTAGCGTCATCATCATCTATTGCTGTGACGCCTTATGACGGCCCTGGCGTCATCATCATCTATTGCTGTGACGCCTTATGACGACCCTGGCGTCATCATCATCTATTGCTGTGACGCCTTATGACGACCCTGGCGTCATCATCATCTATTGCTGTGACGCCTTATGACGACCCTGGCGTCATCATCATCTATTGCTGTGACGCCTTATGACGACCCTGGCGTCATCATCATCTATTGCTGTGACGCCTTATGACGACCCTGGCGTCATCATCATCTATTGCTGTGACGCCTTATGACGACCCTGGCGTCAATATCATCTATTATTATGACGCCTTATGACGACCCTGGCGTCATCATCATCTATTGCTGTGACGCCTTATGACGACCCTGGCGTCATCATCATCTATTATTGTGACGCCTTATGACGACCCTGGCGTCATCATCATCTATTGCTGTGACGCCTTATGACGACCCTGGCGTCATCATCATCTATTGCTGTGACGCCTTATGACGACCCTGGCGTCATCATCATCTATTGCTGTGACGCCTTATGACGACCCTGGCGTCATCATCATCTATTGCTGTGACGCCTTATGACGACCCTGGCGTCATCATCATCTATTGCTGTGACTCCTTATGACGACCCTGGCGTCATCATCATCTATTATTGTGACGCCTTATGACGACCCTGGCGTCATCATCATCTATTGCTGTGACGCCTTATGACGACCCTGGCGTCATCATCATCTATTGCTGTGACGCCTTATGACGACCCTGGCGTCATCATCATCTATTGCTGTGACGCCTTATGACGACCCTGGCGTCATCATCATCTATTGCTGTGGTGCCTTATGACGACCTTGGCGTCATCATCATCTATTGCTGTGACGCCTTATGACGACCCTGGCGTCATCATCATCTATTGCTGTGACTCCTTATGACGACCCTGGCGTCATCATCATCTATTATTGTGACGCCTTATGACGACCCTGGCGTCATCATCATCTATTGCTGTGACGCCTTATGACGACCCTGGCGTCATCATCATCTATTATTGTGACGCCTTATGACGACCCTGGCGTCATCATCATCTATTGCTGTGACGCCTTATGACGACCCTGGCGTCATCATCATCTATTGCTGTGACGCCTTATGACGACCCTGGCGTCATCATCATCTATTATTGTGACGCCTTATGACGACCCTGACGTCATCATCATCTATTGCCGTGATTCCTTATGATGACCCTGGCGTCATCATCATCTGTTATTATGACTCCTTATGACGACCCATCATCATCAACGTTGATCTTTAAATTTGTACAACGTTCTTAGTATCTATTCGCCTGTAAAAGCTTCCGCCACCATAAAATAATAATACAAATTTGACAATAAAAAGTAATAAACAAATGCTGATCGAGCGATAGTTCGCTCTTAGTGAACATCTCGTTGCGCCAGAAGTGTTTGCTCTCCTCTTGCTGGTGCAAGTGAGCAACTTGCTGCTCCAAGGTCTTGCAACATTTACCATTGAGAATGTGTGTAGGAAACTTGTACCTACTGATAGCGACCCGCCTCGGTCAGGGTAGAATAGGCCCTGAGTGACTCTGCTAGTCGGAAGAGGCGACAAAATGAGACCCTTGTTCCCCCCCTCACCCCCTTACTGTCCCACTGAAGGTTTCTCCTCCCACTTGGCCCTGCCCTCACTTGCTGCCCCCCCCCCCCCCAACCCCCCGCGATGTGCAATGGATCTGATTCGACATGAGGCGTTCTGTTCATCTTTAACATCATATTTCCCATTTCACCACTTGTTGTCTTGATTAGCCCAAAGTTGACAAAATATGGAACTTAAAACCCTAACATCTTCATCACCGCCTGTTTGCGTCATGTTGCTTCCTGTTAATATTTGTATTGTAGTGTGCATCTCCTCCTAGTTCCTTTCGAACAATTTCAAATCTCAGGGTTATCTGTTGGGACTCCTACTCTTTCCCCCCCCCCCCCCCCCAATAAACTAACTTTGTCTGTATTTGGCCAAGAGTACACAATACGTTTTACGCTTATGCGTTTTTTATCCGTTTTAAGACTTAATCAGGAGAAGATATTGCTGGTATGTTTTCCACACAGCACACATTTATCTATTATTTGTTTTCTCTGCCTCCGGCTTAGCCGGGGTAGAATTCAACTCGGATGACTGACGATGAGCTTTCCTATTTGAATTGGATGGAAATGGATATTTTATCGATAGGTCTTCCGTCTTATGTTTTGATACTTATCTATCGATAGTAAGAGGCGACGAGATCAGGCCCTCCCCTTTCCCTTCTACTCTTAACCTATCCTCCAACTTTTACCCATAGGTACAATCACCTACTCTCAACCCCTTCAAGTCACAATAGGCTAGTTGGCAGTTTACAGCGATGAAGGTGATAAAACAGTCAAAATAATAATCAATTACTAATCGAGACATTATTTGGTTTTATTACACTTGAACTGTATACCTTGCTTTAAGTATTTAAATGCTCTGCCTGTCAATACATCTGATTGTGGGTATGACGTCATAAAACATAATACCGGTGTATTGTTGTGGCCCTTCCTCCCATCTTGTAACACCCGTTGGGCTCCAGGATCCAGGGCGGCTCTGCCTTCCATACGAAGAGATAACATGCGATTATGTCTTATGGTCCTGTGGTTGGTCCCATAAGAAAGAAAATTTTCTTCATACAGATTATTATTGAATAAAAATAAAATTGAAATAATTCCCTATTGTCGAAGTGATCTGAAGCGGTGGTCAGTATGCCAGTCAGGTGTCAGTGCATACATTCGGTTGAGGTGCGTCCTTCTTGCATTACATTCCGTGCGGAATCTATCATTATTCTCTCTGTTGTCCTGATCTTGTGAAGTATGAAGTTAAGTGTGCGTGTACAAAGTACATAACGTATAATAAGCTTGTACAATTTATTCAAGTCAACTGCCGTTTAACAACAACAGTTGGCCCGCATAAATTCCGAGCGCAATTTATACGTTATGTTTTTTTTTTTTGTGATAATGTGTTGAGATGTCTGCAACAAGGGAGAACCAGCCCTTAATTGCCAATCATTCAACACCATTGCATATTTTTAAATCCCTTATCGCATTTTTTTCTGTATTTCTGGGCAGAAATAATGAAAAATATTGACAAGACTGGTTCAAAAATTCCTAACACCATTAACGCGAGTAACCGCCCGTCTGGGCCCGGGGAAGAATAGGCCCAGAGTGGCTCTGCTAGTTGTTAGAGGCGACGAAAGGAGACCCGTCTCGGCCCGGGTTAGACTAGGCCCAGAGTGACTCTGCTAATCGTAAGATGCGACGATAGGTGACCCTGTATCTCCCCCTCCCCCCCCCCCCCCCAATGTCTTACTGAAGATTTCTCCTCCATTTGGCCCTGCCTTCCCTTGCTGCACACCCCTTATGACGACTCCCGCGATATAGATGGACCTGATTCAAAGACGTCATATGACCTTAGCTGTCGAGTACGTCGTTTAACACCACCAATAAAAATATAAACCAACATATAAAGATTTATATAATTGTTGGCGGTTCCGTTTTTTCTCTGTCTCTGTCCACACGATCTGACAAGCTCGTTTCATATATCGTTTCTATGTCCTAATTCCTGATACACCAGATACTGACGTACAGTCACTGTCCACTGGATCTCTAGGTCGTGTTTCATATATAGTTTCAATGTTCTTATTCCTGATACACAAGATACTGACGTACAGTCACTGTCCACTGGATCTCTAGGTCGTGTTTCATATATCGTTTCAATGTTCTTATTCCTGATACACCAGATACTGACGTACAGTCACTGTCCACTGGATCTCTAGGTCGTGTTTCATAAATCGTTTCAATGTTCTTATTCCTGATACACCAGATACTGACGTACAGTCACTGTCCACTGGATCTCTAGGTCGTGTTTCATATATCGTTTCAATGTTCTTATTCCTGATACACCAGATACTGACGTACAGTCACTGTCCACTGGATCTCTAGGTCGTGTTTCATAAATCGTTTCAATGTTCTTATTCCTGATACACCAGATACTGACGTACAGTCACTGTCCACTGGATCTCTAGGTCGTGTTTCATATATCGTTTCAATGTTCTTATTCCTAATAACACCAGATACTGACGTACAGTCACTGTCCACTGGATCTCTAGGTCGTGTTTCATATATCGTTTCAATGTTCTTATTCCTGATACACCAGATACTGACGTACAGTCACTGTCCACTGGATCTCTAGGTCGTGTTTCATATATCGTTTCAATGTTCTTATTCCTAATAACACCAGATACTGACGTACAGTCACTGTCCACTGGATCTCTAGGTCGTGTTTCATATATCGTTTCAATGTTCTTATTCCTGATACACCAGATACTGACGTACAGTCACTGTCCACTGGATCTCTAGGTAGTGTTTCATATATCGTTTCAATGTTCTTATTCCTGATACACCAGATACTGACGTACAGTCACTGTCCACTGGATCTCTAGGTCGTGTTTCATATATCGTTTCAATGTTCTTATTCCTAATAACACCAGATACTGACCTACAGTCACTGTCCACTGGATCTCTAGGCATGTTTCATATATCGTTTTAATGTTCTTATTCCTGATACACCAGATACTGACGTACAGTCACTGTCCACTGGATCTCTAGGCATGTTTCATATATCGTTTTAATGTTCTTATTCCTGATACACCAGATACTGACGTACAGTCACTGTCCACTGGATCTCTAGGCATGTTTCATATATCGTTTTAATGTTCTTATTCCTGATACACCAGATACTGACGTACAGTCACTGTCCACTGGATCTCTAGGCATGTTTCATATATCGTTTTAATGTTCTTATTCCTGATACACCAGATACTGAAAAAACTAAACAATAACGAAAACTCATTTTATGGGAGATACCAAAAGATAATTTTACGGCCGTCTGGGCCCGGGGAAGAGTAGGCCCAGAGTGACTCTGCTAGTTGTAAGAGGAGACGAAAGGAGACCCTGTCCCTTTCCCTAAACTGTCCCACTGAAAATATCTCCTCCCACATCGCCCTGCCTTCCCTTGCTGCACACCCCTTATGACGACTCCCGCGATATAGATGGACCTGATTCGGAAGAGATCATATGACCTAAGCTGTCGAGTACGTCGTTAAACCCCACCAATCCCAGCCTCGGCTTCCCTCTCCCGCAGTGGTTGGTCGCTAGTCCCACGACTCTCGGATTCCTTCCTTGACGACTTGCGAACTAGGCGCCTCCCCTTCGACTCCCCGGTGTCCCTCGTGGTACACCCTTGAGCTTCTGTTCTTGAGTCCTCCCCCAGTGTCCACGCACACCTCGGTTATAAACCCCCTCTCACGACATCACGTCTCTATACGTCATCGTCTCAATGGTGAAGATTTGCCGACAACAATTAGCGTCGTAACGACACTAATAATTAAATAAACAGATAATGTTTTGGACGAAACCGCCGACCTTTGTACATTATGTAACGAATTCAGACGCTTGTCCCAATCATTGGTTTACCTAACAAATTAGGCCCGCCGACCATGCATAGCTGACTGACCCAGTCATTATAATACTCAAAAGATTTCAGTATCACTGTCCAAACAATTCAATGGAATATCTACGACCAGAAATGGCTAAAATCCATATAATCCCGCCTTTTATCCCCGAGGCTTCGGAAAAATCGACCCTGACTTTTTGCCTTCCAAGCGACCCTAGTGACCTCCAAGGTGACCTTATCAAGACGGAGAACATCATCCTCCATATCCTCCCTTTATCAATACCTCGAGAAGTCCCCCGTGTGATATTCCGCCATGCGATGCGTCTTCAGGATGAGAGCGTATAGACTGTAGAGTGACAAGTGCACACAGATGGATGCGTGGGCTCCAGACCACCAAACAGGCACCAACCACTTCCTCCTAACTTAAATCTAAAATATACTCTCAACAACCCAGGCTTCAGTTCACAAGCAATCCGTATATGAATATCAGTGGCGCAAATAATATTACAATAACAAATATTAACAAAGTATAGTAATAATAATAATAATAATTGTTTTTGTTTTTTTCTTTTATTATAAGAACCCAGTTAATTTACATTCGATACAATCCCACAAAGCTACACACGTAGCTTGTCTTTGGGGATAACCAACAAAACTAAATAAAAGTAATCTAGACTCCAACACCTATTACAACACTGATACATTTCTTTATACAAAATACAAAAACATTGAGCATTCTTCGAATCCTATTAACATAGTGCGAATGACGAAAGTATCACGTAACAAAAACATTTTCTATTCCCTTTTCACAGTACTTATACTATCCAAGTTCCTCAGGTCATTGGGAAGCTTATATAAATTAAATGGCACACAATATTCCAATGCAAGCTTGCCGTACTTATTATCAAACTTAGGTATTTTAACAAACTCTGCTTCTTTACGATATAGTTTACCTAACCCCTATATTACAAGACCATTGCTAAATTTAGGACCATTTTCGCCCACGCCTCAAATTTGAAAAACAAATGAATTTCAAAAGGAACTAAATAAATGAATTCATATTTAGAGTATACCCAATCCCAGTGTCACATTGCTGATTTTCAGTGGGAGACTATAATTCCAAACGACTGAGCCGTCACACCTTCGGTGAGTGAGCGATAACCAAGCAAAGATTGATATTTCTATTATGAATTATGGGAACCAATGGTGGGACTGTGCGAACACTTGCGGACAACTGTCCGAATCAACAATAGTGATTCAGAATATCCTTGAATTTATTGATTGATCCGTTGCTATAGGAAGGCTTCAAATCACCGTTTACTTTTTCCTAAGGCTAGAAGTAATGGATTTAAATCCATTTTACAAGTTTAAAGACTTGTGTTCGAAGGAGGATTTGAGCCCGGATCATCTGCATTGAATGCAGTAATACTAACCACTAGACCAACGAGCCACTCAATTGCAATACGCGTAGACCCCGGCGGAGTGAACAACGAGACGCACATCATAGCATCCCCCCCCCCCCCCCCTCCCCTTTACAAATGTGAAAGCTAAATGTGAAAATGAACCACCCGTTCTGACCCCTGTCAAAATACTCCTTTTATCTGCCCCCCCCTCAACCCCCCGCCAAAGCAATGACCCAACCAACACCACAGGTAGCTAAAGCGCAGCTCTCGACACTCGGAAATACCGCACTAAGCAACACTAGGGCCGTAACTAGGGGTTGGTAACCCGGGTAAAAAATCGGGAGTAGCCCATTTTGACTTGCCAATACCCCAGTCACCAGTAACAAATGTTATAAAAAAACATGTCTTAAACTCGTTCAAACACTCCAATCACATCATAATAACCAAAAAAATACCAGCATTGGCTAAGGGGGGGAAGGGGGGCTCCCCTAGATCCTCCAATGTACTTTGCTCAATCAGTGATGTATTCGAAAAATATTTTATGGGTATACGCTATTTTCTCAAAAACGTACATGCTTTTGTACAATAGGGGGTCTGGGGGGAATGCCCCCCAGGTAATGCGGGTCTGGCGCGCACAGCCCTAGATTTTTTTGGATTTATACACTGCAATTGGTGGCTTTTAAGCGTTTTGAGGGTGCTATTACCATAGCTATGTTAGTTATATAATTATGAAATCCTGTGTCACCAGTAAGTTTTAAACTTACTTTAATTTAAAAATCAATTTAAACTTTGCACTTGTTACATTCGTGAAGTTCAGAACTTTAGAGCTATTTGCCAACCGGTTTATAACGAATTACTTCCATTTGGATCAGATTACCAATTAAAACTATGTAAATGTAAATGTTTTTATTATTATAATAATAATACCTAGTGTTTAGGCAGTATTCAAACCGAATTTTTTTTGTTAGTTTTTTCAGGAGATTTAGATTGGGAAACAAAAAGCACACATATATTGATGTAATTAACCTTATTTTTAAGGTCCATGATGGTATGAAGATAATCTTAATTGACACATTCAAATGTTATATTTGTGTGATTAGAACCTATGGGATTGAGAATTCTTAACTTAACTGAAAGTGTAAAATACTAAAAAATCTTCCACAAAACCTCTTTTTGTGTCTTTAGTAGGGACTAAACTCTTTCTGAAAGTTCATCTTAAGCCCTATGATGGTTTGATTCCAATCGGTAATAGGGGGCCCATTCGTGTTGATGAAAATCAAATTTGATATATTGGATGGTAGCAATCTGTTTCGCAAATCGGAACATACAATGTTCATCAGGCTGAAAGTGCGCTCGCACTCTGCTGTGCTGCATGGAATTGTTTTCACACATGTTTGCAAGGACTGGAGATCGAGTGGCAAATTACGAGACGAGGGTGGTGCCTCAACCAGCTCCCGCATTCCGGAGATCGCTTGATTCAAATGTACATTGAATCTCTCGCACACTTGCTTCAACTTCTCCGGGACGAATATTTGGGTTGTTGTTTGTTAGTGGGCATAATTATCGTATTTTTGCTCTTTGGAGGAATTAATTTATGTTTCCCTGATTTACAGCAAGAGGTTAACGCCGTATACTCGCATATACCCCCCAATACACCACTGTGGGCCACCTATACGCCATATACAGCAAGGGGTATACGCCGTATACTCGCGTATACCCCCCAATACACCACTGTAGGCCACCTATACGCCGTATACAGCAAGGGGTATACGCCGTATACTCGCGTATACCCCCCAATACACCACTGTGGGCGATCTATACGCCGTATACAGCAAGGGGTATACGCCGTATACTCGCGTATACCCCCCAATACACCACTGTAGGCCACCTATACGCCGTATACAGCAAGGGGTATACGCCGTATACTAGCGTATACCCCCCAATACACCACTGTAGGCCACCTATACGCCGTATACAGCAAGGGGTATACGCCGTATACTCGCGTATACCCCCCAATACACCACTGTAGGCGACCTATACGCCGTATACAGCAAGGGGTATACGCTGTATACTCGCGTATACCCCCAATACACCACTGTAGGCGACCTATACGCCGTATACAGCAAGGGGTATACGCTGTATACTCGCGTATACCCCCCAATACACCACTGTAGGCGACCTATACGCCGTATACAGCAAGGGGTATACGCCGTATACTCGCGTATACCCCCCTATACATCACTGTAGGCGACCTATACGCCGTATACAGCAAGGGGTATACGCCGTATACTCGCGTATACCCCCCAATACACCACTGTAGGCGACCTATACGCCGTATACAGCAAGGGGTATACGCCGTATACTCGCGTATACCCCCCAATACACCACTGTAGGCCACCTATACGCCGTATACAGCAAGGGGTATACGCCGTATACTCGCGTATACCCCCCAATACACCACTGTGGGCGACCTATACGCCGTATACAGCAAGGGGTATACGCCGTATACTCGCGTATACCCCCCAATACACCACTGTGGGCGATCTATACGCCGTATACAGCAAGGGGTATACGCCGTATACTCGCGTATACCCCCTAATACACCACTGTAGGCCACCTATACGCCGTATACAGCAAGGGGTATACGCCGTATACTCGCGTATACCCCCCTATACACCACTGTGCTCAATCATACTTGGGTGATATGTATACCCGGGTTACGGCCCTGAGCAACACTCACACTGCATGAACCACCATAGCTTTTGTCCTCTCTCTCCCTCTCTCTCTCCTACTAGAATTCCAGGTATGTCCAAAGCCAACTTAAAGTAGTACTTAACCTATGCTCATACAAAAACTAAACCACCCAACAAAACGTGTACGTGTAACGAAATGTTGAAGATCATAAACCGATCAAAAATAAAACCTATAAGTACCTGCCTGCCCAGGGACTGATACCTTATCGTGGTGGGCAGGTTTGCGTGCTTTGTTGATCCCGAGAGCTATGCCGGCGGAAGCGTATGCTTCTGGTAGGGCCACTCTAGCCGGACTGGTCGAGGAGGAGAAGTCAGACGAAATGCAGGTCACATCCTCCCCACTCCCTTTTCCTCCCGCTTCCCCTATCCTCCTCGCCCTCCTACTTGCCCCTTTGCTCCAAACAGTCCCCTATTTCATCTCATTATCACCCACTCATCGTCTTGAGTAGCCAAGTTGCAAAAGTATAAGACGTTTAGCCCAAATATCAATCAATCCAAATTAGGGACTTGTATGCAACCTCTCCTCAACCTTCGAAAGAACTGGGTCATATTAGATCACATGGAGCCACATATCCAAAATACCTTGTAGACACACAATGCGTAACTCACATCCCTGGACCACTTCCTATCACCGAAGTGATGTCATTTTAGGCATTTCGACGTCACACCTACCAAACGGAAGGCCCCGAAAGAACCGCTACCCTGCAGCAATTCACAGCACAACCCCCGTCTCTTGTACCTTAACCGACCCAACAATCGTTGACACGATTGTTGCGGGAACACTAGCCTGACACTAGCATGCATACACAATGCATATTCTGTATACACATTATGTTTCAAATGTGTAAGTGCCCCCCCCCCCTTGGCCTTACTGGTTGTTCTGCCCGGCCTGCTTCTTAGCGCCTTTCCGCCCCTGGGTTTATGTTCAGTCGTAGTTTGGTGTATACTCGTGTATATGTCAAATGGCTTTGGTCAATTAATTATATAGTTCGTCTTCTTGTTCGCTCCAACTCAATTCGTGCTTTTCACCACATTTTTCATTTCCTTATCTTTGTCGCTGTTAGTTTTTTCTGCCATGTTGTACGCCTGCGTCATACCGTGTGTTGTTGTTGTTGAATCTACGTTTGGAAACAGTGGATGGATGGAGCCTCGATCTGTTGTTATGGTTGTCCCAACGAAAGTATTCTGATGCTTACGAGAGTCCAAGTCGACAACTTAATTTTTTACTTTACCAATTCCTACCATCTAATCTAAACAGGTCCATTGGAGATAATTTAAGACTGTCCGTTGGTTACCTGTAACTGTGGATGTGGCCAAACCGCTTGTGCACTCGACTAAGCCGAACCGTGCAAGAGGCCATCCCCTTGCCCCCCACAGCCCCACTGAAGATTGCCTCTCCCACTTGACCCTGCCCTCCCTAGCTGGACTCCCATAAGACGACCCCTGAGATGTATATGAATCTGATTCGTAAAACGTCACTTGAGCTAAGTTGATGAGATCGTCGTTAAACAAAAAAAAAATAATAATAATAGTGATTAGAAAAAATATTGATGATGATGATAATAATATTAATCAATAATTATCAAACACAGGCCACTAGATGGTATTCATGGAGATGTCCAGGGTTTGTTTGTTTAATTGTATTAACATCTAGGAGACCTAAGGGAGGCCTCCGTTCTGTCCATCGCTCGTCGTGTGATATAGCTTCTATCGTGGCCCTTCATAAGATTCTACGTTGGAGGTGTCAATGCCGCTATCTGACCTGAGCTCATGACATTATTTGAACACCATTTTCACTGCGGTTGCGGCAGACATACGTTGAGCACCCAGTAATGACATGGCCCTATGATGATTGTAGAGCAGCTATGAAATCTGTAATAAATATTTACAACCATAAACACTTATCTTCATTGCCTTCCTATTGTTAGAGATTCCTAACCTAAAAACTTACAAGGAACAATGTGGCCCGCCTAGATAATTTCTTGGCCAATACATCATTTATATAAGGTGTATTATAAATAACAATAGTGACTCTGCTAGTCGTAAGAGGCAACGAAAGGAGACCCTGCCTCCCCCCCCCCCCCACTGTCCTACTGCAGATTTCTCCTCCCACTTGGCCCTGCCCACCCTTGTTGGACTCCCGTATGACGACCCACGCGACGTACAATGTATTTGATTTGGATGTGGTTTTATTGTTCATCATCATCTTCTCATCTTCATTATCACCCGCTCATCGTCTCGATTAGCCATTGTTGCACAAATATGAGACGTTAAGCCCCATTAATCAATCAATCATAAATAACAATGGCCTAGGCCAAACCACGACGGACATAGACCATATCCTCTGGCGTTCTTACAAAATAAAACGTTTTTAAAATGCATCTTAAGCTAGAATCTACATGATTGTGCCGGTAGTGTAACAATGCAATCATCACTTCTGTGATCTCTCCGTATTTACTGAAATATTCCCGATGACTCTCTGGACTTCTTTGCCAGCTCAAACCACCGATGAACATCTTCCCCGGGTCGTTGGGAACTTCGGCCGGCGAACCACCAGCACCACCGTCCTGCGCCTGGGACTCAATAATAAAATTTATGTTGGATCGTTTTTCTCAAAACTACGACTAAAACTAAGGAGAATAGAGAACCGGGCTAAGTAAAGCGGCTCCCTTTCTTATCAAACGCTCTGTCACACTACCTACACGATACACAAAAAAAAAAAAAAAAAAAATGGCTCTCAATGTTAAAAAATTACCCACACATTGACCTCGTAGCGCCTTGGTATAAATGCTTTTATATTGTAATCATTTTGTATGAAAAAAAATTAATTGATAAATTCAGTATTCAGCTAAATGTTTTGATGTACTTTGTATTTGTTTTATATTTGTTGTTTTAGACAACAGGAACCATACCTATTGAGGTATGGCTCTGTTTTGAGAGCCGCAGGCAGTGTGGTGAGGTGAAGGTTCAGCTGACCTGCACTTTTGCACGCTACGCATTACACTCTCATTTCTTAAAGGTGGGCTGTCACGAAAAATAAAATGTGCTCATTCACTCAAAAAGTCGAACACCGAAAACGCGAAGTCTCTACGATTTCGCATCAAGTAGTTATACCGATATAACGCCTAGCAGACGATTTTGTGACGTCAGCGCTACGTATCGTGGGCCAGCCGCGCCCGGCTCGCTGCCTTGATTTGTGTGCGGTGTGAGGCGGTGAGCTACGCACCTGTCTCTCTCAACGTGCGTGTTGCTTTTGTACATTGTCAACCTTCCGCAATAGTTTTTCATGTGTGTTATGACGACCACATGTGGTAATAATAAGTGACTTTAAACGCATAGGAACAATATTGTAGCTGTGAATGTGTGATACGAACGTTCATCAGTATCTATTTCCAAAGTTTATTTTATCGTGTTTTGTCTCTGCAGTGACTGTGTTTTTTGTATGATCGTCATATTTTAAATTTTATCATGCCGTCCTGTTCGGTCTATGAGTGTTCTCATAGTCCTGGGCAAGTAATTGACGGAAACGCATCAGTTTCCACAAGTTTCCAAACAGGAATCGATCTCCAGTCCGTCACAAAGCATGGGTGAATAAAATCAGTCGGGTTGGTTTTGTGCACAGTGCGACTTCGGTGGTATGTTCAAATCACTTTACTCCTGCCGATTTCCACACATCTGCAC
Organism: Isoperla grammatica; assembly: GCA_945910005.1. Classification (NCBI taxonomy): domain Eukaryota; kingdom Metazoa; phylum Arthropoda; class Insecta; order Plecoptera; family Perlodidae; genus Isoperla; species Isoperla grammatica. Next base: position 37,990,205 of record OX246745.1, read on the forward strand.
AGCTGAAGGTAGATTTTGGTCTGTTTGCAAGTAGGTGTAACCCTGTGCTAATCAAAAGTGCAATACCGTCAAAAAACGTGAAAGGTTTTCAGGGATCTGTTGTGTCATCGTCATCCTCAGCATCCGAGCCACAATCGAAAAGGCGTCGAAACACGTCGGTAAACATTAGAAAGAAGACAGTAGCCGAAGCCATGGAAAATGCCGGCGGTAATACTTTGACGGATGTAGAACCAGAAGTAGTCATTAGTGAACCGGACATCACTACATATTATACCGACATTGCACATGATCGCGGGACGACTCGAGACATTGGAATCCAGTGCAATCTTATCGGCGACAATCTAGCTGACAATATGACAAGTGCTTGTGATGTAGACCCAGATGAGCGATTGGATTCCTCTTATGAGCCAACAATAGAGGAACACACCGACGAGGACGATGACCACAGATAAATCAGCGATGACGATAGCGATGATGAAGGCAGCGAATGCAACGCCGACAACAATAGACCTAAAGCTGATACATACGATTCGTTCATTGTTTTATGGGATTGTTTAAAACTGCTATTTGTTTATTGTATGAAATGTGGTCACAAAGTCACCGACCTACAACAATCGACTAAGGGTGCAGCACTAATTGTTTCAACGATATGCAATATAGGTCACAGACTGATTTGGAGATCGCAAGCATCCAACAATCGGTTCGGTGTTGGCACCGTGAAGTTTGCAACATCACTATATTGCACGGGCACGAGCTTCATAAAGTTTCATTCTTTTGCAGAAGCAATAAATATGTTATTTTTTTCTGAGGCCACGTACTACAGGATCGTGCGTCGATTCATTGCTCCGTGCATAAAACACACGTGGACGGAGCACAGAATGAATAACGCCAGAGAAGTGACAGTTCGGGAAGGCGGAGCCTGGTTGTCAGGTGACGGGCAATACGATTCGCCTGGGTTCTGTGCCAAATATTGCACGTATACTATTATGGATATAAAGACTGATAAGATAATAGATTTTATTGTTCTGCAGAAGGGTCTGGTAGCGGGAGAGTTAGAAAAGCCGGCTTGCGACCAACTTTTAACGCGCCTTATTGAAAATTATGTTATAAATATTGATTTATTCCTCACTGATCGTCACCGGGGATCAGAAAAATGATAAGAGAAAAGTACGATGGCATCTCACACGAGTTCGATGTATGGCATGTGAGTAAGAGCCTGGCCAAGGCTATTAAAGCTGTCGAGAAGAAAGCACCAAGTTTAGAAGGCTGGAAATCAAGTATAATCAACCATCTGTGGTGGTCATCGATGACCTGCAATAACGACGACGATGTTTTGATCGAAAAATTCAAATCGGTTCTCTCACACGTTACCAATACACATTCATGGGAAGGCAACGATCACTTCCACTTGTGTGACCATGATGATCTTGACGAGGAGGAGGAGAGGGACGTCAACTGGATAGATGAGAATTCTCACGATTTTAGAGTCTTATCGAACATAATTTTGGACAAAACATTCCTTCAGGATTTACGGCATACAAAGCACTATTGCCACACAGGGAGCCTAGAGTCATATCACAATGTGCGGTTAAAATACTTGCCGAAAAGATCAGCCTATCCGGCCTACGAAGTCGCAATTTAATGGCTTATTTCGTCTTGGCGGTTTCTCAGCTTGCTTCGACTTTCGAGGTTCAAACTTGTAGGGTTGTAATTGCGACATTATGCCTTAGGATGTATCAATCCAAATATTACGATCAATCACGAAATCCCAATCAGTATCTCGTGACACAGACCGCGAGTCGACTGCGGCTGGCTACACGTATTTATACCTGTCAAGCAAGGGTTCGGCGCGCGCTACCATAGAGCCGACCGTAGCGATGACGTTTTCCCCCCTCCCCTTCTAAAAGTAAACACGCTGTAACTTCCGAACCGATAGCCCGATTCAATTCTAGTTTTCGACGCTCTATTCATTCATACGAGGATTCAAAGTTTATTAAATAATATGAGTATGGTCAAAAATCATTTTCAACCGTGACAGCCCACCTTTAATTATTATTAGTGAAGCCTGATAGCTGAGTCTAGTGTAATTCCACCCCACGACAGGATATACACATCCTGTGAAGCGGCACGAACACGTGTACGACAGTTGATTCCTGGCTTTGAAAGAGTAAAGACCTTTTGTATTTTGGATTCTAAATTATTACTGTCAGCTCAGTTATTATTTGTATTATACTTATTATTTAACTTAACCTTAACTTATTATTTGTGGAGATTCAAGAATAAATTATTGAACCATTACCACGTCACCGTTTAATCACCTGCAACTGGCTGGGGTCAGTGTCCTACGTGCTCCCGCTCGTCCCCTCTACCACAGCACTGAGGGCTTGGTACCTCACCCGTAACAACTTACCTCTAAAACATAATTTACTGGTACATTGTTGACACGGGACGGCGGCTATGGCTAATGTTTTACTAATGTCGGCCGTAGAAGCCTATTTCTCGTAGCCAATAGAAAACGTACACCAAGTTGGCCGTTCTCTTTTCCATCTGGCCTCTCTAGATCTACCTGGTAATACGTCAGCAGTACTTGCAGTGGCGTAACTAAGGGGAAGGGGGTTAAGGGGGTTTAAACCCCCTCCGAAACTACATCGAGAATGACTTTACTTAATACTACATTTACTTAATACTATAAGATTCCTGTGAGGGGTAAGGGTGCCTATAAATAAAAATGCATTAATCAAATATTACAATATGACTCTCTGTGAATTAAAATCTAAATGTATGGGACTTGTGACCACAATGTTTCACTTCATCTTGAGATTATATTGAACAACCATAAAACATTAAAAACACAATTTCTTTGCAATTCTTATTTAGAAAGATAATTAATACCTAGTGTAACATTGTAACTTCAATATAATACAAACAAACGAGTAGTGGTTCGAGTAGAATTATTTGAGTCTAAAAGGCACGAAATAATAATTATAGAAGTGAAAACAATTTCGCCTTCGCCGAAATGGCCTCCGGCGGCTGGGGCTTCGCCCCAGACCCCTTCCAGTCCCCTCATCTCACTTTTCCCAAATTAACCCCCCCCCGACATAATTCCTAGTTACGGCACTGAGTACTTGTAATACAAGGCGGGGCGGGGTATCATTGTCGTCTCCATGATATTGTCTAGCCATGTATACATCTAATATTCTTATATTATCATTGTCAATTTGTCATCTCCTTGATAACAATAATAACAACTATCGTTTTTGTAATCACTTTATTGTGATACTCTCCATCTCCAGAAAGCTTCATACATTTTTTTTTTATGTTTTGACGTTAGCCCTAAAAAATAATTTTAATTTTCTTTACATCTTGGTGCGTCTTCTTGTTTTTCTAACAAGATGTCCAACTGCAGTTTAGTTGCCGAGGCCTCGTTATTTACTTGTCAACATACTGAGTGTTCTATGGCTTTGTTTTGATCGTCAGCCCTTAACCCTTGACTGGTATCCTTATTTTCATATACGTAACTGATATGGTGGGGTCAAATATGACCCCAGTTTATATTTTACTTTTTAACTGCCTAAATAACCACAAATGGGAATTATTGTGCTGAGGACTAATTGATATAGATTTTATTTATTGTACTTACAATATCGATTGATGTTTTATCAATTATGAGCGCAAGTTACACATTTTTTTCTGAAAGTAAGTAATTTTCAAACTAAAAAAAACAGTGGATGTTTTAAAATATATATAAACAAATATAATTTTTATTTTCCTTCTTGCGCGTTGATTTATTGTTAGTAAATATTCAAATTATTCTCTGAAATAAAAAAATTAGAAATATTATGTTTGTATGTGAAACCAACAAGGGTGTCTGTTTTGTATGTTATGAGTACAGTTTTTGTTTCTTGTTGGTTCAACCAGATTGTTTACTTTTGTCCATTATAGTGAACATGGTTTACAATACGCAAAGTTATGTTTGTTTTTACCCAGAAGAGTTGTCCGTAAGAGGTATCCTGGGGTCTTTTTTTACCCACGAATTAATTGCCGCCAAACGCTTCGAAGCAACAAAAACACACAACCACTACCTTCAACGCCTCGGCGGGAACTGAGATTACCTAATTCGCCAGCCGCTTGCTAGAACTTCCTGGTGGTCAAATATAGAACTATATCGTGCTGGGGTCCGCACAGACCCCACCATACCAGTCAAGGGTTAACGCTGTGTTGTCTATATCAACACGGAATGCAATGAGTATAAATCCTGTTGGATAGTAGGTAGAGTCAGTAAGATGCCATCAGCGACTTGTTTCAGTTTCAGTTTATCTTCTTTTGATCTGGTAGTCATTATCAGATACTCTAAGTTTAAGAAGGTACGAGGCGGGTCTACATGCCTGATTTTTTCTAAAGTAGGTTTCTACGGAAGCTGAATGGTCAGCCCTAGCTCTGGATTGGATACCTGGAGCGGTCTAAAAATTAATATAACGTTTAACATTCATTATCTTAGTCTATATATATAAACAGAAAGTAATACAATTGTAAATAGTTACCGACACAGTCCACTAGATGGTATGTGTGTGCTTGTCTAGTTTGTGATTTTTTCCTAGTTTTAACATCTAGGAGACCTAAGGGAGGCCTCCGTTCTGTCCATCGCTCGTCGTGTAATTTATATTCTATCGTGGGCCCTTCATAAGATTCCACCTTGCAGGTGTCAGTGCCGCTATCTGACCCGAGCTCATGACAAAATTTGGAGACCTAAATGATCTTACAAATTGTACCGTTTGTTTTTTTTATTCATCAACTATCCCCGTCTATATCTGGGTAAGAATTGGTATAGATTGACTCTGCCTGTCGTTACAGGCAACAAAATGTATTTCACTCTCTCCCACTCCCCCTGTCAAATCTGTGTCCTCTTACATGTCACCATTCTCTCCAAAGTGTAAGTTTTTTGAACCCCTTTTTTTTCTAATTACCTTGGTCTTTATCATTTTGATTGAGTCTACTTATACGTATTTAGACCGTTGATAAGTGGGTATAGCATATGAGTTACAAACAATGCGTGCTGCTTTTCACTATCTATTTTCGCTCAGTGACGTGGCCTCCATTTTACACTTCCAGCGTTCTTTTTCTCGGGCCTCCGGCTGAAGCAAGTCACTTAACCTTGTTGGCTATGTTCATAATCCATAAGAATAAATAATATTCCTTGTCCTTGCATTTCTCGCAGAGAAGCTGTGGGTGCACCTTAGGTGGGTCAGACTCAACGAGACCAGCTGGTGCTTCGGGGCTCATTAACTGATTGTTGTTTATTGGATTAACGTGCCAGTGAATCCACCTACATATTAAACTGGCAATACTGTTATTCCACTGCTGAACATACTGTCAATGCCAGTGATCATCTCTGCGACAAGCCTACTGCAAAGCTTGGTTATTTTATTCTATGCGTATTCAATGCTCATATTCCAATACCTAGACGACGTTGGCAACCAATAATATCCCATGTCCTTGCATTTCTGGCACAGATGTTGTGGGTGATGCTTGAAGGTGCTGTAGATGGTCGTGGTGATGACGATGTGGTGATTATTCCCTCTTGCTGGCTCGAGACATCATTGAGTTTGGGATGGTGATTACTGCAACTAGAGAAAGCGAATGTATTACTGTTTACTATATTAAAAACAGATTTATTAGAATTAGACGCGACTGTGCCGAAATGAGATGCGGCCCTGAGATAAGCTAATCTAAATATGACAAAAAGAAGATCTAAAACCTTTTATTAATTTATTTACACCTTATATAAAAATTGTCACAAGAACATGCTAAAAATTATGAACGAAAGAGAACAAAAACAACAAAGAATGAACATAACAATGGTAATTGAGAAATGAGTTCAGTATAGGAAGGCGCAATCGAACAACGTTTATTACAAGGTTCGTTGCTTGTCGGCTCCAGACTCCGAAGTCAAAGTAACCTTGTCCCTGTGCACCCACACATTCTTATGGCACCTTATTTTGTCTTGTTTCGTTTTAAAATACCGATTTCACGTGAAAATCTTGCAGGAAGGTCTGTTTACTTATAAAGCAGAATAATATTCCAATTTTAAATATCCCCAGCCGGAACCGGAAATCGAAACCTGGTCTTTCTAGGTATGGGAATAAACCCACTGGACCAACAATTTGATGATTTGCCCTGTATTTCCTTTGCTCATTATGTAAAGACTCAGTCAACTTTATAAACGTTAACATTTTTTCTGGCCCTTCTTAAGAAAGAAAAACAGAAAAACTCAAAGTATTTTACCAAAATTGTTTTTCACTGACGCTTTCTTTACCTCATATTATATCATTCGTCTATATTGACTAGGAAAACCTAACCAAAACCTTTGGTCACGATTGCTGGTAGCGGGTATCGAACCGGCGACCTCAAGAACTAGAGCCTTGTGTGCTAACACAGGGCCGTCTCTAGCGATTACTCTCTGCATTTTATTCTATACCCAGAGTGACTCTGCTAGTCGTTAAAGGTGAAAAAAGAACAACCCCCCCCGCCTCCCTACCCCCTCCCCCTATTTGTCCCACTAAATAGTTATCCCACCATATGGCCCTGCCCTCCCTTGCTGGACTCCCGTATGACGACCCCCGCGACGTAAAATGGCTCTGATTTAGATAAGACTTTTTTCTTCATCATCATCTTCCCCATTTCATCATCACCAGCTCATCGTCTCGATTAGCCATTGTTGCACAACTATGACACGTTAAGCTCCATTAATCAATCAATTCTATGAAGTCAAGGTCAAACGTCACGACTACCCGTTCCCGTGCATTCTTATGCCAACAGTTGATCTAAAATTTAGTAATTGGTCAAAATGCGTTTTCGCGTTTCCCAGTAGACATAGGATTCTTTTTCTGCCTCCACCATATCTTTTAGCATTGCATCTCTAACATCTTGAAGTGCCAGGCATCTACTTAAGTGCTCTCTGGTATGCTGTTCTGTTGTACATAGTGTGCATGTGCTGGAGTCGGTTATCCCTAGTTTATGCAGGTGTGTAGCTGAAGGAATGGGGCCCCAGAGTGCTCCATGATCGAAGTACGATAGGCTTACTGTCGCTGACACTGACAGCTGAACAAGCCTTTGTGGCATCTCCTTTTTCTTAAATTTATCGTGGGGTACAATTGTCCAGTCCAGTTCAGAGTTGTGGTAATAGCAGCTGACACTGTTGAGAACTGAACATTTTTCCAAGCACAATGGAAGCATAAAAGTACCTATTTCGTCGTAACTTGACAAAAGAAGGGAAGCAATCCAAATAACAACATCCCTGTCTGTCATAGAAAATCTCTAAGTAACTGCCCAAAGTAGAACAAGGCTGTATGTCTACCATAATCCAAGGATGATGATGAGTGTATTTCCTGCCAAAGCTCAATATCATTTACGAAGAGGACACGATCTGCTTGGAAAGCACCTACATCGAATAGGAATCACCAACAGCAGTATGTGCAGTCTATGTGGGAGGGAGGAACAGAACAAAGAGCATCTGATGAGATGTCCAAGTCTTAAAGATGAAGTAGATGGCCTTCCACCTGGCATGAGCTATGAGTAAAAAGAAGGCCTGTCTCTACTGGAAAACAAGAAAATGCATGATGGCCCAGTAAGCCAAAAATGCGGGCATAGGAAAAGAAGAAGATCTACGAGCGATATGTGTTCTATTCAGCATATCAATCAGTGATACTGTTAAATAAATAAATAAATAAATAAATTCACATTTAGAGTCTACCCACTCAGTAACTAAACTGATTTGCAGTGGGGGACTTTAATTTAAAGTGACTAAACCAACCCTGTAGGCTTCGAACACCATCGACGAGTGAACGATAACCAATCAAAGATCAATATTTCAAATACGAAACATATGAATCAGTGATTGGACAGTGCGAACACCTGCGGACAAATGCCAGAATCAACAAGGCCGATTCAGAACAACTTTGAATTTATTGATTGCTTCGTTGCTAGGACGGCTCCAAAGTCACCGTTTACTTATTACTATATCTTGCAGATGTTTTCTTCTTTAAACTTTAACTGTACCTGCTGGTACCAGGAAGTCAGAAACATTATATATGTAGAATCAACATACACAATGACCTTTTTCCTAACTTTTTAGCATATTGTCTTAATTTACCAGTCTACTTACAATAGGCCTAGTTATTATTTTTATACCTTTGCAGGTTGTTTTCAAGTGTAGTCAAGCACTGAAAAAATACTTACTTGAAGGTTTTGGAAAGCACTAAAGCAAGTTGCATCCAATTCAAGGACTGCATATTCTTCGGCACAGGCTTTGACAGATGCCAATGCAAGACGCTGTAATGAGCAAGACTGATGCTGTTGTAGTAGATCTAGAAGTGGTTTGATGTTATCTGCTAGTTTCTCCGTGCATCCAATGCTGAGGACTTCCAGACTATGGCTTTGCTCCACCAACTGATGAAGAGGCCGAAGAAGATGGCTGTCGAAAGAAAAAACCAAACGACAAATGACTTATTTGAGACGAACAATCTCTTAAATGTGGAATTATTTCAGTGAAAGTTCAATATGTTAGATAGTAACATTCTCACTAAGCACACATTATGTAAAAATTCACATGCAATTTTCTAAAATTCAAGGTCCACAGTACCAATAATGATATTTAATAGGTAAATTATTATAGGCCTATATACTAGGAAAACGGTCTGTTTGACGCGTTGATAAGCGAGCGCGTCAATATCTACGAACTTTCTGGCGAAAAGATTTCAATGCTAATACAAACAACAATTAACAACAATTTAAGAATGCTCATTGCGTTGGAGCACAAACTTTATATTAATGGTTTGCCATAAGTATGGCTTCTTGCACTTATGTCTTCTTGGGGCATGAGTTCTGCGTTTCTTACGGTATTAGATCACCTGCGACCAAGTTCTTTTGGGTATACGTTTGGAATGGTTATTTCATTTTGTTGGAGCACAAACTTCATATTAATGGTAAGCCATAAGTATGGCTACTTGCACTTATGCCCTCTTGGCGCATGAGTTCTGCGTTTCTTACGGTATTAGATCACCACGTCGGCCAAGTTCTTTTGGGTATACGTTTGGAATGGTTATTCCAGTTTTGTTGGAGCACAAACTTCATATTAATGGAAAGCCGTTTGTATGGCTACTTGCACTTATGCCTTCTTGGGGCATTTGTTTTGCATTCTTACGGTATTAGACCATCTGCGGCCAAGTTCTTAAGAATATACGTTTGGAATCGTAACTTCCGTTTTGTTGGAGCACAAACTTCATATTAATGGTAAGCCGCCCATAAGTATGGCTACTTGCACTAATGACTTCATGGGGCATGAGTTCTGCGTTTTATACGGTATTAGATCACCTGCGGCCCAGTATTTGGGGTATACGTTTGGAATCATTGTTCCAGTTTTGTTGGACTACAAACTTCATTTAAATGGTAAGCCATAAGTATGGCTACTTGCACTTATGCCTTCATGGCGCATGAGTTTTGCGTTTCTTACGGTATTAGATCACCACGTCGGCCAAGTTCTTTTGGGTATACGTTTGGAATGGTTATTCCAGTTTTGTTGGAGCACAAACTTCATATAAATGGTAAGCCATAAGTATGGCACCTTGCACTTATGCCTTCATGGCGCATGAGTTTTGCGTTTCTTACGGTATTAGATCACCTGCGACCAAGTTCTTTTGGGTATACGTTTGGAATGGTTATTCCAGTTTTGTTGGAGCACAAACTTCATATAAATGGTAAGCCATAAGTATGGCTACTTGCACTAATGCCCTCTTGGCGCATGAGTTCTGCGTTTCGGTATTAGATCACCTTCGACCAAGTTCTGTTGGGTATACGTTTGGAATGGTTTTTCTAGTTTTGTTGGAGCACAAACTTCATATTAATGGTAAGCCATAAGTATGGCTACTTGCACTTTTGCCATCTTGGCGCATAAGTTGTGCGTTTCTTACGGTATAAGATCACCTGCGGCCAAGTTCTTTTGGGTATACGTTTGGAATGGTTATTCTAGTTTTGTTGGAGCACAAACCTCATATAAATGGTAAGCCATAAGTATGGCTACTTGCTCTTATGTCCTCTTGGCGCACAAGTTCTGCGTTTCTAACGGTATAAGATTACCTGCGGCCCAGTTCTTTAGGGTATACGTTTGGAATCGGGCTTCCAGTTTTGTAGGAGCGCAAACTTCATATAAATGGTAAGCCGTAAGTATGGCTACTTGCACTAATGCCTTTTTGGGGCATAAGTTCTGCGTTTCTCACGGTAATAGATCACCTGCGGCTTAGTTCTTTAGGGCATACGTTTGAAATCGTTGTTCCAGTTTTGTTGGAGCACAAACTTCATATTAATGGTAAGCCATAAGTATGGCTACTTGCACTTATGCCTTCTTAGCGCATGAGTTCTGCGTTTCTTACGGTATAAGATCACCACGTCGGCCAAGTTCTTTTGGGTATACGTTCGGAATGGTTATTCCAGTTTTGTTGGAGCACAAACTTTATATTAATGGTTTGCCATAAGTATGGCTTCTTGCACTTATGCCTTATGTTTATTATATGTTATGATATGCCTTATGTTTGATTGTGGATTGTTTATAATTTTATTGGAAGAAACCGAATCTTTCTTTGACTTCTCAAGAGTTGGCGCTTTTAACTCAGGAGAGGCAAGAAGTGTGAAATCAAGAGGCGCAAACTCGTCAGAGGTGTCAGCAGCTGTAAGCTCGCACGTTGGACTCAAATCGATCATTAGTTTTTCAGATCCCGAATCATTTGAGTCTTTGGGAGTTGTAAGCTTTGATTCTGATAGAGTAACTTCCAAAGAAAGTACATCAATCGGTGTCAATCATTATATCAATAACGGCGTTAAAAAATCAACCTCCTCATTTTGTTTTGGCTTCCAGAAGTAGATGCTACGCAACTGGAGTGAACAATGCAGTACACTATTTACAGTACAGTACCAATATGCCACGAACCCAGCGTGGTTTGGTGCTAATACATGTCTGTATCATTTGATAAGGTAATTCTAAATGGTGTTTTCTATTGGCCTGCTGAAGAATAATGGCCCCCAACCCCTCTGTTGATGCGTCTGTCCTGATCTGAGTAGGAGCATCGCCTGAATAGTGTCTTAACACAGGGGCTGAGACCAACTTCGATTGTAGAGTCCTGGAGGCCGTCTCCTGCTCGTCATCCCAAGCGAACCGAACGGTTTTCTTAGTAAAATTCGTGAGGGGCGCACAAATACGGTCATAGTCCTGTATAAACTTCCTGAAATATGAAGTTAGACCAATAAAAGATCGTACCTGTCTCACTGTTGTAGGGACTGGAAAATCAAAAACCGCCTGTGCAGTATCAGGGTTAGGAGAAACTCCCATAGCATTAACCACGTGCCCTACAATCGGAATTTCCCCGAATCCGAAAGAACACTTTTCCGGATTCAACGTCATGTTAGCATTCCTGAATCTTTCGAACACCATCCTTAGTCTGTTTAAATGATCATCAAAGCTCTCGCCCGGGACTAAGATGTCATCAAGATATACTAGACAATGAGTAAATAAGAGACCCCTTAGAACTTTATCCATTGCGCTCTGGAATAGGGCTGGCGCCGTAGAGATTCCGAATGGCAGTCGCTCAAACGAGAACAAACCCACACAGGTAGAGAAACTACATATTTCCCTAGCCCGAGGCGTAAGTCCCAGCTGCCAAAACCCCGACTGAAGATCTAAAGAGGTGAATACAGTACAGCCATTAAGACACGCTAACAGACTGTCAGCATTAGCACTAGGGTAACTATAACCCTTAATCTGCAAATTGACTTTCCTTAAATCCACCACAAGTCGTAGTTTACCGTTCTTCTTTTTCACCAAGCATATTGGACTCGCCCACTCAGACATGGAGGGAGAGATGATACCAGCCCTAGGCATGTCATTAATGTGTTCAACAATGGCCTCCCTCTCTCCCGCACTCACACGATAGGGCTGAATACGTACAGGCTTTGGACCATTCAATTCAATATAACAATCTCCAATATTAGCCCTTCCAATCAACTCCGACGACCAGGAAAAACATCATGAAATGACGTCAACAGTTCTAGCAACTTGTCACGTTCAATGTCCGGCATGTCCCCATTCACATTAAGTGATGCAATATCAGCCGAAACATAACGTTGATATAACCGAGTGCGCCTGTCGTAATTCATAACATCGGTTTCTATATTCAGCATATCGGCGGCACTCGTCTCCAGGCTGTCTACGCTCGTTATCTGCTGAGGCAAAATGGCCGTTACACTCGCATCACATGAGTCCGGGACCTCCAGCGCATATTCCTTATTCATAGCAACTAATTCCGCGTCTTCAACCTCCCCTAATACCTAACCCTTGTACACACATACTGGGAGCGATGAAAAATTAGCTACCGAAAGACTCCACACATTGATAATGACAGCATCATTGGTGGAATAATCAACCCCTTACGTTCCATCCAAGACACCTTAGGTTCAAAGACCCCGACCTCATACGGATCACCTCCTTCTACTGTGAATTCTATCTGCCCCATCATGCCTGGACCAATAACTACTTCCTTGGCAGCCTTCAACAGCAAGGGCCCAGTCTCCGTTTGATCTATAGAGAATTAATAATCGTTTGACTCCCGCTCCCCCAAAAAGGAAAATAGTGGAGCCTGATCGACAACGTTCGGTATATCCAATCCACAAAAGTTGCCAGTGACGTCAACATCCATTCTGTGCATTGACACGGTACTATTAGAATAATCCATAACACCTATATATCGGACACAAAAATCACAACCAAGCAAACATTTCACAGACATTCCCTCGACCGCAATAAAATCCATCGGGAAAACAGCGCCTGCTATCATCAAATCAACACGACAGGCGCGACCAACTACCCTTAAAATTGAGTTATCCGCCGTACGCAACAACAACCCGTTTACCGGGCTTAACTTCAAATGCCGGACCAAATCCGCGCTAATGCAGGAAACCCTCGCCCCCGAGTCAACTAAGGAGGAAAAAACTTCAACCCCCAAACTCACAGAAATCCTTAAAGATCCCAACGTACGATTCACCATAACTTGAACTATCTGGGTAGCCGTCCCCACCTCACAATCAGCAACAAAACGCCCTCAGCCATCGCCTCAGAACTATCCTCATTATTCACAGCAATTACAAACCCTTCTCAACCGCAACAATCTCCTCCTTAACAGCAATCTCTGGTAGTATAAGATCAACAGCCTCCTGTGAAATAACAGCCATAATTTCCGGGATACGACGCAAAACATTCGCCCTATGCCGGACAGCCGCCCTCCTAATAAAACACTTCCGCTTCTTGTGCCCCACACGAAAACACGAGAAACACGTACCATTAAAATTGAAATCTTGAACACTTTTCCCCTTATCATGCAAAGAGACTCTATCGTTAACCACCGGAGACTTCGCGCACCCCGACGAGTAACTCAGTTTCCCGCAGGGTAGGTGGAAGCTGGGGGTGGCTGCTTGGGCTGTGACCCAGCTGCTGGGCCATTCTGCGCCTGCAGAGCCTTCAATTGAAAACAGTCCCTCATAAAATGGCCAGGCTTCTTACAGAAATAGCACACCACCCGTTCATCCTTCCACGTTGATTACCACGTGCATATCCACGCTGATAACCCCCATAACCTTGAAGCATCCCCTGCTGTTGTTGACACCGGTGTTGCTGTTGCTGTGCTTGTTGCATACAACATCCACACCCCCCCGTCGGCTGAGGCGCACACATCGCTTGCTGCTCCCGAGCGCTGGTCTGCTCCTTATCCGCTGTTTGCCTCTTCTCCAGCGAATCGACCTTGGCCATCAAGGCTGTCATCGCCTTCACCAACTCAGCAACAGCGCCATCTCCTGCCAACACAGGTCTACTCGACGTCCCCTGCCCCCTTGTATGTTCAACGTGCACGGGCGCAACCACCGGCTGCTTGTTCCCCCACTCGGCTGCACCCTTCCTGAATTCTTCGACATCACCAAGCTCATCTAACAGCTTATCCACATTAACAAAAGTCATGTGCCGTATCGCCTTCGCCAAGTCAGGGCGAAACCCCCGAATAACTAATTGAACCCGCTCTCCGTTGGATATCGTAGGGTTCACTTTATCCATCAATTTAACCCTGGCAAATGCGTATCATACACACTTTCCCCCATGCGTTGAAGTCGTGCACACAACAACCCCATCCAATACTGTATATCTTCCTTCTTGACTCTCCAAGTCTTAACGAAGTGGGTCTTTATACTGACCAGAGCAATGGTTGAACAGTTCCGTCGTCTCGCACAGGAGCTTCCGTAAACCTTCTCGCATCCAACGCCAAATACCAATCTGCCTGCCCCCCTGACAAGTAGGACGGAAAAGCCTTCAACTTTTTGCCATCCGACCACGAGTTCACATCACTAGTCCTATCAAAATCTGAAATCCATAATTCAGCGTCATCCTCACCTGACCGAAACTTATCTAAACGCACAAATCCGCCCCCACCGCCCTGTGGCTGAGCCATACTAGAAGTAATATGCTCCTCAACCTTCAAGTCTGCCTCGTCTTCAGAACTGTCCTCAGGAAGGGGTGTCAATAACACCTGATCCGTTAGATCTCCACTGTCGAGTCTTTGCTGACGATGACACCACTCTTACAACCTTTCCGCAGGAGAAAGCCTTTTACTAGTATTAGGCACACCCAAATTACGAAGAGACGCCCGCAACGCACGATCAGATGGAACCCCACTCATAAGTGAAAAAACTGGCAGCAAGACAAACTAACCCAGCCTACAATACAACCCCGTAGAAGAAACACCCACCTCTGTGACAACCACATCACACCACTTGCCTATCCTTGCAAGAACACAGAGTACATAGTAACCCACGCAACCTCGCAACACAGTCCGAAACATTGAAACACTAACACACGTAACCCGATCCAATAATCAAAAATTAAAATTTACACCTGCCATAATTCATAATATCTATGGTATTACAACCCATACAAAACCGGCGACCTGCACCATGTGAAGAAATAGGGTTAGACTGCGCCTCAGGGCAGATGTAATTGCCTTGACTAGCATGGGGTGCGTATAGCTGATGTTTAGCTTTGCGGCTCAGTCTTTCGCTAGTCTTGACCAGGATCGGTATTTTGCAGGGATGGATCATGCGGAATTGTCCTCAAAGAAATACACAGAATTTAAATAAACAAGGGTTACGTGTATTGTACTTACAAAACCTACCCTTAAAGGTCATTAGTAAACTGTACCAATTTGAGCGAGAGTGCGTGGTCAACTTTTATCTGCTAACTGCCCCGACCTATGAATCAATACCATTCCATCCTGCCCTTTAAAAGCGGCCTGGCACAGTGATTGGGTCGATCCTCCGATCCACGCTGTCCTCGGTTTGATCCGCCCGGTCTGCTGTCCTCGGTTCGATCCCCGTCCCGCTGTCCTCAGTCTTCTCCCCGCGATGCCGTCTTCTTCCAACCACTTCACTTGACACTCCCAGCGATAAAAAGCCCCGAGCTGGTCAACCACTACCCCTTTTATTCTTTTGTTCCCCTCTCAGCCCCTGGTTACCAAAACTAATTAAAAATAACATTCATTTGTTCTTCTCTCAATTGTTGCGGACCCGCCGCCAGGCAATGCGCCACACACACATCCACTAGTTTGGCTATTTTATTAATAAAATAACATAGAGAATCCAGAAGAAAAACCATGAAATGGTCGCATTCTTCACAATATACTGAAGTGTCTTTTCACCGGGACACGAAACAACTCATTTCAAAAAACTGGGCACATTATTGTGTTTTAAAATTGTACACCATCATTCCTAAGATAACAACCTATAGTATACTACATTTTCGTGAACTTGACAAATATGGTCGAGAGGTGTTTCTAGCGTTAACGTAAAGACTTTAAAACTGTCTATTACACGTAAAAAAATATGTATTTAAACCTGTTTTTGCAGACATAATATCAATATTTAACAACCTGCATCGAAAAACTTAATTTAAAAAAGAAACTTTCCTTAGACACCTTCACTTATAGGCGCCGACTTGTCAACATTTCAGGGGGGGCTCAAAAAAAAATGACTCGCATTAACATTGGAGACACAGTTAGTTTTGAGCTGGTGAAGTTAGCCGAGGTTGATTAGGCGTTGGTAGTAAACCGCGGTCTCTGCGTTCCAGGTTCAAATTCTGGCTTGGGCATGGATGTCATGTGGCGTTTTTTCATCCTCATAATACCCCAGTCATCGTCTCGATTAGCCTCGTTGCAAACATATGGGACGTAAAACGCAAAATATCATCATCACGAAGGTTTGGAGAGGTCTATGGGGGTGCTATAGTTCAGAGGAATATCAAAATCCTCCTTGAAAAAAACGTTTCATTTTCTCCATCGATCTTTCAAGTAGCAAATTGTTTCATTTTCGCCATGTAATTGATTACTTTTTCCTGAAACCCATTTCGAAAACTGGATAAAGTTTGATCCTAAACTTGAATACTTATAGATATGTCGTTTGGTAACCATGAACGTCACTGCCATCGTCAAGTCGACGGGTTTTTCTCCTTTCTCTGGAAACGTTTGGCTCTACTAAATCAAGCTTTGTAAGCTCGACAGTGATTTTTCCCTAGTCGCTAAAAATCCGTCACGACGTTGATTGCCGTTGTAATTGTGTTGAGGTTGTGCCATTTAAAAATAGAGGTCAGTGCTTTCGAAAATTTCGACCGTCACTTATCATGAACGACGTGAAATAGTACGTTTCAAAACTGGAGAAATTTTAACAGAATCCATTGGCTTTTTCAGCCCCATCGCCCTGGCATTCAAGTAAACGTCTTGCAAAAACGATACAATCGTTTGATAATAAGATTCGATTTGATACGAAACACCATCACCGTGTTTGGCATAATGGCCTCAATGGCTTGTGTATCGTCATCTTGAAATTACTTGAAGATTGCTAATCTTTTTGGCGAGTTTCGAACGAAAGTTATAAGTTCATCGCATCAATATGAGACAATATCGTATTTTTCCTAAGCGTTGGATTCAATCTCAGGGGGGCTCTGCCCCCCTGTCATTTTTCAGGGGGGGCGATAGACCCCAAGCCCCCCCGTAGTCGGCGCCAATGCCTTCACCTTAAATATTTCAACTTTTCGACGTAATAATAGAGAGTGATTAGAGATAAGAGATCCTTATTGCATTTTAAGTTAGTAAAGACACATAATATGAAAAATAATGTACACACAGTTCATTAACCCGAAAATTTATCAATTTGGTCTCGATTCTAGAATTTGATGTAAAAAATATTTCGATCTTCGAAACAAGTTATTCTCGTGTTGTATTCAGTAGTTTCATTGGTTGAAGTCTTATGATGGGCAAATTAGTATAATAGTCTAAAGGTTTTAAACCACGTTTATACGTTCAAACATTTTATTCCCTTCCCCCGCCGTGAGATCAAAAATTACCGAAGCAGTAAATCAATGAAAAGTTCCAATACCTACAGAAAAATCAAAATTCGTGATGAGAAATAACTAGTATAGTAAACTAGTAGTAGACTCCGTTGTAAAACAAATATTTGTTTCTATATAAACGCACAATTACAAACGTTTAAACGTGGCATAGCAAATATGAAAGTATGAAACCACTCCAAAGTAAAGACGTCCTATCCCTACTCTAGATCTATATTCGTAATTGATCTACAACCCTTAGTACACTACATACTTGGATTTTCTTTACTACTAGCTAGAGAATGCTTCCTGTTTACTTGCATTACCCATGGGCGTCCGCAGGGGGGGGGGGGGGGGGCAGGGGGGCACTTGCCCCTCCCACCCCCCTGGAAACTCACAATGATCTATACTTTTAGCGTTGTTCTTTTTTTTTCATTGAATACCGTACTAACATTCGAAAATCAATTTGTCATAAGTATATATATATTTTATATGATAAGTGACTTGACTTGACTTTCAGAGCTCTGAAGGACCCTAAAAGTAAAACGGTAGCGTTCATCCTCGGGACATTTCCAATTCTCAGAAGTGAGGCCAGTCGTTACCTCCCCCTCGTATTTCTCCGGATACATTTCCTTTGTCACACTGTTCAAATAAACATTATTGCAAATTCAAACTGCCATTGCTATTAAAATAAATAAAAATAAATTCACATTAAGAGTCTACCCACTCAGTAATTAAACTGATTTGCAGTGGGGGACTTTAATTTAAAGTGACTAAACCAACCATGTAGGCTTCGAACACCATCGACGAGTGAGCGATAACCAATCAAAGATCGATATTTCAAATACGAAACATTTGAATCAGTGATACTGATTGGACAGTGCGAACACCTGCAGACAAATGCCAGAATCAACAAGGCCGATTCAGAACAACTTTGAATTTATTGAGTGCTTCGTTGCTAGGACAGCTACAAAGTCACCGTTTATTTATTCCTAAGCCAAGAAGTAATGGAATTGAATTCACATTAGAAGTTAAAAAAACTTCTGCCTGTAGCGGGATTTGAACCCGGGAACTACTGCATTGGAAGGAGGGATGCTAACCACTGGACCAACAAGCCACCTAATTCAACCCATGTTGTTAATAACATATGTTGTTTATAAGTTCTCTGTGTGGTAACAGTCGAGTGCGTGTAATTGTATTGTGCTGCGTACTGTTTAGTACCTAAGTAGATGCTTTTAACATTTTTGTGTCATTTAACTGCATTTTGGATAACAGATTTTTTTTTTAATAGGCCCAATCGAAAAACTACAGCGCATTTATCCAATCTAGTAATTTCTGACGGTTAAGCGCCAACGCCGAAAGTTTGCAAAACTACCATCACACACCATGAAGTTGCAGGACCTTCATTTTTACTTACCCATGCCGCGCGCATGCTGTTGATGTTGTGGAGGAAAGGGGATTGGGAGTGCAAGTGGATCAAATAAACGGGCAACAGTGGCGATCTCACTGAAACTTGCGGTGTGGTTAGTATTCCTAATCAGTTAGATATTGGCATGTACATTACAATGACAATATTACTATTAGTGACGAATTAAAATATATGTTACTAACGACTCCATGGTCACCTTCATCTTCCAATAATTTCAAAGAGACATACAAACTAATCAGCGCCCTTTTCGACGACAATGGCTTAGCGACTATTCATAGGTTGCACGTACGTCACATCTTTGCGCGTGGCGGCCACATTTGTGATCAAACTTTGACGTTGCCATGGAGAAACAATTAAAAGCGGTTGTGGCAGAACACATAAACTCTTCATTCATTAAAATCCAGCCTGCCTTTTTAAATAAAATTTGATGTGTGGTATATTTTTTATTTTTATTTATTATGTTAACTATTTAAATTCTTTATTAGGCTTATTTATAAAATTTGAATAGTATTTGCTAAAGATCTAGGATTGGTCCTCCTCAATTGTGTCGCAATCATGGCCGCTGTGACGTCACGTGGGAACTATGAATTCTGGTTGGCTCGTGTATGCATCAGAAGTTATGGGGCAGTGTGCCGTAACTGTGTGTTGTTCCGTTCGAAAGTAACTCGAGGGTTAAGGGGGGTTCATCATTCGTTGCTTTTAACAAGGACAAGGACTTTAACGACGCCGCAAGGAGTCATATGAAATCTGAATGGCACCAGGATTCTGTGGAGCGATCGCACTCACTTTTGACTGGATCGTAAAAGTTCCAATATTAAAGGGCAAATCATCACTTTGCTTTTGATTTTGTTTTTCCCGCCTCGAAATGTTTCAAGTCAATTTAATTTTGTAATTCTTGTTAATATATTTATTTATAAATTATTGAGTGATGTAAACATTAATATATTTGCTTATTTCATTAATACACATATTTATATATTGGAAATAAAATAATTGGCTTGGCCACAGTATTAGATATCACCCCTTAAGATGTTGAGCCTCTTTTGAAATTGGCGGTTTTTTGTACGTGTGCCCTCTTTGGTTTGTAACGGTTGATCTTTTCCGTTTTGGGCTTGGCTTTTAAATTTTTTTTTGGTATTATGTAAAATGTGTAAATATTAGGCTTTATTCCAATATAGTTCCCCCCCCCACACCCCCCCAGCAAAAATCCTGCGGACGCCCATGGCATTACCTTGAATCTGTTTGTTCAGGGAAGAAAAATACCGTACAGTTTGGGCACATAAAGCTTAGATGTTTTACTAATTAATCTGATGATCTACAGGTTTTGTGTTCTGTAGTGCTGTTTAAATTATAGCGTTTGTGTGAGTTACTCTACGAACTCTGGTTTGTCTGTCTAGAGTACAATTTGTAGTCAGTACGGCTGGTTCTCTGCTGGATCTCCGCTGGCATATCACCATCTTTGCTGGTCTTTGTTGAGTTTGATACACGTGTTTAAAACAAGATAATAATTGTAGGCCACTCCTTGATGGATGGGTGGATGTTTTTATAGCCATGGTTAGGCCTTGCAACGGGATTGGGTACTCTTTTAGTTGTGAACGTATCAAATTTGGTCAGCTGTGGCAGTAGTGGCTTGTTCATTCATTAATCATTAGTAATACAACTATTTATTTACGTCGTAATTTTTTCTTGAACTTTATGAAACATAATCTGTAACATATTAAAATGAAGGATTAAGAATTCAATTAAGAATTATTTAGTAACACACTGTGAAGGAGCATGGTCTCGTGGACTCTGATAAATGACCCACATAACGTCTATAAAGCTCATGGTTTAACGACTAATGTGTTTGGATTGGTTTGGGATTATTTGAGTGTTATTTATCATGGCTTCACTGAAGAGTGTGTGATGTGGTAAATATATCATTAAGAAAACAATTAAATGTGAAATAATAAGATAAATGCATAAATATCATCTCGGTTGAGTCTGACGAGGGCTGTGGTGCTGGTATCTGCTGCCATCTAATGCGCAGACGCTGCCGGCAGACCTTATTGCTGTACTTGATCATTGTTGAGGGCAGCGCCTCAACCTGATGTTATAACGTACTTGTGAATACTTGAATAATGTCAGTACGCCATTCTTGGTAAAACGGGTGACCCCGCCCTCCTCTATCTGGGCTGGACAGGGTACTTGATACGCTGGGGACTCAGGACGTGCCTGAATACCATTCTTGATTTCATTCTTATTCTTAGTCGTGTCTTTGAACTTGTTCTTATTCTCGCTCTAGTTGAACGTATTCGGACGAGAGCCGGGCATAGGCATACTTCATTTAAGTAGGGTTGGGGTCGTAACGCGTAATCAGATATAGCCTCCTACAATAGACTAAGACTGCACATGGCCTATCTGCTTGTTTCTAATTATTGGCAATGTAAACATCGAAACTCATCGGTTTGGATATCTTGGCTCCATATTACGACACACAAGAATAATAGAAGGGGGACAATATTTGGCATTTTTCCAGTTCCCATTATTTACGTTTTAGACACGTCTGGCCCCGGGTTAGAATAATGCCAGGGTGCCTCTGTCAGTCTTAAGAGGCCATCCCCCCTTTCCTCCACAGCCCCACTGAAGATTGCTCCTCCCACTTGACCCTGCCCTCCCAAGCTGGACTCCCATAAGACGACCCCCGAGATGTATATGAATCTTATTCGTAAAACGTCACTTGAGCTAAGTCGATGAGATCGTCGTTAAACACAAAAAAAATAATAATGATATTGAAAATTATAATAGAAAAAATAATGATGATGATGATGATAATATTAATCAGTAATTATCAAACACAGGCCACTAGATGGTATTCATGGAGATGTCCAGGGTTTGTTTGTTTAATTGTATAAACTTCTAGGAGACCTTAGGGAGGCCTCCGTTCTGTCCATCGCTCGTCGTGTGATATAGCTTCTATCGTGGCCCTTCATAAGATTCTACGTTGGAGGTGTAAGTGCCGCTATCTGACCTGAGCTCATGACATTATTTGGATAAGTAAATGATCTTATAAATTCTACCGTTTATTTTTTTCATTCATCACCAGGCAGGCACTGGATAAAAATTTGTCTAGATTGACTCTGCCTGTCGTAGGAGGAGACAAAACGAGGCCCACCACCACTCCCAGTACTCCTTTTAAATGTGTGTCCTCCTTTATGTCACCTTTCTTCCTAAAAATGTAAGTTTTTTTTTGGAACACGTGTTCTTTCCGATTCCCCTTGTCTTAAACATTTTGATTGGATCGTAGACGTATTTAGTCCGTTAACATATGGCAATAGCATATCAGTTACAAACAATGCGTGCTGTTTTACATTATCTATTTTCGCTAAGTGACGTGGCCTTCATTCGATACTTCCATAGTTCTGTTTCTCGGGTCTCCGCTTGAAACAAGTCACTATGCTGTGTCCTGGCTACGTTCCATACTGCTGGATCATTGTCAGATTGTTGGCAAATATAATCTCAGCGCCTTGCATTTCTCTCAGAGAAGCTGTGGGGCACCTTGGATTGGTCAGACACATCGAGACCAGCTGGTTCTTCTAGGGCTCATAAAGGGATGGCTGTTTTTCGACTAACATGTCAGCTTCCACTGTGACTGTAAATCGCCCAACATAGTCAAGCGGCAATACTGTTATTCCACTGCTGAACATGTTTTTAATGTCAATGAACAGCTTCTGCAATGCTTGGACATTCCATGCATATCCAATGCACATATTCTCATTTCTTGACGACCATGCCAATAAACAATATTGTCCCAGTGATTGACACTTTTGGCACAGGTGCTGTGGGTGATGCTTGAAGATGGTCGTGGTGTTGACGATGTGGTGTAACTGGCGTAAACTGTGTGTAGGGTCTCAACAGTGCTCACACCGAGGGCGTGTGGTGGGCGTGGAAGGTGTTGTAGATGGTCGTGGTGTTGACGATGTGGTGTAACTGGCGTAAACTGTGTGTGGGGTCTCAACAGTGCCCACACCGAGAGCGTGTGGTGGGCGTGGAAGGTGTTGTAGATGGTCGTGGTGATGATGACGATGTGGTGAAACTGGCGTAAACTGTGTGTGAGGTATCAACAGTGCCCACACCGAGGGCGTGTGGTGGGCGTGGAAGGTGTTGTAGATGGTCGTGGTGATGACGATGTGGTGTAACTGGCGTAAACTGTGTGTGGGGTCTCAACAGTGCCCACACCGAGGGCGTGTGGTGGGCGTGGAAGGTGTTGTAGATGGTCGTGGTGTTGACGATGTGGTGTAACTGGCGTAAACTGTGTGTGGGGTCTCAACAGTGCCCACACCGAGGGCGTGTGGTGGGCGTGGAAGGTGTTGTAGATGGTCGTAATGTTGACGATGTGGTGTAACTGGCGTAAACTGTGTGTGGGGTCTCAACAGTGCCCACACCGAGGGCGTGTGGTGGGCGTGGAAGGTGTTGTAGATGGTCGTGGTGATGACGGTGGGGTGTAACTGGCGTAAACTGTGTGTGGGGTCTCAACAGTGCTCACACCGAGGGCGTGTGGTGGGCGTGGAAGGTGTTGTAGGTGGTCGTGGTGTTGACGATGTGGTGTAACTGGCGTAAAGTGTGTGTGGGGTCTCAACAGTGCCCACACCGAGGGCGTGTGGTGGGCGTGGAAGGTGTTGTAGATGGTCGTTGTGTTGACGATGTGGTTTAACTGGCGTAAACTGTGTGTGGGGTCTCAACAGTGCTCACACCGAGGGCGTGTGGTGGGCGTGGAAGGTGTTGTAGATGGTCGTGGTGTTGACGATGTGGTGTAACTGGCGTAAACTGTGTGTGGGGTTTCAACAGTGCTCACACCGAGGGCGTGTGGTGGGCGTGGAAGGTGTTGTAGAGGGTCGTGGTGTTGACGATGTGGTTTAACTGGCGTAAACTGTGTGTGGGGTCTCAACAGTGCTCACACCGAGGGCGTGTGGTGGGCGTGGAAGGTGTTGTAGATGGTCGTTGTGTTGACGATGTGGTTTAACTGGCGTAAACTGTGTGTGGGGTCTCAACAGTGCTCACACCGAGGGCGTGTGGTGGGCGTGGAAGGTGTTGTAGATGGTCGTGGTGTTGACGATGTGGGGTAACTGGCGTAAACTGTGTGTGGGGTCTCAACAGTGGCCGCACTGAGGTGGGCGTGGAAGGTGTTGTAGATGGTCGTGGTGTTGACGATGTGGTGGAACTGGCGTAAACTGTGTGTGGGGTCTCAACAGTGCTCACACCGAGGGCGTGTGGTGGGCGTGGAAGGTGTTGTAGATGGTCGTGGTGTTGACGATGTGGTGTAACTGGCGTAAACTGTGTGTGGGGTCTCAACAGTGGCCGCACTGAGGTGGGCGTGGAAGGTGTTGTAGATGGTCGTGGTGTTGACGATGTGGTGGAACTGGCGTAAACTGTGTGTGGGGTCTCAACAGTGCCCACACCGAGGGCGTGTGGTGGGCGTGGAAGGTGTTGTAGATGGTCGTGGTGTTGACGATGTGGTGGAACTGGCGTAAACTGTGTGTGGGGTCTCAACAGTGCCCACACCGAGGGCGTGTGGTGGGCGTGGAAGGTGCTGTAGATGGTCGTGGTGTTGAAGATGTGGTGATTATTCCCTCTTGCTGGCTCGAGACATCATTGAGTTTGGGATGGTGATTACTGCAACTAGAGAAAGCGAATGTATAACTGTTTACTATATTAAAAACAGATTTATTAGAATTAGACGCGACTGTGCCGAAATGAAATGCGGCCCTGAGATAAGCCAATCTTTATATGACAATAAGAAGATCTATCAACTTTTATTTATTTATTTACATCTTATATAAGAACTGTCACAAGAACATGCTTAAAATTATGAACGAAAGAAAACAAAAACAACAAAGAATGAACATAACAATGGTAATTGAGAAATGAGTTAAGTATAGGAAGGCGCAATCAAACACCGTTTATTATAAGATTCGTTGCTTGTCGGCTCCAGACTACGAAGTCAAAGTAACCTTGTCCCTGTGTACCCACACATTCTTACGGGACCTTATTTTGTCCCGTTTCTTTTTTAAAATACCGATTTCACGTGAAAATTGTGCAGGATCATATTCAAATTTTAAATATCCCCAGCCGGAACCGGAAATCAAAACCTGGTCTTTCTGGGAATGGGAATAAACCCACTGGACCAACAATTTGATATTTGCTCTGTATTTCCTTTGCTCATTATGTTAAGACTCAGTCAAATTTATAAACGTTAACATTTTTTGTTGGCCTTTTTCAAGAAGGGAAAACGAAAAACTCAAAGTATTTTACCAAAATTGTTTTTCTCTGACGTTATATTTGCCTCAATTTATATCATTCGTCTATATTGACTAGGAAAACCTAACCAAAAACCTTATGTTTCGATTGTTGGTAGCGGGTATCGAACCGGCGACCTCAAGAACTAGAGCCTCGTGTGCTAACACTGGGCCGTCTCTAGCGATTACTCTCTGCATTTTATTCTATACCCAGAGTGACTCTGCTAGTCGTAAGAGGTGACAGAAGAACAACCCCCCCCCCCCGCCTCCCCCCCACCTATTTGTCCCACTTAATAGTTATCCCACCACTTGGCCCTGCCCTCCCTTGCTAGACTCCCGTATTACGACCCACACGACGTAAAATGGCTCTGATTTAGATGTGACTTTTTTCTTGATCATCATCTTCCCCGGCTCAACGTCTCGATTAGCCATTGTTGCACAACTATGAGACGTTAAGCCCCATTAATACATCAATTCTATGAAGTCAAGGTCAAACGTCACGATTTCGCGTTCCCATGAATTTCGTTTAGAGACGTTTTCTTACTGTTACTTTCGTGGGTCGTATCCCTGATGAAGGGATGATTGTTTGTCTTACTAACAAGGTCTTCAGTGTTCCCCATGACTGCAAACCGCATCCAACCTCCCTCTTAACATGAGTGAAGTACGCGAAACAATGGAAGATAAAGACAAAGTACTACTATCGGCCAGGCCGCGAAAATACGCCACTGCTAGTCGCGTCTGTGGCGCCGCTGAATTAGCAGCGAGCGCTAGTGTGAAGACCTACATTTTAAACAATGTACTGCTAAACACGATGACTCTGCTAAGTATAGCGCCACTAAGTAGCGCCACTAAGTAGCGCCACTAAGTAGCGCCACCAGGTAGCGCCACTAAGTAGCGCCACCAAGTAGCGCCACCAAGTAGCGCCACTAAGTAGCGCCACTTAGTAGCGCCACTAAGTAGCGCCACCAAGTAGCGCCACCAAGTAGCGCCACTTAGTAGCGCCTCAGGGTGGTTCATGTTAAGCGAGACACACAAGGAGGCATCTGGCTGAAGAAGTAGTAAACGTTGTAGTCGGGTAACTCTGCAGGGTACGCGGATCAACAGGTTGCTTGTAAGTTCATTGGCGTTAATAGTAGCCTGGAGAATTTATTTGCTTATCTGTAAGCTCTTTGCAATCAGGTATTCAAGATTTAACAATGTGTTCTCATGTGGTCATTCAAGTTCCCCTTCTGAGAAAACCTTGCCCTACATATATCACAGGAATAGGGCTTCTCTCCTGTGTGTGTTATCATGTGTCTGTTTAGGGCCTCCTTCTCGGGAAACTTTGCCGTACATATGTCACAAGGAAATGGCTTCTCTCCTGTGTGTTTTCTTATGTGTCTGGTTAAGGCATTCTTCCGAGAAAATCTTGCTGTACATATGTCACATGAATATGGCTTCTCTCCTGTGTGTTTTCTTATGTGAACAGTCAAGTGCCCCTTCTGAGAAAACCTTGCCATACATATGTCACAGGAATAGGGCTTCTCTCCTGTGTGTGTTATCATGTGTCTGTTTAGGGCCTCCTTCTCGGGAAACTTTGCCGTACATATGTCACAAGAATATGTCTTCTCTCCTGTGTGTTTTCTTATGTGTCTGGTTAAGGCATTCTTCCTAGAAAATCTTGCTGTACATATGTCACATAAAATGGCTTCTCTCCTGTGTGTTTTCTTATGTGTCTGGTTGAGGCCATCTTCTGAGAAAATCTTGCTGTACATATGTCACAGGAATATGGCTTCTCTCCTGTGGGTGTTCTCATGTGTACAGTCAAGTCCCTCTTAACAGAAAACCTTGCCGAACATATGTCACAGGAATATGGCTTCTCTCCTGTGTGTGTTCGTATGTGTACAGTCAAGTCCCTCTTAACAGAAAACCTTGCCGAACATATGTCACAGGAATAGGGATTCTCTCCTGTGGGTGTTCTCATGTGTACAGTCAAGTCCCTCTTAACAGAAAACCTTGCCGAACATATGTCACAGGAATATGGCTTCTCTCCTGTGTGTGTTCGTATGTGTACAGTCAAGTCCCTCTTAACAGAAAACCTTGCCGAACATATGTCACAGGAATAGGGATTCTCTCCTGTGTGTGTTCTTATGTGTACAGTCAAGTCCCTCTTAACAGAAAACCTTGCCGAACATATGTCACAGGAATAGGGCTTCTCTCCTTTATTTATTTATTTATTTATTTATTTATTTATTTATTTATTTAATGTCTATCCTATCCAGTTATAAAAACTGATTAACAAAGGAGGACCTTAAATAAAACTAAGCTATGCAAACAATGAATAGTTATGAAATCATAAATAACAATAACAATAAAAATAAAACAAACTACTGAACTATGTAAAAATAAAATCAAGAACATAAAAAATAATTGAGAAATGAAATGAAATCAAATGAAGTGGTAATTCAACATATTAAAAAAAAAATACAAGTATGCAAATAAGAAAGAACATGAAGAAAAAAAAAAAAAACAATTTGTGGGAAAAAATTAAAATATATATAAAAGTGAAAAAGAAGAAAAAAAAGAAGAAAGAAAAGAAAAAAGAAAAAAGAAAAAAGAAAACCTTGCATGAAATAATTCACCATCATGGGGGATTTCTTTAACAATTGTGGAAGAACTGTTGCCGCGTAGACTATTGTGAGACAAAACGTTGGATACTGTATTGACCTCTTTTTCTCTTTCACAATTGAAACGGAAAGGCACATGAGTGTGGACGTAGCGGAACTTGTTTCCTGTACGGGATGAAACCATATCTGAAACAAGAGTTTTGTTAATACAGTTCTGTTATTGATTTCATTATATTCAATTGTCTCTTCTACAACTTTCAATATGTCAACATGGTTTAATTAAATAATTTTGAAAACATGTAGATTAATGATAATGTTTGTTATCACGCAGGTGAATATTATTGGAGAAAGAAGAGCTGTGTAGCTTTGCTTCAGGATGCTGTGATATTTCAAACTTGACAACGAGCTTACTGTTGGCAAGTTTGGACCGACCTCAAGACAGTAGAAGTATATAAACCATAATTTATGTTTACCTACTTCATCTAGTGTCAACACACGCACACTGTTAGCTTAACATAGAGTTGGTGATACTGATCTTAAAAAGTCGCACTGTGGTATGGTAAGCTCTACATACTAAGTGATCTAAATTGGTCTTCCACTATTGTCAATATGGTTTTTATTTCTAAATAATTTTAATTCTCACGTTAGTTTCAAATAATTTCGAGGTCAACCGAAAACGGGTGGATACCACTCACGTTTACAGTAGCTACACCGAATAGCATTTTACCAAACAGAACAATCATTCATAAAACCGGTTAAAAAGAAAAAAGTCAACATGCAATAACTACGACGTGTTGGCACCGTTGCCACGCCTGGCCGCAGGAACTGTATTTACTCTGCGTGCCAACCTAAGAAGCACCCTGTCAATCACTAACCTCAAAGGGAGGCAATAGTATTATGGGGATAATAACTGTCAATCATCCCCATTATTCAGATAAGCACTCTGCACCTTCTAAGCCGGTTCCGACAGCTGAACGTGAAGAATGTCGCCTCGACTCGACTACGGACGGATATCGCTCCCTGTATATAGGGGAAGATCATCATTTGTAACTGTGTGTCCACCCCGTTGACTGCCGCTTGAGATTTTAGACAAGATTGACATTTACAACTGTCAACAAAGGAGGCGACGGCTAAGTCGCCGTTTGTGTGTAGTGATTGGCAGGGTGCTTCTTAGGTTGACACGCAGAGTAGTCGTAATGTGGTATATCTGGACAATTTGACGTGTGATAAGAAGGGGTGAGGGGACGGGCGTCCTCGAAAGCATTGGACACACGACGGATATCACAAGTAGTTCGAGTAGCTGTGTAGGCTCTAGCGAACCGTTGTTAGACCGGGTATTATAGGCCTTCCACAGCAACTTTGGTGATGCTCTCGTCATAACCGAGTGAAGTGCTGTTAGTACAATTGCGCGACCTACTCACGCTGTCTGCATGCGCGCACTATTTGAAAATAAACAAGATGGCGCTAACGTGCTGGGCAGCTCCGCGCTCCGTTTCGGGAGCCTTTTAGAGCACAGCGTTGGGATCGTAAATTATGTTCAGCAGGCTGTAGTGAGCGGCAATTTCAAATATGATATATTATACAAACGAGATTATATAAAGGAGTTGGATGCCATTGTTTATACTGCGTTTACAACATATACCATATAAATTATATAAACCAGGTTCCAATTTACCAATGTAAGTAGGCCTACTTACGCGAAAACATATGTTTATGGTGTATTTACGATGTAACGGCTAGAAGTTACATACATTAATGATAGTAAATAATTTATTTATGCTCGACTATAGTGTAGTCCTATAACGGTAGATTTTATCAATTACCACATCAAGCTTGTTATTAGAGTGGCGGCGAACCGAATGCATGTACGAAGTTTCCTAAGAATTAAAATTATGAGATGTGGGCTGGTGACACAAGCACATCTTTCATTCACATTTGATTGAAAACTTGTACATAACAAAAAACTTATGTTAGTAAAACGAGTTATTTTCCCAATATGTTATCAGTACGGTGAAGGGTCACTTCAGTCCAAGAGTTCACCTGGTGACACTAAAACCAGTCTGAGAGTGGCGGCGAACCGAATGCATGTGCGAAGTTTCCTAAGAATTAAAATTATGAGATGTGAGCTTGCGATACAACACATCTTTTATTCACATTTAATTGAAAACTAGTACAGAACAAAAACATGTTATTCAAACGAGTTATTTTTCCAAAATGTTATCAGTAAGGTGAAGGGTCACCTCAGTCCAAGAGTTCACCTCTCAGGCCCCCACCTAACAGTTTGCAGTATCTATTATAACTGGTTATTCTCCAAGGATTGGCTACTGAAACAAAACACCTTATCTTAAAATCCCCTCTCTTTAATGAAAGCAATGTATCAAAGCCCTGGGCAGGTTTGTAATTATGTAACTAATAGATCAGATGACACTACCTTGTTCAATAATTACGATTATTGGCAAGTCCGTCACTGTAAAAATCCAGAAGAACAATAGGTAAAAATGTAGCCTATAGATAGGGAATGCAAAAGGGAATGCAAAGAAATAGAAGAAGTTCGCAGCATAAATATGTGCTTTATTTGAGAAATTGCAACATGGATACTAGATGATAAGTTGCAAAATTCACTTTTGACTTAATATTACATTAACAATAACATAACATTACACAATTGTTACATACATTTTACATTTCATAAATGTACATTTATAATACCCATTTTCAAACATAGGAAATATTTTACATGGTGATATGGTGTCAACTATATTTAAACATTTAATTCATGATTATTTAACAAAAAGTGATGTAAAATACTGTACAAAACCTTTCCCCAATATCACACTTCCATTGTCACAACTATATTCTCTCAATATCACTATCACATCAGCGGAAAGGTTCAGGTGGTTACTCGTCGTCATCATTGTCATACTCACTGTAAGATTCTTCATCGCGTTCTTGTAGATTTATGATCAGTGGTTGAGGCGGGATGGTTTGGATAGACACGTGTGATGGTGAAGAGAAGGTCCGTGACTGAAGTAGGCTTGGGTAGGGATACAGGATTGGGTAGGGTAGCGGTGGATTTTGGTGTACTGGTGGCAACATAGGCATCATAGAAAACATAGAAAATAAGCCTAAACTTCATTGCCATTCTTATTTTCGTCACATGCTCTTGAGGTGTGGTAGATCGTACATTGGAAATATTTTTTCGATTATTTTAATTGAAAAAAGTAGGTATAGTCTCCCCGCCCGGCCCCATTTCTATCACTGATGTCATGGTGGCACCCCCACATTATTTAGATAACATGAGCTTCTCGTGTTGACATTCTTCTTCTTCTTTGGACCCGGGTTCGGATAGGGCATACGCACTTGATGCATGCATACCTCTTTGATGGAGGAAAGATTGCCCCGAATTGTAACACATGTGATGCCATACTAACTGTCCAACATCTGTTAGCTGAATGATCCTTATATGATGGCCTAAGACTCCAACTGGGGCTAAGCCATTTGTATGACGAGCTTTTGTCCTGTGACAACTCTAGAAAACTTCTTAACTTCTTGGAACGAGCTAACCTGATAAACTGACTTCAATACTCCTGACTATTCTCTTCACAAAACTTCTTCTATATTCCCACTGGCATGTTGAATGTTTGTGATATGTGTAGAATATTTCGTGTTGTTTATCTTAACATTGATCCCCACAATATGCCGACCCTTGCTATGTTCTTCGGTCTACGATTCCATTACTCACTATGACGACTAACGCACTGGTTAAATGGTGCAACGATAAAATGATTCCCAAATATCGACCATGGCTTTGTTTTAATGACTATGACTATGATGATCTACACATGTCGACTTGGGCAATGTTTTTCTATACCAATTATCGCTATAATTTAACTGTTTTCAAAATAAACTGGTTATATACATCTTGGAGGCGCGAATAACCCTCGCTATTCTAAGCGCCCTAAAGCCATAAATCAATCAGTCAATCAATCCTCCCCCCCCCCCCACAGTCCCACTAAATATTTCTCCTCCCACTTGGCCCTGCCCTCCCTTGCTAGACTCCCGTATGACGACCACGCGACGTACAATGGATCTGATTCGGATGTGGCTTTTTTTCTTCATCATCATGTTCCCCATTTCATCATCACCAGCTCATCGTCTTGATTAGCCATTGTTGCCCAACTATGAGACGTTAAGCCCCATTAATCAATCAATTCTATGAAGTCAAGGTCAAACGTCACGATTTTGCGTTCCCGTGCATTTCGTTTGGAGACGTTTTGTTACTGTAACTTTCGTGGGTCGTATCCCTGATGAAGGGATGCTTGTTTGTCTCAGTAACAAGGTCTTCAGTGTTCCCTATGACTGCAAACCGCATCCAACCTCCCTCTTAACATGACTGAAGTACGCCAAACAAGGGAAGATAAAGACAAAGTACTGCTATTAGCCCTGCCGCGAAAATACGCCACTGCTAGTTGCGTCTCTGGCGCCGCTGAATTAGCAGCGAGTGCTAATTATTATTCATTTTCTTTCAAGATGATCTTTTCCTAATTTGAATCTCCCTAATATGTAGGGGTCTAAGATCTCAGATCAGATCTATGTATGACTTTAGATTTCATTCAATAATAAATAATATTATCATTACAAATGAGTTAAACAACAAAACCTTGAATGACTATATTTTATATTACTTTACGCTTGCGGGTGTACAGTAAAAATGTAGTCACTCAAATAACAAATTAATAAATAAATACATATATATAACAGAAAATAACCTTAACTATATCGTCAATTTTATTTTCGTCGCATGCTTCTGAGGTGTGATGGATCGTACATTGCAAATATTTTTTCGCTATTTTAAATTGAAATAGTAAGAAGGTAGTCTCCCCGCCCGGCCCCATTTCTATCACTGTTGTCATGGTGGCACCACCACATTATTAAGATAACATGAGCTTCTCGTGTTGACATTCTTAGTCTTCTTTTGGACGGAGCCGACAGGTGAAGCCTGTGTGATGCGATAGTGACATTGTCAGCGAGTTCTTGTACTTGCAGATACAGTACAACCTTGATATAACGTTGCTAAAGGGACTTTTGACTTTCGACGTTTTATCAGATTATCAAAAAAATTATTAAAAAATTAAATTTTCATTATTTGGGGGGGGGGGGGCGTTGGGGGGAGAGGTAGATGTTTGTATGGCCCCCTATCTTAGGTATAGACCTACACACTTCTAATTTGGCCAGGGATTTTGTGAGTCAGCTGTGACCGCTATTATCAAGGAGGAGGTGTGGGTGTTGGTACGTGGCATGTTGTTGCCACAGGCTCACGCGAGCTTCCCCCCCCCCCAACCATTGACCGCCTGGCGAGTTACGGGCTAAGGGAATAATGGGCAGTGTCAAAAATGAAACGACTGATAAAAAAAAAGAAAGAATTTATTAAAGGTCTAAACATAGTCCTAGTCAAAGATATATTATGTCAAAAGATAATGTATCATGTTAATATCACGTGTCTTGAATTATCTTAGCTCTTAGCGCTTGAAGAAGTCTGTGATCTTTAACTGAACTGACCAGAATTTGTATACACATCGTACAAATCCCCGTTTATATTTAGTAACTGCTTTTGGACCTCGTCACTTATTTCGTGCGCTTTTAAATAACTATGAACGGTTTCGTTGGCTGCCATAGCTTCTTGAAACTTCGGGGGGGCTCTGGGGCTTCTACATCGCTGTCTACGTCGCTGAGGTCGGCGCCATCAATGGTCTAATTTTCCTCGATTATATCATCAACTGACACAGTACCACGCTTGTCACTAAGTGGCTGTCAATTTCGAAAAACTCTTCCATTGTACAGGCTCCTCCCAACCTCTCCCAATCCCCCGGGGCGATCTCATTAGGCGGGCTCTCGTCATCGCTCTCGTCATCGCTCTCGTCATCGGCCTCGTCGTCAAACGTTGGCGTCGTCAAAACGTCGTGCTCTTTCACGAAACCAGCTTTACGAAAGCATTTCGCTATTGTTTCTGGTTTGACAGTAGCCCAAGCCCAAGCAATGAATGACATCGGCTAACAAAGAAAAGGGACAGAATTGTTAAACCTTTACAGCCACGCACAACAATGTACCGAAGGTTGCGGGAATAAAACGCCGGCGAGCGAGGCCGCAGCTGCCGCAAAGCGGAGTGCGTGGCGGGCGGGGCTAAAGCGGTAGGCCTACTACAAAAGTAAAATGTGGCATCACGGTAGCCAAGCGTCCTATCGGGCAATAAATTAAAAAATAGTCCAGTTTCATCCGCATTGAAGATGTCTTTTAATTGATAGTTATTTATTAAATCACGGAGCCTATCGTCCTTCCAATCCCGAACAGTTTCCGAATTCACAGCTGCACTCTCCCCACACACTTTTTTCCCGTTATTCCGTGCCGCTTTTTCAAGTTTGGAAGCCACCCTGACGACGCTTGAAAATCTGCCGTAAAATTCAATCTAAGGCTGATTACATTTGCCTTTTCAATAAGCAAAGGCCCACTTATTGGCAAGTTTTGTGCCCAGGCCTGGCTAAACCATTGGTTTAGGGCAGCCTCAACACCCGAAAGTTTCCTTCCCGCACACGTGCTTTTTTGTTACTTAAAGAACCGCACTTCGACGCATTTTTTTCAACGTCTTCTCTATTTTTTAGAATCGTCTTCAATGTTGTGACAGGTATTGAAAGTTTAGTCGCTATCGAGACTTTTGACGCACCGGGATTATCATCGCACTCTTTAATTATGTCTTATTTATCTTTCAACGTAAAAGCTTTCCTCTTTGTCATGTTGATGTTGACTGAAATAGCAACAATACAAAACTGTGGTGTGCAGTGATTGTGTGGTCGGGTCAGGTTTAAACCAGTTCGACTGGAATGTGGCAGCGGCGGGGTAGAAGAGGAGGGGTGGATAACGCGGGAACAATGCCGGCGAAGGGTCGATTCAACTTCAAGTTGGGAATTGCGAATTCCGTGATCGTGTTCGGCGGGAAAATATAATATGTAAACAAGGAAGTTTGCATGAAACGACGTTGTAACGCTCGTTTGACTGCTGTACGGCCCGAGAATAGGCGTCGTAATGTCGGATACGACGTTATATCAAGGGGCGTTGTATAATGTTCTAGATAACATTATCTCTTATGGGAATTCGCAGGACTTTGTCAAAACGACGTGATAATGCGAACGACAATGTATCGTGCGACGTAGAAACAAGGTTGTACTTTTTTTGAATTGTGTTTATTAATCAACAAGTTCTTTTACGTTGGGTTGAGATTGTGACTTACCGCACTTATGCAAATGAATATCCATTGTTTTTGAGCAGCAAGAAAAAGCTATCCTTTCATCATGTCGATCGTTCTTCTTTGCCTACACTGGCCCGAAGCCTGTTCCCTCGTTGAATACGGCGAGGGTATGTATGATTGCCGTCAGTCAATCGCACACGAGACATTGTTCTGCTGTCCGAGATCTGTGGGCACGTCGTTTACATGAGACCTAGTCTGATCCGATCTTTGATTTGTGTTGTGCTGTTTGTGCCGTTGTTGTCAACGTGGCTGCCTTTAGCTTGCTTTGGTGGGCTCGTTAGCTTGGTAGCTAGTTTCCAAATGGATATTTAATTTATATTCATGTCATAATGGATGACGTGTACTCACAAATTATTGTGCCGAGTGGTTCAAGTTTTGATCTGCTAGATTAAACTTGTTCATTTGTTCTGTCCCTTGGATCATTCTTATTCGGAAACAAACTATTCACATGATGATTTGTTATGTGCTTTTAATAGGTGTCAAAGTATGCGTGTTGCACATTGCAACAACACAACGTCACAACATAAGACAGGCCTACCAGTCTGCCTGTCTAGTTTGGAAACTTGTTCCTTATTTCTCTTGATTAGTACATGCTACATGATAGAAATTGTCCAAAGAGAAAGTATGAGGGGCCTGGGTTGTAACTTGTGAGGCCCCTTGTCCCAAAGCTGATTCGTGTCCCTGTGTTGTTCTTCTCTACTATTTTGGTCACTCAGTAACTCGTTGTATCAATCCGCTTGCCAAGTGCCCAATAACCAACAGTGACCACGTATAGTGCATGTTACTAGCTTCAAATATATCACTTGATAGCCAACAATTGACAGAAAAGAATTGGGACTGGCAATGCCCACAATATTTCCATTAAATTACTTTATTTTGTAGATGTTCCATTTCGTCATCTCCTAGTTGATACATAAATGAAAAAGCATATCAAAAGCTCATCTTGCACCTCAGTAACATTTTTTTCTGCCTGGATTTGATTGAAACATTAATTGCTTAAATATGTTCACTGCTACATTTTATTTACGCGATTGTGTCGAAAATATTGAAGAGGGTACGATTCACGCGTTAGCCATTACCGCCTTCTATTTGCTTTAGAAGACAATGATACTGTAGCATCTCTGCGTGTATCATCCACTCACCTTTGGCACCATCATGAAGAGTAGGATGATCTCTTACGTTCATAACAACTTATACAACGTTCCTATTCAACAAGTGTGTGAGCCTCCAGCACTCGTACTAGCACTTGCATTTGCAGCATTGCTAAATGCTCAGTCCTGTGCAACCTGCAGACTATATATGCTTGCAACCATACAAATATAGTATATTTGTTACTATAGTATATTTAATATACTTGACTCTACTATATTTAATACAATAAATAAATAAGTAATTAAAATAATTAAATATTACAAATACTAAATACCATACTAAATACTAAGTTCTGTGAAGCCTGCAGACTAAGGGTGCTCCCGAAAAACAGCTATATGGTGGATTCACGCTTATCTTTAATGTCAACATCAACAGCTTTGCTAAATACAAAGTCTGTGCAACCTGTAGACTAAACATGATTGCAAAACATACAAATATACAAATGACTACAATACTTAATACATTTAATAAATAAATAAGAAAATTAAAAAAAAATAGTACAAATACTAAGTTCTGTGATACTTGCAGACTAAGGGTGCTCCCAGAACATACCGCTATATGGTGGATTGACGCTCTAGTTTGCTGCCATCCTGCACAGTGAGCCGATATGCTGTCATCTTCTAAGTTCTTACGTGTCAAGCAATCGGCAACATCCAAGAGTAATGTACTCATACAAATTCATTCTCTATAAGGCAAAAGTGTCAATAAAATAAATGTATAATTATTTACGTTTTTAATCTTTATTGTGAGATAACAGTAATTGGTTGTCCCTACTGGGGATCGAACTGTGAACGTCCGAACAATTTCCCACAGTGTCCAAATGGCCCAAACTCACCTATATAGAAAACTTTATACCCTACCAATAAAGGTGGTACCAAAAGTATGCGTTAAAAATGTGTGAAAACGAGGCGATAAGCGAAACTGTCTCCTTGACGAATCACACATATTTCAAATACTCGATAAACCAGCCCACAATTATGGACGGGTTTAAAAAAACAAACATGCTCCATAAAGCGAAAGAGTTGGATATTTCTGCAGCAACACATTATCTACTTTACATTCATGTCGCTAGGCAAAGTCACTTTACTGGCAACTCACTTTTCTCCCTCTTTTCCTGCGCGCAAATTGGATGTCTAGACAACATCCGATGTATACTGGTGTCTGTGAATAGCTATCTTTTAGAATGTTTGTACATGGAGCACAGAATACATCTTTAGTAGACTTGTGCTCCACTCTTTGTTTAGTTTTGGCAGTCTTGAGTTGGTGACGATTTGATGCACCATTACCCATTGCCTCAGGTGTTCCTCATTGCAGGAGAGGGGGGATAACCTTACTACCCTAGTGGTGTAGCAGTCATTAAACCCCTTGTTGTGCATGCCTGCCTGTTGGGCCACGGGTTTCAAGTCGAGCTTTCTGGCAGTGTCCTGTCTATGCCCATTCATCCTGGTACTTAGCGAGTTGGTGGTTAGGCCTATGTACTCGGCAGGGCATAGCTGGCATTGTTATTCGAAGATGAGGTTGGTAGTGGTGTAGTTGTTGTGTTGTCTGATAGGGTATTAGAGGGGTGAATGGCGCAGGTCTTGCAGCGTGGTCTGTAGCATGGGTGTGATCCCTGGGGTAGGGGAAGCATCTCTTTCGTCCTATCTGGCGTCTGCCTAACTACGAAGTCGCTGATGTTGGGTGGGCGCCGGAAGTATACCCGAGGTAGGTTATTGGTGAGCTCATTGGTGAGAGTTGATGACTTCAAGATGGGAGCTCTTGCTTCATGATGCTGTTTAGCAGGCGTAAGCCTGGGTGCCACTGGGTGACCAGTGAGATGATGCTGTTGTTAATGGTTATAATCAATTATTCTTTTAGACATTTTCATGCATTACTCATGAGCTTTGATTTTTTGAAATTAGATTTTGATCATAAAATGTCCGCCGGTGTAGAGGAACTGCAATGGATGCCCCTGGGTGACCAGTGAGATGATGCTATTGTTATCTGCATTGTCGTCCGCAAGATATTCTCTTGTCATACATACATCTAATATTATCATATTATCATTGCCGTCTGCAAGGTATTCGTTTATCATATATGCATCTAATACTGTCATATCATCGTTGTCGTCTGCAAGATGTTATCATGGCCATCTTTTTCATAATCATAACACCTAGTAAATAACACCTAGTGTAATGACACCTAGTCGTTTCTGTTATCACTTTGTTGTCATAGTCTCTAACTACGGAATGCCTAATACACTCTTTAAATGTTTTCAACATCAACCCTGTGAAAATATTTCAATTTCTTTTTTTTTGGACTTTGTCTTATTGGTTCTTTTTCTTGTTTTCTAATGAGAGGTCCAACTTCAGTGGGTTGTGGAGACCTTGTATTATACGTGTCACTACATACGGAGTTTTGTTTCACTTTGTTTTGTACGTCAGACGTAAACGCTGTGTTATCTGTACGTATACGGAGTGAAATGAGTTTAAATCCTGTTTGATAGTAGGTTGAGTCAGTAAAATGCCATTCAGGGACATGTGACAGTTTAAGTTTGTTTATTTTCCTTTGATCAGATACTTTGCATCAGACAGGCCTACGGGTCCGGTTTACCTAAAGTAGGCTTCTCCGGAAGCTGAATGGTCAGCCCTAGCTCTGGATCGGATACCTGGGACATGTCTCAAAAGTAATATAGTGTTATTCTTGCTCCATTCCTTCAGTCTGCCTGATGCAATAATCTTCCTGAATGCTTTGCGCTGGGTCCCTAGTCTTCCCGCCTAACCCCCTCACCAGATGTATGTTGGTGGAATTGTAGTCCCATTTCTCCTCTTTCTGTTTGGTCAAAGGTATCAAATTCCCTTCTGATACTCCAGCCTCCATATGCGACAGTAGCACTATTGAGTCTTTTTATCTAGGGCACATTGTAACGTTGCTACCAGTGGCTTGCATTATTGTCCTGGGTAGGTTGGTTGCTATAAAGCTGATGAGGTGCGACATCGTCAATAAACGGTCTGCCGTGGAAGCAGCCTAATGCCGGTGAAAAGGTATTTCGTTTCTCCCTAGGTTTGTATTTTGTTGTTCTATCTCCTCCAACTGATCAGTTGGAGTTCGTTTCCCTGAAAAAAGAGACCATAAGGTTCCTGAAACGACAGCACAATATGGAAGAAGGACGCGGCGGAATAACCCGAAAATATTCTAATTTGATTGAAATAAATCCTGGCCACGAAAGGCCATATATATATATATAAATATAACAAATATATGTCCTTCAACCATAGAGCTGGTACAAGCTTGCTGCATGATGTATACCACATCTCATCCTGTCAGCTCAGCCACATTAGATTAGACTTGACTTGACGTTTTATTATTGTAGCATGAGGGGTATGGTACTTGCAGTATTTATGACTACTAGGCGGTATGTGGCCTCTGTGAATGCGGTGTTATTAACAATTAACTCTTTGGTGGGCTTCTTTACTCCTGCAGTGCCCAGAATTTCCATATTTTCCCATCTCAATAATTAATATGTTGTTAATTGGAAATGTATTGTTGGGACTGGAAACCACAAATTTCTACAGCAAGCATATTTAACTGGAGCAACACATGCAGGCTTTGTGTAACATTGCTTCGATAAAGCCAGCTAGACAGTCTTGCTCCATGAGGAATCCTTCCCTTCAATGCTGGCCCTCTTTGCAAGCTGAAACCACTAATTTCACATAGAAACAACAAAATAGAAAATCACAAAAAAAAACTTGAAATGTGATCAAAAACATAACTTGATTTTCTTGATAGTAATCAAGTAGTATTTAGCTCACAATTGAGTTTCAAAATCAAATCATTTACAACAGTGGTAATATACTTTTAATGTACTCTAATAACATCGACAATGGTAAAAATGCAATTTGACTTTTTCGTGACGAGTAGGTACGGCTTCTGACTGCGTTGACCACGAGATACTCCTGAAAATGTACATCACCCGCTCATCGTCTCGATTAGCCATCGTTGCATAAATATGAGACGTTAAGCCCCGAAATAAAATAATAAATGAGTAAAATAGAATAATAATAATATGAAATTCTCTAAACTGCCGCTTGCTGTTTCACTCGGCTGCTTTATCTTTGCTTTTCTCCTCTTTTCGTAGGATGTTATCGATGGTTGTTTCTTTTGAAAGCTCTTGTGAATGTTTTTTAGTCACTTCTGCAGCTCTGCATTTATCTATTGGCTTTTGCAGGGTCATTTATTGGAGTCTTGCACTACAGCAAGAGGACTTCTTGAAAATGATTGCTCTGGATTCCGGCAATGTCTCCGTTGACTCTCATCAGTATAGGGGGGTCTTACATCCTTATGCCACACACAAGTAGGGGGCCCGTGGCCAGCCGGAACTGCGCTGTTGCCACCTTTCTTGTCCATGATTTGTCGGGCCCTTTGAGGACCTCATCTCGCCACAGTTTGTGTTTCGTCTTGGACTCTTGATGTGTTTCATAGGATGTCTTGAGGCCCTCCTTAGCAACATTGTTTTTGGCAGAGTTGAAGGAGATACTCGCCGTGTCGTGTGCCGACTTCTTCGAGCCTAATTTGTAATGGTCCAAGAAAACGGTGTTAGTTAACAGTAAATTTTGTTTTTGAAGTAACAAATTTAGGTGTTTTTCAGGAAAAGCTGTATTTTGATGGTTTTATCCATATTCCCTACCTTGTCACGCATGTAACATTTCATTTACAACTTACACGTGGGTGCTTTATCTACAAGAAGTTTAAACGTGCATTTATACAGTGTTACTTGAGACACTCTATTTTTTTCAGATTGTCTGTACCGGCAAAAAAGGAAAAAAATGGGCTTAAAATAAAAAATCTCTGATTTTTCATCTTTTTCGTCATTAAAATCATAAATAATACGAATTGTGATGTGGTGCGGTGATTCCATTTTGACATTTTCATGTTTAAAATTGATCAATTCATACTCATTTTGCAAAATTAAATGATTCCTACATATTAAGGTGTTATCCTTAATCGCGAAATACACGGACCTCTACCCATTTGGCTAGTGCGTCGGTCTTCTCGCTGCCCAGGATGTTGCAGTGGCTGGGCACCCACTGGATTTTTTGCACTTTTCCATGCATCACGATCTTGATATAACTTTTTTTAAGTAACAGATTCTTTGTACATTATTTTGTTGTTGTGATTTGTATAAAAGTTGTTCTTATATCTGGGGTTGTGCACTGCTAATGTATTTCTGTGTTTTTCTTTGTTGAGTGTTGAGTACTTTTTATGCTCATTTATGTACATATCAGAAAGATGCATGTATGTATATTGTATAAACTTACTCCTTTTTTTAGGCTTATATGAGATGTGATTTTGTTGTTCTATAAAACACTAGTTTAGCACTTAGTTTTTAATTTCTTCGCATCTTTTCTCCCATCTATACCAGGAAAAAGGACGACCGCAAAGAATGTCTCACGGGAGCTCCGCGAAGTGTGACTGTTATTGACTCGCCCTCACGTGTAACGAGGTGTAGATGAATGAGGCATGGACGCTATCGTTGTAGGACGCTCCTGGAAACAGGACGTGACTCTGCGGGGGGCGACTTGAATATACTTTTGTGCCTTTTTTTGTTTAACTTACTTAAAGAATTCATTTGAATTTATTTCAAACCTGATCTGCGGACCCGTCTCGGCCCGGGGTAGAATTGGCCCAGACAGACTCTGCTAGTCGTAAGAGGCGACGAAAGAAGACCCTCCACTGTCCCACTAATGATATATTCTCCCACATGGCCCTGCCCTCCCTTGCTGGACTCTAATGTGGAAATTCCCGACATTTATATTTATGAGGAATATTCCTTTAAGTGAGAATTAAAGAAGGAATTTTCAAAATAGTCGATAATTTACACATTGATACCTGTATTTTATATCTATTAGTGTTCATAGGGTTGAATCATAAAACAAGTCATGTATATGAATTGAAATAAAATAATTGTTCATAATTTATGTAATATACGAGCGCTGAATGAGGTCTAACGATATTTATGTGTAAGAGTATGGATATACGCCCAGACCTGTATAATGCAATGAGGAAGAAACAACTACAAGACGAACAATTACTTGGTTACAAACATCCTAAGTTTAACTTTCAGGCCTACTGCCTACACTAAAAAAATCAGGGCGATTGTGAACAATTATTGCTTTATTGGTCTTCTTCGACTTGGACGCAATCATCAGTCTCTTCATCCTGGTCCATCCCCCAACACTCATTATTTGAGGATTCTACTTAGGGAACCTCTTCTTCGTCTTCAGATTCACTTAAACTGATCCGTTCGTCTTCCTCGGAATCTTCCAACAACCCGTCTTTGTTTTTTATTCCCGTTCTCCGTATCCTTTCGTCCGCCCCTTTTCTCCCTCTCCCGCTGATAAGTAAGACATGGTGATGGAATCTTCGAAGTTGACGGAATATGTGCATCAAACATCGGTGTACGAACACCTTCCTCGTTTACCTTAGTATTGTCGGTACCAGCTCATAAAGACCAGTTATGTGCCACAAACGTAATTTTACCGACCCTTTCAGTTGTTCGTCAATTTTGTCTGTTAGTATGGAACTGACCATAGGGGGACCAAGGGTCCGAGTTCGGGGTCCCTTAAACCTCGGCTGTGGACGACTTGAGTATATCTTTGTGCTTTATTTTTTGTTTAACTTCCTTAAACAATTCTTTTGAATCTATTTGAAACACCTGATCTGCGGACCCGTCTCGGCCCGGGGTAGAATAAGCCCAGAGTGACTCTGTTTGTCGTAAGAGGCGACGAAAGGAGACCCTCCAATGTCCCACTAATGATATATCCTCCCACATGGCCCTGCCCTCCCTTGCTGGACTCAACACGCTGGGCTGGGCACGCAATTACCAAAACTTTGCCAAATGCCGCCACATCTACCCTTATAAGATGCCTGTGTTTTGTAATAGATGGTTCCATTAGTTTAGACATAGCTTTGGCCAAAGCTGTTGTCACTGGTACAGTACCCTCAAACCATATAGACCACCCGTATTACGACCCCGGCGACGACCAGATACATTAGAGTATGACGTTTATTAGTCAGGGTAAAGTACCTCCCTTTGCCCCATAGTTCTACCCAAAAACACGCTATTTAACTGCAATTGTACGTGAGTAGAATTAGCACCAGGGAAAGTCTGACTTTCGTTAGAGTTGAAAAGCGTATTTACTGTTTTGTGACAAATCCTCCAACGCTTCCCTTTCTGAACGTGATCTGCCGGAATGTCTTAAGAGTTTGTGTCACCGTCCCGCCGATTGGCAGTAGATCGAGCTACCCCTATAAACTGTCAAACTCGTCTTCTTCGCCGTCCACAAGTTAGTCAAAATAACTTCGTCTCTGCTCGTTGATTGGTGAGCCACGTTGCTCTACTAATTCATTAGTAGCTTAGGCCTACTAAATCTTTCATGGTGGAGAAGCTCGCGTGTAAGTTCGCCCACCCATTCAAATTACCCATTACAATTGTTTTTTTGAAATGGCCCCATCTATTCGACATTATGACTTTACCACCTTCTTTTAAATTTTTCTTCCTTTCCTGGCGATTTATGGCAAGGTATTTTTTCATCATACAAGGTTACAACTTACAACGATACATAATCGTTTGTTCAATGGCCTCATTCGACCCAATAACATTGGTCCCAAAATATTCCCAAATTGGAACGTTTCACATTTTTTTACCGCGTGTTCGCATAAAGCCTACAACGGAGTAAGACTGTGCATAGCCTTCCCGCTTGTTTCTAATAACTTACGGTTACCTTACTGATAGTAGGATATTTTATAACTACTTTAAAACTGTCGGTTATTAATAACTCAATTCTGAATTATGACAATATACAATATTTTCACTGGATGAAAGATTTGTTTATAA
This sequence comes from Isoperla grammatica, assembly GCA_945910005.1. Taxonomy (NCBI): domain Eukaryota; kingdom Metazoa; phylum Arthropoda; class Insecta; order Plecoptera; family Perlodidae; genus Isoperla; species Isoperla grammatica. The sequence goes on from OX246745.1 coordinate 38,034,301, forward strand.
AAAGTTGGTGAAGGCCCAGAGTGACTCTGCTAGTCGTAAGAGGCGACAAAAGGAGACCCTGCCCCTCCCCCCCACTGCCCCACTGAATATTTCTCCTCCCTCATGGCCCTGCCCCTCCCTTGCTTGACTCCCGTATGACGACCCACGCAACGTGCAATGGACCTGATTCGGATCTGGCTTTGTTCTTCATCATCATCTTTCTCATCTTCATTATCACCCGCTCATCGTCTCGATTGGCCATAGTTGCGAAAATATGAGACGTTAAGCCCCATTAATCATCATCATCCGATTTAAATACGTTGGTGAAACCGGGCCTTAGTAACTTTCTAGGGTAAGAAACTTAACACTATTATACCTATAAATACAAGTACGCTAGATGTGTATTCTTCAATATCCTAAACACAGAGCAACTTTAACCAAATACAGACAAGAGTGGTCATAGGTTGCCCCCGTTTCCTCCCGGGATAGAATAAGCCCAAAGAGACACTGCTAGTCGTAAGAGGTGACAAAAAGATACCCTGTCCCTTTCCCCCACCCTTTTCATAGACGTACACTGATAAATATAATAGACTTCATCAAATTGGCAAACAACAATGTGCATCACTATGATGGCATATTCAACATGCAACACAATACGTAAATGCAAAAACATTGATTTGTGTAGTACACACTGGTGTACTCGACATGAATATAGATTCAAGGTGAAACAAGTGAACAATATTTTTTTTCCCTCAACGGCGTGATTTTTTTTTAAGAAATCGAAAATCTTGACTTGTTGCGCATCTTGTAGATTTAGTTTATACATAGTCTTGGTAACTTAAGACAACTCTTCTACCTGGTCTTAATTAATGTCGTGGTGATGAAAGTAAGCCTGTGCGGCTTCCCAGGCAGTAACGCGTCATGGAAGCTCGTGGGCTTGGTTAGACATCTGAATCTGCACCACTTTCGTCCTCCACTCCCTCAATATAAGGCGACCTTCATCCGCCATCTCTTCGATAGTCTTGTGTTCGGTTGTGGGCAATGCTTGAGACTGAGAATTGTAGACAGCAGCCCTTTGCTGTTTTATCTATGTTTGTCTGCCGCTTGTGTCAGCTGTTCTTCTCACTCGACAGTTTCCTCTTACTCTCCCAAATACAGTCTTGTTCTGTCAGGTTGTCTTTGAGAAAGTGTGGATCTCTCCGAGTCAGACAAACTCAATAGAGTCACTCCCGCGGTAACCTTGGGGCTGTTTATTGCAGATTTGGTGTCTCTGATTATCCATCTTTCAACATAACCTGTGTATAAATGAACATGTATTACGTACATAGCTTTATGACGAAACCCTTATCATGTACCCCGCATAGATATTGCCATTGGTGCACAAAACGTGCTTATACTTGGCCAGTGACTGCAGCCATAAAGACTATGTACTATTATTGTTGGGTTCTTGTTATTGTCATTCACGTTATAATAAGCGAGAAGCTGATCAAAGTGTAAAAGCTTTTTTGTCTTCTGAAAAGCTTTTTTTGTTGTTCTGTCAATGTATAACTGGTTAGCTGGGGTAGCTTGATTTTCTTAAAGAATTTGTACAAATTCAATAGTTCAAAGTAGGCTTGAAGTTCCGTCCGATTCTGCAGAGCTGGTGCTTTATGAATAGCTTGTACTTTTTTCGGTTAGGAGAATTTCAAAAGAGTCAATTATGAATCATAGGATCTCGACACTAACTATATATTATCTTCTTCTTAAATGCCTCCATTTGGCTATTATGCCATCATGCTGGATCTAGGATCTGGTCAACCAGTAGATGCACTTCTTTTTCCACCATTTTCATGTCGCTCGGCATTGCGTCACGTTCACCTGCCAGTTTTGAACACACAATAAGGTGGCTCCCGTCTTGCTCCCCATTCTCTCACAGCTTGCAGGTACTGATCTCAAACACCTCTATTCAGTGGAGATGCTTCTCTAGAAGAACGTGCTGCGTTTTCATCCCAAGTCTGATGAGGCTTATAAAAACAGTGGGTTTGATAACATAATGGTATATGCTGCCCTCTGACCTAATTCTACTAACTCTGACCACTTCTCAAAAATGGAGTAAATTGTCATGAAGTACTGCAAATTCACACTGCACTTTTTAAACTTTGATGTCGCATATAGGTTAAACAGTCGTCGTATGATTCCTCTTCCAACAGAGTCCTCGCATTGAATTTAATGTTTGGTTTTCTGCGGGAGGCGGTATTGTTCAAAATTTTCTTTTAGTGGTTTTATTTTGAACAGATTTGCAACCCAAAATTGGAACGTTTCGTGTATTTGGCCGGCATGTCATCTTGATCATTAGGAGTAGATCTACCTGGTGCTACTACATTACCTAGTTCTTGTAATACAATGCATATCAGGGCGTTATCATTTCCAGATCATTGAATACACGAATAGTAATAATAATACCTATTCGTTTTTGTAATCACATCCTTAAGCCATTTTGTTCTATTGCCCAACTGTCGTCTGGGTCTGTTTCTTCACCCGAATCTCACTGTATGGTGCCCTATTCATGCATGTACTGAGGGGGGGGTTGGTGTGTTGTTTTAAAATCAATTCGAGGTTTCTATCAGTTGGTAACGATTGTATTTATCAGTATTATGTCGCCTAGGATGACTCTGCCTGTCATACAAGGGAACTAAACCATTTCTCCCACTACCCCTATCAAATCTGTTCTCCTACATGTCACTTCCCTCCCTAAAAATGTGAGACGTTTTCTTTTTGAATCAGTGATGTTTCTAATGACTTCAGTATTGATTGTTAGGAGAAGATCTACCTGTTACTACTACAGTACCTAGTTCTTGCAATGCAATGCGTAACCGAGCGGTATCATTTCCAGATAAATTAATACACGAATAGAAATAATAAAACCTATTCGTTTTTGTAATCACTTGCTACAGCCATATTGTTCTATTGCCCAACTGTCGTCTGGGTCTGTTTCATCACCCTAATCTCTTTGTATGTTGCCCTAGTTATGCATGTACTAAGGCGGGGTTTGCTGTGTTGTTTTAAAAACAATTCGAAGTTCTATCAGTTGGTAACAATTGTTGTATAAGTACTTTGTCGCCTAGGATGACTCTGCCTGTCATACGAGGGGACTTAATGAGACCCATCACTTCGTCCAAACCCCCTTTTAAATCTGTGTCCTCCTACATGTCACTTTACTCCCAAAAATGTAAAACAATTTTTCTGAATCAGTGATGTTTCTAATTACTTCAGTCTTGAATGTTTGGTGTAGATCTGACTGTTACTACTATAGTACCTAGTTCTTGCAATGCAATGCATAACCGAGCGGTACATTTCCAGATACATAAATACACGAATAGAAATAATAATACCTATTCGTTTTTGTAATCACTTGCTACAGCCATATTGTTCTATTGCCCACATGTCCTCAGGATCAGTTTCTTCACCCGAATCTCATTAGATGTTGCCTTAATCATGCATGTAATGAGGAGGGGTTTGCTGTGTTGTTTTAATAACAATTCTAAGTTCGCCTAGGATGACTCTGCCTGTCATATGAAGGGACTGAATTGTGACGATCTTTGCGACCACAGTCATGCTTTGCTCTCGTAGCTCGAGGGACAGCTGGCTCAATGAAACCTCTTCCCACTCTGCACGCCAATCAGGAACAGGACGCCACACTTCATCGGCACCTGCAATATATACACAACATATAAGAAAGTTAACATGACTTTGTTTATTGCATGCCAGCCATACCACCAAAAACGATGCCGAAAGGTTTAACGATCGGAAACAACACGAGGCAGGAATACATACATGCAGTTGCGCAACATCAGCTACATTCGAATACTCATTGTTTACTGTCGATCATATTATCTCTTTGTATCCAATGGCACAACGACGTCATTTGCGATAGTATTGTTGTATCCAATGACTAGACGTCATTGGCACCTTACGCACATACGTTGGTTCTTGCATATGGTAAGATACACGTACTGAATAAGCTAATGATAAATACGTGTGTTCTAGGGATGATTGATATCAATGCAATCACGTATCGCTATTGACACTCTATGTTAATAATAATATTCCACAATAAACATGATGCTACTAACGTCGATACAATTATCAGACATGTTCTTGTAAAGTGGAAGTTCTCAGGTCGCTGAGAGAGTATAGTTGGTTTAAGGCTGGTACAATGCATATAAAGATAGAACAATTGGCCAATAATGGAACCTTGGGAAACACCGGACTACCTTCTTTTATAAAAAAATACTATTGTAGCTTCTATAATACCTTTTATTTTGGATGGCGTTGTCGACCTCTGTTTTTTGTTCAGCAAATGTACTCTGTTTTGGATTGTTTCGGTGCCCCCTCAGGCTTCGTTACTTCGGCCATAGTCACCGGTATCGGTGGAAGAAGCGAGAATCAACGATGTTATTGCCCCCCCCCTTCCCCCCTCCAACACCCTACTATTAATGAATACGTACTCTTATAACTAACATATTCAGTGCTCTTTTTCTAGAATACACTTACCGGTACGATCGGTATTGTGTTTCCTAGGACTGGTGTGCTGATAAGGTAATGCGTTTTTAGCTGGGCCTCCAGACACTGGAGGAAAATTCGCGACAGACGAAACAAATTGTTTTTGATGAATTTGTATAATACATCGGCTTAATGCGAAGCATGTTGCATTGATAGTCCCTGACTGGGAATAGATCCTATGACCATATGTTCGATCACCGCGTAAACTAGTGACCATAGAATATATCTAAGTGTCTTTAGTGATGTTTCATTTTGATAAGGCGGAAACTAAAACTCGGCACTGGTCCCGGTCAGCCTACTCCGGTCTCAACGCCCATTGAGTCCGCCCCTGGCTACCATGGCCATACACGAGGTGCATCTACCCACTAAAAGTTCAGTGGGTGAAGAATTCTAGTGTTTCTTGGTCTTCATGCGATCACATCTAGGATCGTTGCTGATGACGTAAAGATTCAGACGACTCAAATTCAAGAAAAATTAGGAAATGTAAAATAAAATAAAATAGAATGAAAACAAACCCTCAGCTAGCTCAACTTTGGGTTGTTGTAGAGCTTGATGATTAGTACTATTAAAGTGATTCAAAACTGTCACACAAATATGTTTCCAATTTCATAGGCAAAGAAGAACAAGCGACAAGAGTAGGGCATGACACTCCCCCCCTCACTGTCCCACTGAAGATCTCTCATCCCACACATTACATTCACCGCACAGTATCTACTGTCCATACTACAATGTAGGCCATTCCTTGGTGGAGACACATTTACTATAAGCATAAGTTTGAATTTCTAAGTAAACATAAGCAATAAGAAAATCACACAATAAATTTGATTTAAAAACCAGCTGGAATTTTAAAGAACTTGGGATTTCTGTATTCTACCACAACAGTTACTAATGACGTGACGATGCAGACGACTTAAATTCCAGATAAAATAGGAAATGTAAAATAAAATGAAATAGAATGAAAACAAACCCTCAGCTAGCTCAACTTTGGGTTGTTGTAGAGCACAAACAAATATGTATATATGGAAATGTAATTGTTGCTAAATAAAAAAATGAGTTAGTGGTTGTAGAATATGGAAAAATTCACTTTATTGAGACTTTAAATATCTTCTTTTGGAAGAACCAAGAAATGAACCTTTGCCTTAGGAGAAATAAATTACAAATTAGACATTAACATGTCGGTACTCGATAGTCAATACTGAGAATTACAATGCACTTGGAAAACCTGTGCGCAGCATCACAGCTCATGCACTCCTTGGATGGAACTGGATGGAAAAGCAGCATAACCTATTATGTATCATGACTCTTAAACATCTAATCAATTAAGATTACTTTGGCATCATCTGGTAACGTGAGGTATCCCGTTACCTGTCAAATTTAGTACAGTAGTTTTAAACATAGAATCGTTTCAAAATAAAATAACATACATAAAAGATAATAAAGGCTTAAAAAGTTAACATGGATACAAACATATAGTCCACTGTTAAATATGAACATAGAAAACAAACATCAAAGTACGTACGTAGAATCAGGCCACTGGATGCATAACATGCTAAATTGAGTTCTAATGTCAGTTGTCCCAAAACAACCTTGTAGCTATGCGTTAACAGTTACAGTTGCTTTACAGTTGATAGTAGGTTTTCACTTTCAGGACTTACAGTCATACTTCATATGCGTACACAGGTTTCGTTTGTACTTGAAGTTGAAGCTTCATTTATTGGTATACATAAAGTTGATAGTAGATATCCACTTTCAGGACTTACAGTCATACTTCATATGCGTACACAGGTTTCGTTTGTACTTGAAGTTAAAGCTTCATTTATTGGTATACATAAAGTTGATAGTAGGTTTATACTTTCAGGACTTACAGTCATACTTCATATGCGTACACAGGCTACGTTTGTACTTGAAGTTGAAGCTTCATGTATAGATATACATACAGTTGATAGTAGGTTTCCACTTTCAGGACCTACAGTCATTCTTCATATGCGTACACAGGCTACGTTTGTACTTGAAGTTGAAGCTTCATTTATTGGTATAGATACAGTTGATAGTAGGTTTCCACATTCAGGACTTACAGTCATACTTCATATGCGTACACAGGTTACGTTTGTACTTGAAGTTGAAGCTTCATTTACTGTTATACATACAGTTGATAGTAGGTTTCCACTTTCAGGACACACAGTTACGCTTTATTTGTGTGCCAAGGCTACATTTGTGCTTGAAGTTTAAAGAACAACTTGAAGCTGAAGAACAAGGCTATGGTAAGTTTTTGATTGATTTTCATGTGATATGTCTCGTTGAATTTGAGAATAGATCTTTGGGGAGGGGAGGAGGGTCAGAAAGTAGAGTGTAGGTCAATTCCCCATTTGCCCCCCTCCCCCTCATGTTTGTTCGCGCCTGTTTGAAGGTTTAATTGAAAATAAGAAGTGGTTTCTGGGTTCATTTTAGACTTTGAAGCCATTATACACGGCATCTTCACTCGTCACTCTCGAGAAAACACAACTACAACATTACATCCACCCCACAGTATCTACAACCCATTGCCCCCCCCCCCCCCCCCCCTCCACCCAGCCGCCCTCCGCCCAACATTGTGTACGTGCATTGAAACGGCGCTTTCCAGGAAAACAGGAAAGTAAGAATTGGTCAATTCTCTCATGCGGTTCCCGGAAGCTTCCCTTGACAAAATGTTGATATTCGGCATTTTCAACAAAGAACAAAACAAACCAAATAATCTTTCCTGAGAACTGATAGAGTGGTCGCGAAGGTGGCGACACCATTATATTGCAAATATATTTGGTAGTAATTGTTACATGTTACAGTAATTCTTTCGCTTCCAGGCTAATCGTGGCGTACCGGCTATAGTGATAGATTTTAATTTTACCGGTAAGCCTCATGTGTAAGCCTGGACGAGACCGAAAAAAGTCTGACTATATTATAATTATACCTACTTTTAATGAGGGCGTCCCCGACATCTGGTCCCTTCAGCAGACGTACTATTGTTTCGGTGCCCCGTCAGGTTTCGTCACTTCGTCCATAGTCAGAGGTGCTGGTGAACTGAAGGAACGAGACTCAACGATGTTTTTGGGGGAAATGCAGGCAGGGAGATTTTCCCACCCCAGCTAAGAAATAACGCGAGTTAGATATGTTTACGTAAAACAATTGATAAACTTAATGATTTTAAGGTATGACGATTTGAAAAGGGAATTAAATGATTGTGCTGCACAGGTTATTTTTGTTTTGATTAATTTCTAATTAGGTTTAGTCATTAGTTGCGAAGACTTCCTGCTCAGCCTGGTGGTGTCTTCTGTTGTGGGTGTCATCCGTTTGACACTAGTTTCGAGACCCTTGGGGCATTGTTAGACGGAGTAGGCGGTGAGAGCCATTCGTGCTCGAATGATCTAGCCAAGCTTTCGTTTTTAGTGGTATTTCTCCATAGGTCCTAAAGTAAATGAAGGGCAGACCATAAAAGTTTTTCAACTAGACAATTCAGTGATTTTCTATCACTCGGTGAAAACCTATTTAAAGGAAACTAGCTTTTCGTTTTTAGTGGTATTTCTCCATAGGTCCTAAAGTAAATGAAGGTACTATCGCAGACCATATAACTGTTTCAGTGGACAATTCAGTGATTATCTATAACCGCTGAAAACCTATTTCTAAAAAACTCACACTTAGTAACTATACGTTGGCCTTCCTTGTTACCCATGATTGCCTCATAGTTCTCAAACACTATGTTTCACTACATACGATGGTTTCTAACTTTCAATCAAGCCAAATAAACTTCTCGCTCACATGTGGTTAGGATTGTCAAAACAAAAGGGTGTACTGTACTGCCATCTGTCGAGATTATGTAGCAATAAGTTAAACCAAACTAGCTGTCAAGTAAATAAAATGTAAATGAAATTGTGACGGTAAAGATAAAAATGTAGGTATAAGACGATATTGCAAGCACTGTAAGCGCACACTGTAGTTTTGTCAAAAGATAACCAAATCCTAGCAAGCGCACTTACTATGAACAAAGTTCATTTAGACTGAACTACGCATACCAAAACAAAGAAGGTTTCATAAATAAGAAACTGAAATATTTTTGATATTTTAAAAAAATTTTAAGACCATGTTTATAATGTGACCTATATGAACACATTAAGAATTGAACTAGGTCTATGTTATTGCGCAAGGCACAGGTCATCTTCCACCAATTGTTTCATGATGTTATCATATTTCACTGCACTCAGTCATAACAGTGCAGCATATCGCGTCGATGGGCATTTTTTCCCATCTGCTAAATAAACAAACAACGTACTCTAAGCAAAGATAGGCATTAATAACCTGGATGTTTTGTTGCCTTTAAACATCAATTGATTATTAATAATACAATTCTTCTATCTGCAGTCCAGCAATTATATTAGCCATATCTTTTGCGTCCTGAGTTAAATATGTCGTGCCTTCATTTGGTGAGGGATTCAGCTACCACTATGGCAGTTCCTTTAAGTGCTCGTTTTGCATTCCATGCTGCGTTTCTCGGCTGGTATCCCATGAACTTGACGATCATAGGCCTCTTGCCTTTTGAAGCTTATATGAAATGAGTTCTGGGGACAAGACATGTCGTTTCTTATTTACTACGTTTACTTATACGTAACTAGCAAGAACGACATTAGTAAAAATTCCCACAACCGTTTCTCACTTAGGTTGTCAAAGCGGTTTTCAGAGTGAATGTTTTCTTGCAGAAATTACACTTCAGCACCTCACTGCACTCATACTTCAAGTATATATCTATGTTATCTTTTATTTACAACAGGGCATACACCCCACAAGTAAAGTGATGGGTCGATTCTGAAATGTAGCTTCTCAGGCACTTTTCAAATTGTTCGTTTTTGCAGTCATATTTAATATGGGTCCCAAGGTTACATTTGTGCTTGTATACTCATACTTCAAGTATGTATGTATGTGATCTTTATTCACAACAGGGCATACGCCTCACAAGTGAAATGACGGGTCGATTCAGAAATGTAGCTTTTCAGGCACTTTTCAAATTTGTACGTTTTTGCAGTCATATTTAATAAGGGTCCCAAGGTTACACTTGTGCTTGAATATTCAAACTTCAAGTATGTATGTTTGTATGTTTTCTTTATTCACAACAGAGCATACGCCCCACAAGTGAAGTGGCGAGTCGATTTAGAAATGTATCTTTTCAGGCACTTTTAAAATTTGTACGTTTTGAAATGTAGCTTTTCAGGCACTTCTCAAATTTGTACGTTTTTGCAGTCATATTAATTAATAAGGGTCCCAAGGTTACACTTGTGCTTGAATACTCAAACTTCAAGTATGTATGTTTGTATGTTTTCTTTATTCACAACAGAGCATACGCCCCACAAGTGAAGTGGCGAGTCGATTTAGAAATGTACCTTTTCAGGCACTTTTAAAATTTGTACGTTTTGAAATGTAGCTTTTCAGGCACTTCTCAAATTTGTACGTTTTTGCAGTCATATTTAATATGGGTCCCAAGGTAACACTTGTGTTTCAATCCTCATACTTCAAGTATGTATGTATGCTATCTTTATTCACAACAGGGCATACGCCCCACAAGTGAAGTGACGAGTCGGTTCAGAAATGTAGCTTTTCAGGCACTTTTCAAATTTGTACGTTTTTGCAGTCATATTTAATATGGGTCCCAAGGTTACACTTGTGCTTGAATCTCTTGCTACAGTTTAGACACTGGAACCTGGAGCTCTTCTGTGCGTCCTTCACGGTAAGCTAGCAGCCAACGGGACCTATAGCTAAACAATTCAAGCCATTAGTACTATTAAAGCGATGCAAAACTGTCAGACAAATATGTTTCAAATTTAAAAGGCAAAGAAAAACAAGCGACAAGAGTAGTCGAGCATGACACTCCCCCCCCCCCCCCCACTACCCCTCACTCACCCACTGAAGGTCTCTCCTACCACTAGGCCCTGCCCTCCCTTGCTGGACTCCCCTTAAATGGTGACCCCCGTGATGTATAATGGATCTGATCTGATTCGGAAGACCGTTATATAACCTAGGCTGTATAGTTCAAATAATCAAAGGAACTTTCATGGGTCCTCGAATTTTGGATTCAGTGAGAGGTTGTGATACCTTCAGCTATATCGCTCATAATGTTGGGTTTTTGCCGCCACATTGTCGTCTAGTTTGTATGGGGAAGTGCAACTGTGCCGCGATCCATGTGGGGCCGGCAGTCTTCGCCTGGTAGGCCTAAGTGGACCTACAACATGTCGAAGGAAGTGATAGCTGGTTAAGCTTCTTTACATGTACACTTGTCATTAAAAAAGAGGAAGATCAAAAGAAGATGGTTGCATACCCAATTGTACAGTAGTAGGGCAGCGTAAAGAGTGGACTCTAAATAGCTTGAAGATTTGCAAGAAGGAGACAAGAGAGTGTTCATTTTAGGAATTTTACCCGGAACTATTGAAATGGTTCTTGTGCCTAGTTCCACAGAACAGCTCTTTAATTCTATTCACTTCGATTAGGTTCAAAAGCAAGACATTATTCCACGGAATGTTGTGAACGAATAACTCGATACTGCAGATCAATAATAATTGTAGCTATTCGCTTTTGTAATCACTTGCTGCAGCCATATTGTTTTACTGCCCATTTGTCTTCTGGGTCTGTCTCATCACCTCATGTCTGTGTCTGTTGCCCTCATCGTGCTGTACTGAGAGTGAACTAGCTTTAACACCATCGTTCAACGTTCGCATTTGCTATGATGATAACAATCACAAGTTCCTTCAATTGGTAACGATTGTTTTTGTCAGTACTATGTCGCCTAGGATGACTCTGCCTGTCATAGGAGGCGACTAAATGAGGCCCACCACTTCTCCTACTACCCATTTCAAATGTGTGTCCTCTAACATGTGTCACTTTCCTCCCTTAATGTGTTAACAAGTCTCCATCCAATCCTTCCTTCAGACTTTTAATGAACTGGTTGTTTGGAGGCGCTAACAGTATCAGTTTTTTACTCGATGGTTTCTTCTGCGCTAAGATCTTGCACATTTCTTGACTCAGTGTGGCATCGTGCATGTCTGAATCGCACACAATCACAAGCAAATCACTTTTCCCAGAATTCCACACAGCAATCACCGACCATATATTGTTACCTTGCATCAAAGCCTCCATGCTTACAAACATGTATATCTCGTACTCTCGATCAATGTCTTGGAGAAGTTGTTCACATGAATTGACCATCAAGTGGTTGATGCAAGGAACCGCATTCTGACCAACCAATACGTGGGCATCTCTCAATGTGACGTCATTCTGGTATTTGTCCACCTCTTGAACTGTAAGATCAGTTGCTTTGTATTGGTGGAAGGCATTGTTCAAGATTTCACTGGTATCATTTAGGATATTAGTTTTGTCGCTCCACCATTCCCTGAACTCGTCTACGTAGACGGAACACATAAACGTGGCCTTTATCTTTGGCACTTGAAATTTATTTTGTATTTCTTTAACTAGATAGTCATCAAGTTCATCCTCGCTTGGTTGTCCAGTAAATAACTTGAGGGACCTTAAAAAATGATCCGTGACAAATGGCCTCAGTTCCCGGTAAACATAGTTGTCAGCGTCTTCACAGAAGCTGAATATTGTCTTGCCGGCTGTTTTTAATAGTTGCTCCATTGGTCCAGACGATAACTTTCTATCACGGGGCTGCAGTACATTATCCAATTCAGCAGTAGTGAAGATGATAAAGTCAGTGTTTTCGATGGTATTTAAAAAAAAAACATCATCGCTATTTGGATCTTACCTTTCTTCGATTTTTGCAAACGAATTATAATACGTTTTCAAAGCAATTTCTCGCTGTTCCCCGAGAAATCTATTAAGATTTAGATGCACATTAGGTTTATGTTTCAATTGAATGAAACTATTTCTCCATACGGAGTTTTCGTGCTTGTATCTGAATAGAATATCATCGAAGGATCCAGCGCTGTCAACGTTGGTCGCTAAATAGAACTCCATGTCATTGTTGGAGGCTCGAGCAAATAACAGGGCGGCCAACTTGATCTCATACATCTGTCCCTTGAGAGTGGCACAGCCCTGGGTCTTCTTGTACCACTGCTCTGCCGCAGGGGCTTCTGGTCTAGGAGCCCTGCAACATAGAGGGAGCAAGTAACAGGGGGGCCAACTTGATCTCATACATCTGTCCCTTGAGAGTGGCACAGCCATGCGTCTTCTTGTACCACTGCTCTGACGCAGGGGCTTCTGGTCTAGGAGCCCTGCAACATCTAGGGAGCAAGTAACAGGGGGGCCAACTTGATCTCATACATCTGTCTCTTGAGAGTGGCACAGCCAAGGGTCTTCTTGTACCACTGCTCTGACGCAGGGGCTTCTGGTCTAGGAGCCCTGCAACATAGAGGGAGCAAGTAACAGGGGGGCCAACTTGATCTCATACATCTGTCCCTTGAGAGTGGCACAGCCCTGGTTCTTCTTGTACCACTGCTCTGCCGCAGGGGCTTCTGGTCTAGGAGCCCTGCAACATAGAGGGAGCAAGTAACAGGGGGGCCAACTTGATCTCATACATCTGTCCCTTGAGAGTGGCACAGCCATGCGTCTTCTTGTACCACTGCTCTGCCGCAGGGGCTTCTGGTCTAGGAGCCCTGCAACATAGAGGGAGCAAGTAACAGAGGGGTGGTCGCAACTCGCAACCCATTCCGCATTGATTGAAGCAGTAAAGTGAAGTAGTGGGTTTGTTCCTGCTTCTAAATGTAGACGGTCCATGTTCGAATCCTGGCTCGGGCTGGGCTTTTTAACTTTGGGAATTAATTTTAAATCTATCTGTAACATACGGATGTTTGGTGACTTTGGAGCCGTCATGGCAAAGAAGTACATAATAAATGGTATAATGTCCCGCACTGAAAATCAGTGGTTGTAACTGAGTAGATAGGAATAAATGCAATGTATTTATTTTGTCAAAAAATGCAAAATCACCTTAGTTAATCTTTGCATTATATCTTTGTTATTTGTGTGTTACTTTGTATGATGGGTACAAATAAATGCAAATGTATTTATTTTGCCCAAAAAGGCAAAATCACTTTATTTTAAGTTTTAAATGTTTTCATTTTGTCTGTGTGAGCCGTTTGTCTTGAGTGTTGTTTTGTATTATCAATTATGTCTAGTAACGCATGTGTTTGTAGTGGGGTTGGATCCACAATGGTGATTTAGGATCCCATGCGACGACTTGGGAGTTTGACGAGCCTCCGCTAAGCGGAGATCAAGTGAACCTTGGGTGTCAAATTAATAATTATTCACAATACATGATTTCTGAGATAAAACTGGGTTGTCCACCTCACAGGAGTAGACTGCCAATCATCTTCTTCCATGCATGTAAAGTCGACATGGTGTTTACAGAGAAGATTTTGATTTTCCTTATTCATTCTTATCAGAAAATCATGTTTACCAGTAAATGTGGAATTTTTAAAAACTTATCATCGGTTAAATATCGTGCAACTATGATAAGTTATGTTCAAATGTTGCTCGTCTTATTGGTGGGATTGTGCCTGTTGTTTTTCGATTAACGCATGTAATTATTTGATACAATTTATTAGTTAATTGTCAGTGTTTATCGTTGAAATTTGTTCAAAGAAGTAGAAACCTGTTTTGTTGGAGCAAAGTTTTAATGATTATTTAATATCCACTCATAAGTCATGAGAGTTTTATCAGTTCTTTTCGTGGTAGGTACATAAACCTTTTTAGCGAGAAACCCGTAAGGTTCTTAAACTTTGTAACGAAATTATTAGATGATTTAATAAAGCTAATAAAAAGATGGAAGCCGGTAGACTCATTATGGTGAATTTCATCACGAACGCAAGAAATTTAGCGAGGCTGTGATTCGTTGCCATTCTTATTGTTATCGGGAATAAAATAAGTACAGTTATTTGCACACAAACTAGACCTCTTGTAGTCACCACGTCACAATATTATATGTTTTAACAAAGCATCCATGTCTATATAGTCCTACCTAGCTCAAGCTAGCACTAATCGTAATACTATTGTGTAGGCCGAACTGAATATTGTTAAACACGTTGTAGACCTTCTCTTGAAAACACTCCACAAAGTTTGTTATTTAAAGAAATGAATCACATTTGTTCAATGTCAGATGAGGCACCATTGTTACTTTGAATAAAACCGTAATAAGCTTATTCACAGATTTACGTTTAAACATTAAGATTAAAACTCGTCACAATCTGTTATTTAATGAAATACACAACAGTTAGAAATATTCATGTAGACCACAGCTTATATGAATGGTTGATCGAGAACTTCACTAGTACGTCCGTAACATATGAAGAATATTTAGGAATTGAACTAAGGTAGTCTTGTCGTTTTGTATTGACACTGCGTCCATCACCTAGCTACGTTATCAATCGCTACTGATAAACCAGCGAATGTGTGGACACTTTGCAGAGTTGAGATATGATAAAGGATTGCATTCATGAATATCATATCTTGCAAACATGTACAGTTGATGTGCTTGGTTTGGATGCCGTGCTTGAGTGCACCATATGGAATAATAATAATAAAAAAAAAACAGTACAAAATAGCTCCAAAAGTCTTCAAACACCTCACAATAAAATATCTTCATGTCTTCAAGGGTCCTTAGAACAACAATATAAACCTCCCCCACAACTCTGCAGGCACATTAACAACATACCTCCATAACTATTCAGAAATGCCAATTATAATAATAACAACATAGCCCACACATCAATTCAGACATACGATCTCTATGTGTTTTTACAACTCTCCCTCAAGGAAAAATTGTGGCATTTAACAACTACTAAATAAAATCGTAGCCAATATTTTCTGATCAGATTTTAATAGGAACTTAATTAAGTTGCACAATATATTGTATATTTTCTCAAAACAATTAAATGACAGGAACGTTGAATAATAAATCCTTGCAGTTATATGATTTTTCGATTGCAAATGAAAACACAAATAATACATTCATCTTGTGTTAAGAGAATGGAAATACAATGCGATGGTTTTTATTTGAAATTTAAATTGATCATAGTTCAAAATAGGAAATTAATTAATATATTATATAAAGATACACAGAAATTCAAAGAGAGTTTCTAAGACATCATTGAAAAGTTTAATTATTAGAGAAATAGCATCAGTCCGCATGCGTATTTCCTAAAAACATATTTATATAAGAAAACTTAATTATCATAAAAACTTAACTAATAATAACTAAATTATATAATAATAATTATAAATAACAATACAATATATAATAACTTAATTATTTAACTTACTTCTTAGAAGGATAATGTTTTTTTTCTATGTAAGATATCAAACTTAGAAATATTCAAAGTTAGCTTGAGAGGTCATCTTAAGACCTTATTAGAAGAATAGCATCAGTCTGCATGCGTATTTTCTAAAAATATAGCAAAATTGATCACAACTTCTTGAGTATATTATTTTCAATGTACAACACAATCAAAACACTCAAAGATAGTTATTCAAACGATAGAGAAATGATTTGAATCTCTTAATACAATAATAGTATCATTTCGCATGCATATTTTCTAAAAACAAACTAAAATGAAGGAAAATAACTTCTTCGGTACCCGTAAGGTTATTTTCAATGTACAAAATTGAACATTTCTACATTTTCATGAATGAGTCATTCATTTCGTGAATGACAATGTTATGCAATCGTTTTTATTACTGATTCACATTTATTAAAATAGGTGAGTCTTTAGCAGAGTTAAAGCATCAATCTGCTTATCTGTATTGATATGCACTGATAGCAGAGCTACATACAATAGATATAAGTAAACGCCATGGTCTAAGTGTCGACATAGGTACAGTAGACTTTGACAAACTTTACCGTTATCAATGACCTTACAAATACAAGTGCTAATTCAATACTTTCAGCCTAGGGTAGCGGAAAATTGAAAAAAATCATGACTGAGACTGTTAACTAATATATTTCACAACTAATTCTCAACGTGCATTTATAACTGGCGAACACTCAAAAGTGGTAGTGGTGAGAATCGAACCATAGTCTCCCGGATTTAAGTGTCGCGTTTTACAGCTAAGCCATTTCATGCGTCATTATCCAAGTAATGTTGGCAAGGATGAGACAACTATTCGTTAAACAAAACAATTAACTCTTGTAATACAAAAATAATGTTCAAGGGTAAATTTAACTGAATACTCACTTTGACTGAGAGAAAACCTAAAAATCCAGGAACTGGTTATGTCCCAAAATAGAATCCTCCTGTGCTAGCATAGTTACCAGTGAATGTGTGTGCAATCAGTCAAATTAGATCAAAACAAACTTTTTGAATTTTTTTTTGGTTGAGTAGGGATATTACACCATTCCTGTAGAAACCGATTCAGTTCAAGTCTGTATTGTCAGCGCGCAGGTTGACTCCGAACCCGTCGATGTCGCTCTGTTCCATCTCGCTGGACAATCTCCGAGGAGTCGCCCAACCGACACTCGACGTTTCGAGTCTCGAGATGAACGCGTAGTCGACTCCGCTAGAGAAGGGAGTCTCAGGTTCGTCTTAGTCTTGATTATTCGACCCCTCGATGCCCAGGTCACTGGGACTGAGGTCTGGGCCCAGCACAGGGAGGCTCTCGACTGAAAGGGAATTATAAGGTATTTACAATTTATATTATTATGGTTTGAGATTCATGGAAATAGCGTTTTGTGTGTAAATGCTAGTTTTTTTTTTTTTTTTTTTTTTTTTTTACTGAAACTAAGTTCTTTCTGTCAAAATTTTATTTTATTTAAGATAATATTTATACATAGTTTATGATAATTGCAATTTAGTTGATTTTAATTTGAATATTTAAAAACAAAAATGAGAAAAAACTTTATTCTTAAGTTTTTTAATGTTGGCAAAAAATGTATGCTACGGAATGACGATTGAAAATGCTATTTACACGTATCTCTAAATGGTTTTTTACGTTTTTATGAGCACTGGTAAATGGAGAAGCAAGTTCTGCCGTTACTTAACCCTGTGACGATGCATTAGAACGATTCTTATCAGCGTCATCAAGTCATATCACAGCAGAACTCACATCTCCGTATATGAAGCGATAACAATTAATAATGTTGACCCGACTACGGGAATCGAACCTAGATCATCAGGTTGTCAATGATCTTTTAATTTAAGATACAGGGACTAATGGAATATAATCATATATATAATACCTACAGATGAACAACATTTTGTTAATTACATAAACGAATAAATTATCGAAATCATGTTTAAAAATAAACACTTGGAAGAGAATAATGTACTCATTTTAATATTTACCTTGTTCAAGAGCGGCAGTAGTCACCGGGGGTCGTGCCAGGCCGAGCAGGTTGAGGTCAGACACCATGAAGGCTCCGCTTGTTGATATTGCGCAGAACGACGGATCCAGTTTTGACCAGGAACCAAAGGAGGAGGCTTCGAGCGATGTTTCTTCGCCACTGGTTCGTCAGCAGATCGATTACCTTGCGGCAACTCCTGGTCATTGCAGTCTCGACCACGCATGAAAGAAGAAGAAGGTGGTGTTTCTTGCAGTGGTTCAGAAGATCTGTAGATCTCCGGTAAGCCCGAGTGAGAGTATTCATAATTGTTAGGAAAATCGTTGACACTCGAAACTGGTCTAGGTTCTGATGGTTGTGGGCCTAGTGAGGGATAAAAATTAGGCTCTTATTTATCGACTTTAGTTTTAAGAACACCATTATTAGTCGAGATCGTATTAGGTACCAAACGAGTCGGAGTATGATGCACCTTGGGCATTTGTTGTTCATTGAAACGAACACGCTTACCACCTGTAGGCCAATTGCCACTCCAGTGTGAATCAGGTACTGAAGTTTCTTTGCTTCTTGTCGCCGCCAATTGCTGGTGATCCCTACTTACTTGTTGAGTCTTCATGTTAATGCTGATGGGAGTAGATACATATGGTCGTGGGCCAGATACCATTGAAGGAAGTTGATGGAGTAACTTTGGTGGTGGTTTCACGGTTGAAGTCGAATTTGGTGTCGCATGTTGGTTCCTACACGACTCACTAGATGGTTGATCAATGCAAGAACGATTCGAGTTTGACCCACTTCCTAATGTTGGCGTCGCATGTTGGTTCCTATATGGCTCAGTAGATGGTTGATTAATGCGAGAACGATTCGAGTTTGACCCACTTCCTAATGTTGGCGTCGCATGTTGGTTCCTATATGGCTCAGTAGATGGTTGATCAATGCGAGAACGAGTCGAGTTTGAATGATTATTCCAGGTTTGTCGTCTATTCGGTGGCACCACTCCATGGCAGAAAGGCGGCGTGTCATGATTTCTCCAGTATTGTTGTCCAGAGGGTGGAAACAATGGTGGGATACTCGAGTTTGACCCCAATGCTAAACGTGGCGGTGTATGGAACGTGCTCTGTGCTTGAGTGTGTTGTTCCGCAGGCCAACTTCGATACCCTTGCCAGCGTTGGTTATCTGGCAAAGGACACGGCTGATGGTACATACTCAATGGAGACTCGTTGGTTTGTGGTGGTTGCCAATTATGATGTGTATGGAAATTGAATGTTGGATTGAAGTTGGCAATCTCTTGGAGACCACGAGTATAATGTTGCCTATCTGGGTAAGTAGTTGTAGAGTTACGACAAGGTTGAGTAGTAGGCGCCACTAGTTCAGAGTAAGGCACAGGGTATCCACCTGATAAAAATATGATGAAAGCTCTGTCACTTTCAGGAGTTTGGCTGCAAAACGTGTGGCGTAGGAGGTAATGGAAACAGTCTAAAGCGCGAGATATACTTATATCACAAGCATCTGGAAAACAAACAAACAGTAGATCATTTGGGTACAATATATTATTTTGGTGTACAGAAAACATTGAACCATGGATACAGACTTTGTTATATGTATGAGAACAGAATAAAAAATAAAAAATCATGTTTTATAAGTAGTATTTGGTAAATATACTGTATATCTACAATGTCGTTATCGTATGTGTACACTTGCAGGTTACGAATCGACTGACGTATCGGAAGTGCAACTGGAGGGGCAAAATAGGAAGACGAATCTTTAATTAACATCATATTTAAACATGAAACATATTAGGCCGTGCAAAAAAAAGGTGCAATAAATGGTGGTCAACTATACAGCCTTATTACACAAAAGTATTAATGGGATTGAGCTACGATGTAAAAGTAACATTTCCTGAGAAAACAACGTTATACATTAGTGATGAAAAAATAAATATAGACGATTACCTATGAGAAGCTCCATGCCAGCCCTTGACGCGTTCGGGTAGCTCGCCACATATCGCGTACGTTGACGTCCTTGTGACTCTTCGGCGCTGCCTTAGTTTAGCTCCTAGAAGGATGCATCGCTAGTTGGCTACTCTCAGTCCTCCTTATTGGCTCGTCAGTCTGTGACGTAGGAGCTGCGTCGACCACGGAACCAGCAGACACGGATACTTGTGGAGATATCACACTGAGAAACAAAGGCTCGCCGTGCGTTGTTTGGGACGATGTGCCCGGAGTAGACACCGATTCAGCGTTCGCGTTTTCGAGACGTTTGGTCGTTTTCTTTGGTTTGTTATCAACAGTCACACGATCAGATTTCAACCCTTTCCCGGAGGTTTTGGCAGTTTTCTTTTTTTCTTTAAGCTCGCACGTTGGACTCAAATCGATCATTAGTTTTTCAGATCCCGAATCATTTGAGTCTTCGGGAGTTGTAAGCTTTGATTCTGATAGAATAACTTCCAAAGAAAGTACATCAATCGGTGTCAATCATTATATCAATAACGGTGTTAGAAAATCAACCTCCTCATTTTGTTTTGGCTTCCAGAAGTAGATGCTACGCAACTGGAGTGAACAATGCAGTACACTATTCACAGTACAGTACCAATATGCCACCAACCCAGCGTGGTTTGGTGCTAATACATGTCTGTATCATTTGATAAGGTAATTCTTAATGGTGTTTTCTATTGGCCGCACTGGACCGCACTGAGTGCGCCTGTAACAATGACTACAACAATGCACGACAACACAATAGGCTCACCTGAGTGCGGCCCACTTGAAACGCCACAAGTCTCACTCTTATGTTTATTTGTAAGGATATAGAAGAAAAATAATTTTTTATTTTTTATTACTGATGTCACTCATATCGAGACGGGTCCCGTACGCCCTTCATTTCTTCTGTGACAGTGCCGGACGTACTTCTCGCAGCAGTGCCTCCACTTTTAACACGGCAAACTCGAAGTGTTTGTTCCGCACGTGCTTGACGAGCGATGTCTTATACGTGGTGCTATATTCACACAACCGACAGAAGTTATCGGGCTTGCGACCGCACTCGAACTTGATGTGGCGATTCAGCGTTTCAGTCTACGGCACCATCACCCATCACCCTCAACCTCGACCTTGTATCATTTTCTGAATTGTAGACGTAGACGCCATCGTAGACGCTATCGTAGACGCCATCGTAGGCGCGATCTTAGACGCCATCGTAGATGCTATCGTAGACGCCATCGTAGACGCCATCATAGGTGCTATCGTAGACGCTATCGTAGACGCCATCGTAGACGCCATCGTAGACGCTAACGTAGACGCCATCGTAGGCGCGATCGTAGACGCCATCGTAGAGGATATCGTAAACGCCATCGTAGACGCAATCGTAGATTCTATCGTAGACGCCATCGTAGGTGCAATCGTAGACGCCATCGTAGACGCTATCGTAGACGCCCTCGTCTCCGGGTGGATCTCACGCTTCGGGACGCCCCTACGGATAACCTCCGACCAAGGTCGCCAATTTGAGTCGTGTCTTTTGTGATCCCGACCAAAACAAACTGGCTGTCGATTTGCGCAAACCAAAGCACCGGATCGTCTTGCCAAAATGGCGGGACACGCACGCTCACACGGGCAACTGTGTCGGTGGCTGCCGTGACCACGGGGTCCGTCATTGCGAAAACACAATTGTGAACGTACAAAAAATAATGATCCAAGTAAATCTCTTGGCCTAGTACTCACACACAAAATACTCGAACACGCGTTTGTGGGGTCACCAGATCGGTCGGTAGCTCGTACGGATGAAAATGTCACTGCGTGTTCATATCACGTCGGGGTCACCACTGTAGTGCGTGCAAGTAGGAGACGAGAGTTGTAATGTATGTTATTTATTAATTACATGTACAAAATCAAATAGTAGAACATGGCCTTGTCCATCTCCAGTCCAGCCAGATGAAACTCTACAATGATCCCCCAAAACCATTGTTGTCGACAAAAGAAAGCAGGATCCATGGAAGGCTGTGAGGAACGAAAAGCTTTAGCAGGCGTTCTGTCAGACACGTAAATGAAGGCTGTGGAAACCCCCACAAATTATAGCGTTTGTGTGAGTTACTGTACGAACTCTGGTTTGTCTGTCTAGAGTACAATTTGTAGTCAGTACGGCTGGTTCTCTGCTGGATCTCCGCTGGCATATCACTATCTTTGCTGGTCTTTGTAGAGTTTGATACACGTTGTTAAACAAGATAATAATTGTAGGTCACTCCTTGATGGATGGGTGGATGTTTTTATGGCCATGGTTAGGCCTTGCAACGGGATTGGGTACTCTTTTAGTTGTGAACGTATCAAATTTGGTCAGCTGTGGCAGTAGTGGCTTGATCATTCATTAATCATTAGTAATACAACTATTTATTTACGTCGTAATTTTTCCTTGAACTTTATGAAACATAATCTGTAACATATTAAAATGAAGGATTAAGAATTCAATTAAGAATTATTTAGTAACACACTGTGAAGGAGCATGGTCTCGTGGACTCTGATAAATGACCCACATAACGTCTATAAAGCTCATGGTTTAACGACTAATGTGTTTGGATTGGTTTGGGATTATTTGAGTGTTATTTATCATGGCTTCACTGAAGAGTGTGTGATGTGGTAAATATATCATTAAGAAAACAATTAAATGTGAAATAATAAGATAAATGCATAAATATCATCTCGGTGGAGTCTGACGAGGGCTGTGTTGCTGGTATCTGCTGCCATCTAATGCGCAGACGCTGCCGGCAGACCTTATTGCTGTACTTGATCATTGTTGAGGGCAGCGCTTCAACCTGATGTTATTACGTACTTGTGAATACTTGAATAATGTCAGTACGCCATTCTTGGTAGAACGGGTGCCCCCGCCCTTCTCTATCTGGGCTAGACGTGGTACTTGATACGCTGGTGACTCAGGACGTGCCTGAATACCATTCTTGATTTCATTCTTATTCTTAGTCGTGTCTTTGAACTTGTTCTTATTCTCGCTCTAGTTGAACGTATTCGGACGAGAGCCGGACATACTTGATTTAAGTAGGGTTGGGGTCGTAACGCGTAATCAGATCCACATTTTTTTTAAATCAACATATATAACCAAAATGTAAGATCAAATGCATTGTATTTAATAATAATTACATTGTAGTAACTTTTGAAGGCCACAGGCTTTAAATACTTACCAATTAACTGAGGTATGTTCAGACCCATCGTCCGCCATCTTCCGGAATGAAATCTAGTGTGCACTTTTGATTCCCGTTCTTATTCTTATTCTTATGACGTAGTCACGCCGCGCGGCAGTATTTGGACAGTACTAGATACGTCACGGATGATTGATGACGTAAAATCAAGAATGAGGATAAGAATGAACGTCGTTTTGGTACTATTCCTCAGTCTCTTAAAAGGCAACCGTCTGCTCGTTCCCCTACGTTTACACCAGGAAACGTTGGTCCATAATGCATCTGTATCGCCTCATCTTCTACTGCAGTGAGTAGATTGTTGGATACCATCAATCCATCCATCTCTATCAGCTATTTCCCCCATGCTCGGGCTGTCTCCATTCTATAGCCAGAGATATTATCCCATCTGTACTGAGATGTTATATATCTACTTGTCGAGTATCCATTAACCACCAATCAACGAACTCTTGGCAATGCACATTCATTGTCAATGTTGACTCATCATCAATTGTATCTTCACTATCTCCCATCTTAATTCCCTTATTTCCATTGATAAACCACTTTATGAAGCGTTGTTATGATTTATATTTAAGACTCATTTCCGACCATTCGTTTTGTTCATCAACTGCCGCCAAGCTTGCATGTATTCTCAATATTTTTTGAGTTGCCATGTGTGTCGCTAGTTTGGTGGCTATACCAAACCAATGTTCGATCTGCATTCATTCGATGCAGTTGTCAAGGTTACTGTCGTCTTATCATTCTTTGTCTCACTTGTTCCCCGTCTGGGTCCGGGGTAGAATTTTATCCAGGGTGACTCTCCCTACCGTAAGAGCCGAATAAATGAAGTCCTTCTTTCTCTAGAGCTCCCTCCCCCCCAGCCCCCCCAACAGTTTATCAGCATTACATATAAGCCTACCAACTTGGCGCCTTCCTCCACCTCCCCTTATGTTAAATGACCTAGTCTTCGAGTTTGAGATTAAACACTACCGCATTAAACTTTCTCTCTTTATAAAACCTGGGACCCTTTCGCCTCCTCATCCTATATTTAGTGACCCATTGGTTTGGGACATTGGTTATTGCAGTTATTTGCTACAGCCGGACTGTTTTATTGTCCTGCTGTCATCCGGCTCGGTCTCCTCACCTCACGCCTCTATCACTGTAGCCATCATCATGTATATATGGACGGTGGCTTTTTTTATTTTACGCACTTGGTGAGTGTTTTTTAGTTTTTACATGACCGTAGCTACTCTTCGTGTGGTGTTTTATTTTTTAAAAAAATCCACTTAATAATTTAAGTATTTAATTTATTGGCGGGTTTGCACTTTGTTGACGTCTACTGTCTTACCGTAGAAATTAACTTTGTTCTAAGTGATCTGTCTACTAAAAACAAAACATTTCAATGAATAACTTACTATAGCTTCAGCTTCTGCCCGTAAACTTAGGCCTAATTCGCCGCCATTTGGATGAGAACAGTGATGATATATAAGATACGTTAAGACTGTTTGGTCATTGTTTACAAAGAGCCAAAACCTCTTCTCGCAATGTAGTGTCTTCACTCTTGGCTTGGGTTGTGTAGCTTGTGGTGATGGAGGCCTGAGCCGATACCTCTAGCTAGATTGACCACGAACCAGCATTATGTCGTCTGCCCAAACCTTGTGGGGTGGGGTGATGCCGCATGCTCGTATTTTACATTTCCTGTGGTTTCGCTGGCTCGTATGCGTGTAACTTGTCCGTTTACACCAATCTCCCGCCCCATGTTGGCATATTACTTAGTTTTTTAGTATATTATTAAACATTAAGTTGAAAACTTCTTCCTTTGAGTGGCTCAACTGAACACCCATTCAGTCTATTGCTCGATGTGAGATTGGCTTCTCTAGTGGGCCTGGACCTTATACAAGATTCCACTCCTACCTTATCACTGCCAGTACCTCTGTCTGATCTCTCTTTCTAAAACCCAGATGTATTATGGTTGCTTAGTTGCTTATTTGAACCTAAACTTATTGCCCCCCCATTGTCTCCTTATCATCGATTAAGCAGCATATGTATGTTGGTTGAATACCAGTATTCCCATTTCTCCTCCTTCTGTTTGGTCAGAGGTATCGAATTGCCCTCCGTTCCTTTAGACTTCGTACGCGACACTAGCTCCATTGAATCTTTTCATCGAAGCACACAGGGTGGATTGGTGGCTACCAAGCTGAAGAGGTGCCACATTGTCATGCAATGGTCAGCCATGACTCTACTGGACACGAACTTGTTACGCACCTGATTTCTCGACTCACTTTTGTACCCACCCGGTACTGGAATAATAAGGGCTGATAGAAATCGCGGTGTGATGCTTTGGCAAGGAGTCAGCCTGGTCGGGTCTCTCAGCGAGGAATCATCGTGTATGGAGCAGCTTATCACTGAGTAGGGGTCGACAACAGAGTGTACGTCGCCCTCACTACTCATTGCTCGGAACATTCAGGAACTTTAGCCGCTTTCATTTCCCCCACCACGTGACCATTTGCCCTGATTTTTGGAAACCCGTGGTGAGTCTAAAAAAACATTATTGATATATTTCCTAATTACTGTTGCCACTTTTCATAAGTAATCATAGCATTTGTGCCACCACTAACTCAGGCCTTCTTTGGGCAGGTACCCGTCGTGTTATCGGGTTTCTTTTTTTGGGTTTCTCCCTATTTTCCCCTTCGGCTTTAAGAGTATTTCTCACCGACCTCATCTCTTGGTCTTCTTGAGCTGTCACCCACCTCCGTGTGAAGCCGCGGAAGCATTTGAAGATAGCCGAGAATACTATTTCAATGTTATTAATATTATTTGGTATAGATAAATCTACTTTATAATTTAGCACTTAGAAATTAATTATATTCATTTAAACTTTGAGTAATTATTTGTATATTGTTAAATGATAATTAATAAGTGTAATTGTAGTACCAAGATCGATCTTGCGCAAGGGCCAAACATACCACCATATTTTATGTAGGAGGTTTCCTTAGTTTTAATTGTGAAATTAGTATTAAAAAAAAGTTGCTTCAAAAATTAAAAAAAAAAAAAAAAAAAAAAAAAAAGTGGTGCCCATAACAGGTTGTTCTGGTTCAATCATTTGTATGCCTGTCCTCCCCTCCATCTATGAACTACTCCTACGCCGATTGCAAGCTAGCCGCGTGCACCACGGGCGTAGTGGCCCGTATTTTATTCTACAGAAAAAAGTACGTAGCAAAAAAATGGCACCCGAACGTAGGATAAACGGATGTTGAACCAGAATTTACCTGCAATTCTTATTTATATCGTATTGTTATGTCAGAATGTTCAAAGTGTGAATTGTATGTTTATTTTTACGCTGTGTGTAGTTGTGTACTGTGTTTGCGTGAACATCAAGATTAACGAGGCAACGGACTGTGTTTGACTATTCTTCTTTTCCCTCCAAGAAGTGAGTAGAAAACCCGGTTTTTCCAACGTTACTATTTTGTTCCTTCCTTATAGCGATTTTCTGACGGCCGCAACCTGTCACCGAGGGTTTATCGACCAACTGATCTGAAGTTATTTGCAAGACTCAGCGAAGACAGTTTATTAATTAATTAATGATATTGTAAAATGTGCTGTGAAGTTGTCAGTAAACTTGTATGCTGATGACACACTACTCTACATAATTGGAAAAGATGTACAAAGACTTATGGAGATTATAAATGAGCAGTTATAAAATGTAAATGAATGGCTGAAAACAAATAGACTGAAGTTAAATATTGAAAAATCAAAGTAAATGATAGTGAAAAGTAACCAAGATTTAGTGATGAATGAAGTGCGTACTGGAAATCTAGTAGGTGTAAAAATTGAAGGATGTAGTTTGGAAGAAGTAAGAAGATACAAATATAGATATTATATTTGATAATAAGCCAAATTTCGACGAACATTTTCAATATATATGTGATAAGATGGCAAGAAAAGTTGGCTTCATGGGTCGGATAAGAGGATCCCTGAAATCATGGACAAAATTACTTGTATACAAAACAATTGTTCTTCCACATCTTGATTTGTGCTCGACTATTTTGTACTTAGCTAATAAGACTGACTTGCAAAAAATGCAGAAAATACAGAACAGAGCTATGAGAATAATTATAGGAGTAGGACGGTATACCAGTATAAATCTGATGTTGAATACTTTAAATGTTGTAAGCATTGAAGAGCATGTTCCGATCACTAGCATGGTATTTATTTATAAAATTATCAAAGGTTGACAACCAGTGTACATGAGTGATAATATTGTTTATAATAGAGATGTGCATGACCACAACACTAGAGGTTGCAGTAATCTATTTATAGAAAGGAGAGAGAGGGTAAGGGCCCAAAATACAATCTACTATAGAGGCTTTAGGGACTATAATAAGTTACCTGTGTACATAAAAAACTCTAAGTCAGTCTCTGAAATGAAAACTTTGCTACATAAGCTTAAGATAACTGAACGTGTACATTCCTAATTCTGTAACCGAACTAGGAACATCCATGATATATGCATATAATCTGTAGATCTTAAAGTGAATGTAACTATAAGCAAACTGCTAATAAAGTAAATAAACTAACTAACTTGTCATCTGGTGACGAGGAATCTACATTTATATCGCATAACTGATATTAATGTAGATTTTTTTTTTAATATGTGTTATATCATTGCAATACTCAGAAAAATGAAAATGGCATTAAAAAGCAAGCCGAATTACATGTTTTATTGAATTTTTAACCAACAAATTAGGTACTGGTCTAGTTAAATACCCTGCCAATTACACAAACAAGATTTTTTTAATTTCATCAAAACAGACTTGTTTATCTACACTAATTGTATCCATGAATATAATATAGTGTCAAAGATTACAAACTAGTTGGTAATCTTTGATAGTATGCTCATATTACCCAACAGATATTCATATTTTTTATCGATTGTGTGGAAAGTGTTGGAGAGATAATTACATGGTAAGTTACACATAGTACGAATGGTTGGGTTGTGTGGGCCTATGTTGGTAGTGTGCGTATGCGTGCTATTATACAAGATTTTGTCAATTGTGGTTTTTTAATGTTTATGCTTGATTTTAAATATAAGGTTGCATAAAGTAAGAATATGATATGATTTATGATTTATGAAGCTATCATATAATAATTTCTACGGTAAGCGGTATCTAGAATGTTAGTGTGAATCAATTATATTTGCTAGTGAGTCGCGAAATCAGGTGCGTAACACTCCCCCTTTTCTTCCCGTTTGCCCCATGTTTCCGCGACGGGTGAAGTCGGGTGTCTGTCTTCTGTAGGGTCACTCATGTGACTTTCACCATGTCTATTGCTTACATGAAGGGAACTCGATGTCTCCGCCAAGAAAATTTCTAAAATTGTGCTATTCAACAGATCTGCATCATCGTACATTCCACATTCTCGAAGGGTGTACAAGTTTCGCTGTTCTTCTTGGTAGGGCGGCTGGAGCGTTGTTTTGACCGGCTGGCTTTGACGTGCTATCTAGATAAATAAGCCTAATTTTTTTTAAGCCTCCTATGCAAAAGAGACCTTCTGATTCCGAACGTTGCAGCTGTACTTGTGAGCGATTGGTCACATTCTACTACTGCCTGGATGGCATCGGCAATGGCTTCCGACTTCTTTTCAATCCACTCGTTTACCATTGTCACAGCCATTCACGAACATAGCTGATGCTTATTCTAAATAACAAACTTAAGCGTACTTTAACGTATTTTATTCTACAGAAAATAGTACGTAGCAAACTTCGACTGCATTTCTTCCTGTAGCGGATCACCGGCTAGCCCTGTTGCTGCCCACTTCGCTCTCGGAGACTGCAATGCCTTGCTTCACGGGACCCAATAATACTATAATATTATATCAACAAAAATGATTAAAGTAATGCTGCATTGGGAAGTTAGCAAAGTAAAGAGTGAATAGAAACATTGATCGAATTGTTGACACTGCAACTTTCACTCATCGCACCCTTCTTTTCAACCTGAATGTCTACTAAACCCCAAGAAACCACCCCCAAGCCCCCGCCTTAGTGGACTACCCGTATTACATCTCCGGCAATATGTGTCGGGTCGTATTCGGGCGATGTAACCTAGATGTCAAAAACACGATAAAATAAATTATAAAAATAATATTTACAAGAATAAAAATAAAAATACATTAGATATAGCCTAGCTTTGGTCCGGTGGAAGCAACAATAATGATTGTTCATGAACAGCTTTATAACGATGAATTAGATATATTGTGACCCTGCGCAACGTAGAGCATCTTGCATCGTTGATCCACAATTACTCCTAACGAAGGAAGTCTCCCTCAATTTCCGTTGTAATGTGTATGGTTAACTGTATACAATTGTTGTAAGTATTTATGTTTGTTGCGCATATCTTTGATAAACCCTTTGACCTTGGGTCTCCCCCCTCCCCCGTCTAAGGTTTATTTCATGTATTGATTGACGGACATGATTGATTTATCTGATTTGGCCGATGTTACATGACCTAGTTTTAAGTGTGCTGTGAAACAATAGACTAATTTATTATAAACTAGATCTCCAGATTCTATATCTTAGCAGGATAGCCTTTATTCCGGGGAATTTGTGATTAGATCACAATTTTTAGTTGAAGGTTACTGTGCCCTCAGATCATAAGTCGGCAGAGGAGGGTCTATGCTTGTGATGTCGTTTTGGTGTCCCCTTCAAACATACCCGTTTCCTGGTTTCTCTGATTGTTAGGGCTACGTATGCAATCATCTAGATTAGATTAGATTAGATTTATTTCGTAATGTTGACCCCTCCCACAATGTGTTCGGGATATATTACGTCATGTACTAATACCAGGCACAATACAATAGGAACAATACAATATTCGTTCAGTCATGTCAAGTGTTTTCACATGTCAATTACTAATAAAAGGTATAATACGATGAATACATGTCATTCTAAAAAAGATTATCCTTAAGATCTGGGTTGTGACTACATACTATTTTTCATTACTAGGAAAACGCTCTGTTTGACGCGTTGATAAGCGAGCGCGTCCATATCTACGAACGTTCTGGCGAAAAGATCTCAAAGCTAATAAAAACAACAATTAACAACAATTCAAGAATGCGCATTACAAAAATGTTTCTAATTTTCATAGCTATTATACTTCCCGATATTGTTGAATGCAATGCTATGTGCGTTGCTAAGAATTTTCGTTGTCATTCTGTCTTGTGTTTTCGCCGCGGTCCGCCACCGTTACTAACAGTTATTGACAGCATTTGAAATGTAATTTCTGCCTCTAATACGTATCAGATTGCGTTTTTATTAATATATTCGTGACCGGACAAAAATTTACTAGAAGATAGCCAAGCCACCACACATTTTGCCGTTACTGTGTTTTAGAAAAATATTTTCGAGTAACTTTTGAGTATAACTTTGCCAATACTTATCAGATCGCCATTAAATGAACATATTAGTAACTGAAAAAATCTGAAAAAATATGCCAACTCACACTTGAACGCCATTTTGTTTCCGAAAAATATTTCGCAGTAACTATGGTGTAGCTTTGTAACTTTTCAAACGATTTTGCCTTAAAACTATACACCTTCAATCCACATCGAGGCTTGTGGATGGTCCAAATTTCAAGTTGATCGAACTTTCCGTTCGGCCGCTATCGACAGACATTCAAACAAAAAAAAAACAAAAAAAAAACAAAAAAAAAACAGAACGAAGTGCCATAAGAGTCTCGTGGACACACTCGCTTCGCTCGCTTAATGATGGTCCTGATTTGTATGCTGTGATTGAATAAAAAACGTGCAACCGCAGGTACTTATGGATCTGGTTAATGAGCTGGGTTTTTTTTCAATTTTTCTTATATATTCTGGTAGACTGTTAAAAAGGGTGAGTCCTGTAAGGTGAGAACCTTTCTGGCACCGTGTTGTGTTGCTGCGGGGGATATGGAAATCATCTTTTTGTCTCGTGTTATGTTGGTGAATATTTTTTTTAACTCCACACCTTTATCTGACTTATGGTTTAATGTGTGTTTCAGTAGTTCATATATGTAAATGCATGGCACTGTAAGTAGTTCAAGGGATTTAAATGTGTGTGCACATGAGTCCCTGTATTGGAGTCCTCCCACGATACGTACTGCTCTTTTTTGTATTTTGAATATTTCATCTAAGTGTGTAGTATACCCCATATTTGAATGCCATACCTAACAAACGATTCAAAGTAGGCATGGTAGGCAATTTTCGCTGTTTAAACACCCGTGACTTCCTTTATGACTCTTATAGCAAAGCAAGCAGAGTTTAGTTTAGGAGCTAATTTCTTTAAATGTGATTTCCAATTTAAATTTTCATCTATAGTAACTCCGAGGAAGCCCGTGTTTGTTAGTCGTACTATTTTGAAGTTGTCCACTTCCAGTTTAGGGAGCTTGTCAATTTGTTTCTGTTACAAATGGAATTGAATAAAGTTTGTATTGGCTATATTCATGCTTTGTTTATTTGTTGTGAGCCAATGTAGGATTTGTTTTGCGGCAAGGTTAGATTCTCTAATAAGGCTTCAAAGGCATTTGTCTATAATGAGTGATGTGATATCGTCTGCAAAAAGGATTAATTTGATATGCTCCATTAATTTTTTGAAAATCATTTCTGTATGCCTACAATAAGAAAATGGTAGGACTCAGCCATGTTGGGAGTTTGACAGTATTTTGTTATTATCTAGGAATTTGCTAAACCTGTTTTTAACTACTGTTTCTAGTATTTTAGATATTACTGGTAATAAGGAAATGGGTCTATAATTGTTGATATTAGTTGGATCGTATTTTTTATAGTGGTGTAACAACAGAGCGTTTCAAATTATCAGGAAAAGTTCCTGTTAACAGCGAGTGGTAGAATATGTGTGCAAAGGGCCATTTTATTATGTGTATAACTTTTTTAATTACTATTAAAGGTATTTCATCCCATCCACATGATGCAGTGTTCTTTAAGCTACAGACAATATCAACTATTTTTTTTCAGTTACTTCTGACATAATCATAGAGTTTTGTATTGATTCTATGTGAAGCTTCATTATTTCTATCGGGTCACTAGGTACCTTTTCGAGGGAATGCTCCTTCTCAATAAGTTTATGACAACTTATAAAAAATGAATTAAATGCAGTGGCTATTTCTTGTGGCTGTTTTACCATACTTACAGGCTTGTCAGGTGCATTTAGTCTATTTAATTCAATATTATTAGATATTTTGGATTGCTTTGAGTGTGTTCCATTTCGTACAATTTGCCAGATGGGCTTACTTTTATTTTAAGATGTATTTATAAATTTATCATTGGCAGTACATTTTGCACTTTTTAGGTTTTTCCTGTATTTTTTAGTGTTTGGTACTTTGCCTTGGCTAGGCTGTCTCCCTGATATTTAATTTGCTGGTGTAGTTGTTTAAGTTGTTTCCCCATGTCTTCTAGTTCTGGCGTGATCCAATGTTTATTTTCATTTTTTGTTTTTGCTGTTTTCTAGGAAAGCAAGCTTCAAATAGATATTTAAATGTGTTAAGAAATGAGTTATATTTACTATTAGTGTATGTTGCTGTTTTCATCTCATCCCATGTTTCATTTATCAGGTTCATGTAGAACTGGTCTAAATTATCATGGTACAATGATCGTTTATGTATTTTTTTTTTTGTAACTATCAATGCCTTATTAAAAATATCATTTGCTATTGTTATAGTTTGTACATTATGATCCGATAGGGTGGTATTGAAATAATGTGTCGCCACAAAGTTCCTATTAATTAATGTTGGTTATGATGTTATCGATTAATGTGCTAGATTTGTAAGTGCATCGTGTTGCTGTTTTGATTGTGGTGTACATATTGAAAGTAACAAGAATCTGTTCAAATGTATTTTTCTCAACTGTGTCTTTAAGCATGTGAACATTGAAATCTCCACAAATTATTACATTTTTCGTTTGTTTTTGTAGTTTGTGTAAAGTTGGTTTAATTTATTGAAAAATATGGTAAGATCTTTGTCTGGGGTTCTGTAAATAGCTATTATGGCAATATTTGTTGAGGCATTTGCATTTCCTCCATCCACTTCAATGCTTGAGATTTAAAGTGTTTTTCTAAGTTTAGTTTGTTTATATCCAAACGTGTTTTTACTTTTTTAAGTGTATTGCTGATGTAGATACATGTGCCCCCATAACTAACCTCTTTTCTACATGAGAAAGTAGCAAGCTCATAGCCTGGAAGTCTTATATGTATGATTTCATTTTCTAGTCTCAAGTGTTCTGTAAAGCATATCACATCTATTTCCCTTAACTCATGAAATGTTGCAATAATTTCATTAACCTTATCCACTTTCCCGATACTTCGTATGTTTTGATGGAATACATAGAAGCCTGTTTTAATCAGTCCCTGAGATGGTGGATCCACTAGTTTGTCCATTAATTTGTGAGCTCCATTGGAATTTACCTCCTTTAAATTATTTTGGCCTTCCTCATATGGTTTACTTATTGCACTTGTCACGTCTATTTGGTTTACAGATGCACTCGTCATCACAGAATTGTTTGAAGGGTGGATTTTTATAGGTCTATGCTCAGGACTTTTTTTAAATTTCACACCCTTGTCTATTGTCCGTTTCCCTGCCGCATAGCGGGTGTGCATATTGATATCATGTTAAGAACTAAATCACCCAGTTTGTGGGTTCCTCGTCTGTTCAGATGTAATCTGTCTTTCCCGAGGTGAGACTCCCATACAAACTTATTAGTGTTAATATATCACCCACCCACTCAATGTTGGCGTTGTTAGTGTTTATTTGCGATGTGGGTGTGTCACCTCTATATATAGTATGCTTGACACGATTATTCGGTCTGCTCGAAACCTCTTCTTTGCACTTCTCACAAGATCGTACATATCTCCCGTGATGTCGTCTGGAGATTTGCATGACTTGACTAGGTTTGTACCCACATGCAGAAACACTGTCTTCACTTCTATTTCTTCTGCTGTCGTTGACTGTTAAAGCTTGTTTTGGAGTTGACTCGGCCGAATTCCAGGGTAGGCCAATACTGTTGGTCTAACATCTTCTTGTAGCCCATTATAACTTTCTGCAATGTTTTTAATTATTTAGTCTCCCATGACCAGGTGGCTGCCTAGCTTTTTTGGTTTTCTATAAATATGAATGTTTTTCTTTCCCGGTTATGTGTCGTTGTTTGTATAGGCCTATGGACTGTAGTTTTGATTTTGTTGCTTCCGCGTATGTACTATGCCCCAGCGTAGGCGTAACCTCTACGCCACTGTTTCCTGCGTTTTGTCGGTTACTGTGTGGTGTGTATTTCTACCCTACCTACTTCGGTTGCAGCCTGAATTTTGTCTCCTTTAGGCTCCACAGCATGATTGCTTTTATGACTAGCATGGTTTCCAATTGTTTGTATTCATGAACTGATTGCAAATTTCGTTGGAGGGATGTACATAACAATGTCTATATTTACCCCTTTGAACTCTTGCATGATTTTACCTTTAACAGATTCAAGTTCAAGTCCATCTGGCCCACACCCTCATTTTGGGATGGCAAGTTTAGTAATTGTTTTGACCCGGCACACATCTCTCAGGCTCTGTACGGCCTTTTTGAAGTCCTGTAGCGTCGGCTTACCTTCAGAATATTGTCTTTTGTGATGAGGTTTTGTATCTCCCGGTCTGCCGCTAGCTGATGGGCGGCCATTCCCACACTCAACTTGGAGTCAGACAGTTCCTGCGCACATTAAATGTTTTGTTAAATTTTACTGCTATGCCTCTTGCCATTTCAATGTCTTTGGCAATGCAATGTGCGAGAGCGTAGTCTGATGGGCTTTTAAATATGTCCCCTTCACATATTCTAAAGCTCATAGAGGGTTTTGGTGGCAGCTGTCGTTCGCTTGAAGAACTCTTGTCCGTTATATGTAGGCCTATGCTTATTCCTGCACCTTCGTGTTGCACTAGACCTGAGCCTAGTTCTATGCTTGGACCTACCAGAGCTGGACGGCCTAGGTGATTTATAACCTCACTTTGTTCCTTCAAGATTGATTTAAGATTTTCTTCTTCTAGTCTTAGCTCTTTGACGTCGGTTTTATATTTTTCCGCCTCAACCTTTATATTTGTGAATTCTTTTTCCAGCGTGTTAACCTTTAAGCTAACGAAACAATGATCTATTTTTATCGTGAGAAATAAGATTATTTCACAAAATTGTGACACTAACGTCAAACAAAATTTGACACAATCGCAAAACAGCTGATCTGTTGACAAATGACCACACGTTTTGTATAAAAATCTGTCAACGTTATGACTTCTGATATTAGTAGCATTGACATTAATGTCTTGACATTGACAATATTACACTTTTGTTATAGGTTCTAACCAAGTTGTAGTCCTTGATGGAACTAACTACTTCGATAAACTTACATAATGTAAATATATGTATAATAATAATAATTAATAATACTTTTAATAAAGTTAATAATAATGTAATAAGAATCTGTAATTATAATAATTTTTTTCTTTAAACACTAAGTGGAACTTACATTTGAAAATCAATGTGACCAGTGTCACTTCAAATGTTTTCAAAAATGTTTGAAACTGGCTAGAACAAGGTGATAGATTTTTTTGACAGAAAGGAAGTAATAACTAACTCAGAACATTGCTATCGAAAGAATAAATTAATGACAACAGAACTATAATACTTTGTGGATTAGTTATCTGTGGCAATAGTAAATATGTAAATATGTAACTGGATTTTTTTGTGACTTGAGTAAGACATTTTACTGCGCTGACCAAGGGATCCTCCTAAAAATTAAAAATTAAAAACGGAGACTTTTTTCTACCACCAACCAATTAAAGTTAGTATTAGATAACAGTTTAACGATTTTATAGTACAAATATCAAATAGACAAGATAACACGTGTAGTTAATACTCACGTTCCCGTCGCTTCTCTCGATTGGCGTAAATATCAGCCCCCAGGACGCGCTTAAATGCTCTCCAGGGAACTGTTTTCTCACCTAAAAGGCGTGCGCTAGTTTCCGCCACTTCGTTATCAAGGGCACGCCCCCCGAGTTGGTGGACAATAAACCACATGTGGGTTGGGCCGTATTCCTTTTCTGAAACAAAATCACAAAACTCTCAGGGAAGTCCCCATCATTTACATGTAAAGTGTATTCGTTGGAAAACTTTCTATTGTTCGCACTCGACTCACAATTTTGGTTTCAATCTCCCCCTCGTCGGAGTCGTCAGGGCTTGATGATGGTCTCAGGCCATCTTTCAACTAAAAATAAAAATAAAACGGAACTCAATATTGATCTTGACTATTCTATACGAGAAAGGAACCAATAAAATAATCATAAGCATTCGACTTACCACCGGCGCGGGTGTTTCGATAATTGCACTCGATTGAAAACAATTTAACATTTAAAAATCAGAAGATAAACAACACAGGCCACTAGATGGTATGAGTGGTTAGCAAAGCGAATCTTGTATTACCAACTAGGAGACTCGAGAGAAAGCCTCCGTCCCGTCCATCTTAGTTTGGTTATTTTTGAGGTCGCGACGGAATTTTTTACCTGAAATGCTGCCAAACATTCTTGGGCTCTTCTCTGCGTCTTCATCACTGCTGCTTTCTTGAGCTTCTTCTTGGATTTCATTTACATTTCGTCGTGCATAGCATTGCTTTGAGAAGTGGTTGTCCTTACAAAGTGTACACAGTTTGCCTCAGTGTTTGTGTTTGGGGCAGTGGGCAAGCTTGATACATGTTTGCGTCCCCTGTACTTGCAATTGTTAAAGTAAGCAATAGATGTGTTCAGGTTTCTTTAAACCACCTGTTGTTGATAGCATCTACTTGTTTATTTAGCTGCTGCATGCTGTTCCACTCGGCTGCCTTTTTCTCTGCTTTTCGCCCTCTTTTTTTGAATATCGAAAACATTTGTAATTGACAAATTGTTCTTTGTCACTACTGCCCCTCTGCATCTATCGATTGCCTTATGCAGAGTTATTTTAGGGTCTTGCACCACTGCACAGGGATTTCTAAAAAATTATTGTTCTGGATTCCGAAGATTCTTTTGACCTTGAGTAATTCGTCATGAAACGATGCAAATTCACACGTTTCACTTTTATATATAATAGTAATAACAAAAATAATAATAATCATTATTATAATAATAATAATCATTATTATTATTATTATAATTAAAATACTAAAAATAATGATGATGATGATAATATTAATCAATAATTATCAAACACAGGCCACTAGATGGTATTCATGGAGATGTCCAGGGTTTGTTTGTTTAATTGTATTAACATCTAAGAGACCTAAGGGAGGCCTCCGTTCTGTCCATCGCTCGTCGTGTGATATAGCTTCTATCGTGGCCCTTCATAAGATTCTACCCTAGAGGTGTCAGTGCCGCTATCTGACCTGAGCTCATGACATTATTTGAACAACATTTTCACTGCGGTTGCGGCAGACATACGTTGAGCACCCAGTAATGACAAGGCCCCATGATGATTGTATAGCAACTACGATCTCTTTTACAACCCTGAACACTTATTTAGATTGCCTGTTCCTTCGCCCCCACTGTTCCACTGAAAATTTCTCCTCCCACATGGCCCTGCCCTCACTTGCTGGACTCCCAGTATGACGACTCCCGCGATATAGATAGACCTGTTTCTGATGAGATTCTGTCTTGGGCCATTCATAATATTTTACCTTGGAGGTGTCAGTGCCGCTATCTGACCTCATGGTTCCTCATGGATCCAGGCCATTTTAGATTTGACCCAGGACAAATTGCAACAGTGTTTTTGGTATCATTTTCTTTAGAAAACAATCCTCTTTAACATAGTCAAAATCCGCAAAAATCCGACGATTGGGATTCTTTATATGGAGCTTTAATTAAAATTATAATTTAATTACACTTCGAAATTTTGTATGTACCCAAACTAATCGAGTTTGGATTCAAATTATTATTATTATTATTATTATTATTATTGTGTATTTATCAACAACGGGGACGA
This sequence comes from Isoperla grammatica, assembly GCA_945910005.1. NCBI lineage: Eukaryota > Metazoa > Arthropoda > Insecta > Plecoptera > Perlodidae > Isoperla > Isoperla grammatica. The sequence continues at coordinate 38,072,294 of OX246745.1, forward strand.
ACCCCACAAGTGTGATATAATATATACCTACTAGACTACAGAACATGATAGAAAGAAAACAGCCATTGAACAAAATAAGATACAAAAACACATAGTAAATAAAACGTGGACAAGTGAGTAAATGTGTGCGTGTGCGTGAGTGTGTGTGTGCGCGTGTGCGTGAGAGTGTGCGTGTGCGTGAGAGTGAGAGTGTGTGTGTGCGTGTGCGTGTGTTGTGAGTGTATGTGTGAGCGTGAAGAATTGTTTGTGGGTTCACACGTTGAGCAACCCTGTTTGCAAGTTATACATCTTAAAAATTATGTTTTTAAAAGCACTTAGTTCTAAATGGTGGATGTCAATGTCATCTTGCTTCTTGACTGCAGCGTTATAAGTGCACATAAGCCTATTTAAACATGAGTATTTATAAACATCTATTCTACACTTAGGAGTCAGGAACACGTCACGATTCCGGGTATTTTTGTTGGGTACACGGAAATTAAAATCACTGATTACATTTATATCTACCATACCACGTAAGATTTTGAACAAGTATATCAGGTCCGTGATTGTTCGCCTATCTTCCAACGTATTGATGTTATTTTCACGGCACAATGACAGGTACTCACGTCGATGATACACCGTTCTCGTCTGAACACAGGTCAGTTTTATGAAACGTTGTTGCACGCGTTCGATGCTCTTTGTGTTTGTCACGTGGTTCGTATTGGGGTTCCATATGGTACTGGCGTAGTCAACTTGTGGTCGTACAAGTGATAAGTAGAGACGCCGAACAGTTTGCTGACTAAACTCACGGAAGCAGTTTCTTTTTAAAAAACCAAGAAGTTTAGAAGCTTTTGGTACGATTTTATTAATGTGGCTACTGTAAGTTAGATTACCGTTTAAGTACACACCAAGGTCCCGGATGGAGGATACCCTTTCAAGGACAAACCCATTAAGTGTGTAATCACGCAGGATGCAAATTTTCTTATTGGCAAAGGTGATCACATTGCATTTAGCCACATTAAGGTTGAGCTTCCATAGTTTTCACCAGGCAGCTAAACAGTCAATGTCAGCCTGCAGTCTATCACAGTCCTCTACACTCTTAATGGGTAAGTACAACTTAAGGTCATCCGCATATAGTAGTGCCTTAGAGAATTGAAAGCAGGACGGAAGGTCGTTGATGTACAGAACAAAAAGAAGGGGCCCCAGGATCGACCCCTGAGGGACCCCAGACGTCACTGGTACCGACCCAGACTTTCCAGAATGTATTAATACTGCCTGGCGACGCTTGTCGAGGTAGCTGGTTAAAAATGTTTTAAGATTACCCCCGATTCCAAACCCCTGAAGTTTGTGTACCAAGAGTTGGTGGTCCACACTGTCGAACGCCTTACTGAAGTCAGTGTAGACTGAGTCCACTTGCTCCTTATTGTTGAAGTGCCGTGCGATATCGTTTGTGTAGACAGTAAGGTTGGTGACAGTCGACCGCTGGCGGACAAACCCATGCTGTTCGGGTGCCAGGTATTTCGACACGTGACAGTAAATACGTTTGTGTATAATGCCCTCGAACACTTTTGAGAACACGGGCAAGAGAGATATGGGTCTATAGTTAGTAACCTTGTACTTACTTCCCTTCTTTAACACTGGGGTTATGTTAGCCATCTTCCAACAGTGTGGGAACTCGCCGGTTTGAATGGATGTATTAAAAATGTCTGCCAGTGGTCTACACAGGACCCACCTACACTGTTTGATGATGCTGATTGGTATTCGATCAGGTCCCGGAGATTTGTTATTGTTGAGTTGCCTTAATTGCTCACTTACTTCTGCACTAGAGATTGTGAAGGTAGATAGTGTCTCGTTTACTGTTTGAGGGACGCGCGGTAGGGGCTGCTTAGCCGGGGTGGCCGGTAGGAATGTTGTTTTGAAGTAGTCCGAGAAGAGTTGACAGCAGGTTCGTTCGTCACGTGCTACCAGACCATTGAACTCAACTTCAATTGGTGCACGCGGCGACTTGGTTTTGCCTCGAATAAACCCCCAAAGACGCTTGGGATCGGGCGCTAAAGACAAGTCTAATTTTGACAGGTACTCACGGTATCTTGACGTCTTCAGATTTTTAAAATGAGATCGTTTGACTTTATACTCTATTTCAGCGCATTGCAGACTAGACCTTTTCCACGACTTGTACGCTCTGTTTTTATCGTTTAGTGCACTTATGACATCTTTGTCGTACCACTTTGGGTACTTAGCGGGATTAACCTTGACGGTCGGGACAGACGATCGTATAGAGGTATTTAAAAAGTCGTAAAACATTTCGCATTTCTCATTGACTCCACTGGCTTGGTACATTTCGCGCCACGGGCTAATGGAGATGGCTTTACGCAGCGCCTGAATGTCTACTTTATTCCAGTTAAAAATTTGCCACTTTGTTTGTTTCTGACGAACCTCGGGCTTTGGAAATGTGATGTCACACTTGAGCGCCCTATGATCACTGGTAACAGCAGGGTCTGCGTACTGTACCATTGTAGTAATTAGAGGGTTGTCCATTAAGATCAAGTCAAGCACATTATCCGAACGCGTAGGTAATTCATTACGTTGACTGAAATTGAGCTCACTAACCATAATTTCAAAGGCCAACTCCGCAGGGGAAGGTTGAGTCTTTGTCACAAGTGTCAGATTTTCATTATTACCTGGTAAGGTCTTCCACAACACGCCAGGCAGGTTAAAATCACCGCAAAGCAGTACGCTGTCATTTACCCTCATGCTAGACTGAACTAAAGTTAAAGAGTCGTGAAGACATTCCACGAGATCTTCAGATGGCTGGGGCGGAAGATAAACACAACCAATGTAGAGGCTGGCGGTCGCACTCAGCTGGACGTCGACCCAGGCTAACTCACAGCCTGGAGTTTCCCATTCTTCGCGTCGCCGTGATGCGTACTTAGTACTAACAGCTGTTAGGACCCCACCACCACGCTTAAAGTTAGCTCCAGGCTGTTGTCGATCTCTTCTGTGCACTGTGTAATGTAAGTCGTCCAGCACTTCGCCATCAAAAATCCGAGGATGAAGCCATGTTTCAGTAATGCATAAGAAATCAAATTCATTATTGTCCGAGAAATGTAAGTTGAACGGCTTAAGTTTGCTATCAGCTATGCTCCGTGCGTTCATGTAGTACAGTGACGCGGAAGCAGGACCGGGGTTCAGCTGAATATCCCCGCATAGCGCAAGCACCACTAGAAGCAGACCTTGGGGTGACCTTGAGGGCCGCGCACACCCCCTGGGTTGTTTGCACCGCGAAATGGACTGCGCCGGCGCGCTACCACGAAACTCCCGAGAACGTTCATTGACAACAACTAACCACGTTGATATCTTCACTTTGCAGCTAACTAACAGCTCTTCTTTGAGAACAACGTTGTTCCAGAGATTAACCGACGGATCACACGTATACTGATCGTAGTTTGCTAACGCTAACGCTCGATTTACTAGTATAAAAACTAAAAAAACACGGAGCACGCGGAGCAGATGGTGTGGCCCGGGCGCCATCTCCTTAAACAAAAATGAATGCTTATTACGCAGGTTGATATTATGGATGATTATCGACTTCGTTTTATTACACAGGGGTCACAAGAGGTCATTTCTAAGTTACAAATTATTAATAAGTTCCTACTAAAAATACATTTTAAATTTTTAAATTAAGGTAACGGCGTATCAATTTAAAAAAAATGTTTTTGTCCTTATTATTAATGATTCCTACCTAACACGATAGATAGATAGATATATAGATAGATAGATAGATAGATAGATAGATAGATAGATAGATAGATAGATGGATAGATAGGTAGATAGATAGATAGATAGATAGATAGATAGATAGATAGATAGATACATAGATAGATAGATAGATAGATAGATAGATATGTTTACTCCCCACAATAAACTGCACATGACAACATTAAAATATAATTTATAAGGTTACGATATTTGACAAGTATTGTGTACCACCAGGCATTTGGGAAAACGTAAGTTCAGTAAAAATACAAATCTTAAAAAACAAAAATAAAATAAATGATAAAAGCACACATATATTAAACAAAACTGGAGGGTTTCAGACAAAGAATATTTCACAAAAATGATTAACAAAAAAATTTCCAAAAAACTCGGTCTTACCCGGCACCCCCACCAAGTCGGCATTGGAAAAAGAAAAAATATGGCATTAAACTACTAGACCTAAAAGTGTAAGGACACATTAATATTTCAGAATATGTTTTCATAAAGCTATTTTCCAGAATAGTTAAATGAGTTTTAATTTGAATACAACGATCTTATATCAACTTGCATGTCCGAGTTACAGGTCCATATCGGTAAATGGTAAACGGCAGGTAAAATGTTAAATAACAGCAAGTGTAATGGTAAAGCAGATTCCATTACATTCCTCAGGCAAACGAGCACACCTCTTTGAGTGGCAATCAGTTTTACAACAACTTTCAGAAGATTATCTGGAGCTGGTGCTAATCACACAAGTATAATTTTCCCTTCTTTATAACCCATCTCTTTGGAATAGGATTCTGGTCTACTCCTTTCCACGCATTTATTTGACTGTACATTACACGCTTACGCTGTGGTACCTATTTCGCAGCTCCTGAGTTGGTGGACGGGGCTCAGCCTTAACACAAACGTGTTCCTGACGCAGTCTTTCCCGTAAACCCCCAGCGGAGATTTTCAAGGTTTTCAGTTTTCTTTCCGCCATGCATGCTTACCACTGCCTTCTTCCCCCCTTAGGGTTGGCTACATAGCTCATACATAAAACAGATAAAATACCATATTCTTCAGCTTTGGTTGCTAATAAACCTTTGAAACAAAACCCGAGGATCAATTTATATTACGTCGTCAGCGATCTTCATGCAAACCATATCCGAAAAAGTATTTCGTTTTAAAAGTGACCTCTGACACATTTTCTCCTGTCATGAATTAATCAAGTATGGGCCACCGTGTACGAACACTGTTACTTTCGTCCACGTTGACACTAACATCTGCTACTTTGCAGATTTATAAGCTTCATAGGGATAAGTATCTTGGAATGGATCTATGTGATTAAAGAAATAAAGGATTGTTATGTTATCTTTTCGTCTCTTTCTTGTCTCTTATTCGATGAGTCAATGTGTTGCTCACTTGTCTCGTATGATATCCGAGTCGTTTTTTGCATATCTCTGTTTACATCGGTGCATTTAGGCATTACCTACCCAGAGACTGTAACCTTATCGTGGCAGGCAGATGTGTGTGCTTTGTTAATCCCGAGACCTATACCGGTGGAAGCATATGCTTCTGGTAGGATCACCCTAGCCGAACAGATCGAGGAGGGGAAGCCAGACGAAATGTAGTCCACACCCTCCCGTTTTCTCATCGCCCTCCTACTGCCCCTTTCCTCCACATCTTTCTCTTCATATTTCACCCGCTTATCGTCTCGATTAGCCAAGTTGCAAAAATATAGGACGTAAAACCCCAATAGCATCATCATTTAGGCACTGGTGAGAGAGACTTAAACTGATTGATGAAGTTTGATTGTTAATGATGAAGTCATACCTCGACCTTCTCTAAATTAAAACTCTGTACAATTATAAGATCATCTGAGCAACCTGCCCAGTATCGATCAGATCTTTGGATCACATGCGAGTCATCCTGAAAGACTTGGCATCTATCAGGATGATCCTTTTCAAGTTTGTTAATCGCTTGAAGATATAATCGCGCCCATCTCGTGTAAGCGTGCCTACTTGCTGCTTCAAGATAAGGTAACATTTCTGAAACAGTTTGCAGAAACGGCATCCTGTTTTCCGTCTGTTCAGATTTAATAAACTTTTTCATTGTGTACCATGTCCATGAATTGGAACCATTCATTGATGTTAGGGCTTTACGTCCATTCGTTTGCAAAAATAGAATAATAAGTTACAAGTCCGTTGATTTTGTAAAGGTTCTTAAAATTTTGCAATAATCTTCTGTATCTACGACAGACGCAGCTCGTTCCAAAAATCCTTCGAATATTACACCCAGCTCGTTAAGATCTACGATCGTCAACCTCCATGCTATCTACACTGTGGGTTTATTGTATGGTGGGCTGTTATATTGAAAACCTATGCAAATAGAACACCATTTCGATTTTGACTGATTTAGCACCAGCTACAGATGATCTTATGAATGTTATACGGTGTTGTAAAACTGATTGCCAGACTCAAAAAAGAGGTGTCATTAGCAGAGAATGAATAGATGATTTTCAGAATTGATCTAGAAAGCCGTGATACGCTCTATCTAAGGGTCCTTGATAGTTATGTTAAGAAGCATTTTTCATTGTTGTGCATTGTTGTCATTGAAGATCTAGAGAGCCGTAATTAGCTCTATCTAAGGGTCCTAGATTAATTCTGAAAAAGGTCTATTGCTCTTCTGCCTGCAAGGAATGCATTAGAATTAGCTATACCAATTCATATTTACCTCTGTTAACCAGTGACAGCGATATGACTACGTAGCTTGATAAGAGATCGTTGTAGTTTCAAATTATAATTCATCTAACTACTCTGGAAAATAGCTTTATGAAAACATATTCCAAAATATTGATATTGATGTGGTCTATGCATGTCTAGTTCATAGGAAGGGTACTAATCGTGAAAGGAAGGAATCATCGATGATATTCAGATATATACATATTTGAAAATTGTTATGCCGTTATATCAATTTAATTATTTAAAATTTATATTGAGTAAGATCTTGTTTATACTTTGGACTCATTGTTGACCTCTAGTGACCCCTGTATGGTAGAAGATAGTCATTGACCATAATAAGTATTAACCTGCACTTATAAGCATTCATTTGAATCCAAACTAGATTAGTTTGGGTACATTTAAAATTTTGAAGTGTTATTATAATTTTTATTTTAATTAAAGCTCCATATGCAAAATCCTAGTTGTCGGATTTTTGCAAGTTTTGACTATGTTAAAGAGGATTGTTTTTTGAAGAAAATGATACCAAAATCACTAATGTTGCAGTTTGTCCTAGGTTTGGTCGAATTTTTGTGTAAATGGCCTGGATCATCAGCTCATGACAATATTTACATACGTGAATGATCTTAAAAATTCTACTGTTTGTTTTTTTCATTCATCACCTATCCCCTGCAGGCACTGGATTAGAATTGGTCTAGATTGACTCTGCCTGTCGTAGGAGGAGACAAAACGAGGCCCACCACCTCTCCCAGTACCCCTTTTAAATCTGTGTCCTCTTATATGTCACCATTCTCTCCAAAGTGTATTTTTTTAACACGTTTCTGATTCTCCTGGTCTTTATCTTTTTGATTGAGTCTACTTATACGTATTTAGTCCATTGATAAATGGCAATAGCATATGAGTGGCCAACAATGCTTGCTGCTTTACACTAACTATTTTCGCTAAGTGACGTGGCCTCCATTCGATACTTCCATTGTTCTGTTTTTCGGGTCTCCGCTTGAAACAAGTCACTAAGCTGTGTCCTGGCTACGTTCCATACTGCTGGATTTTGTTTCTCAGGTTGTTGGCAAATATAATCTCAGCGCCTTGCATTTCTCTCAGAGAAGCTGTGGGGCACCTTGGATTGGTCAGACACATCAAGACCACCTGGTTCTTCCAGGGCTCAATAACTGATGGCTGTCTGTGACTGTAAAACGCCCAACATAGTTACCTGGCAATACTGTTATTCCACTGCTGAACATGTAGTCAATGCCCCTGATCGTCTCTGCGACCAGCCTTCTGCAATGCTTGGACATTCCATGTGATAGACATTCCATGTGACATTCCATGTGGTAGAATGGGCCCATGGTAAGTCTGAAAAATGAGACCCTGTTCTCCCCCCCCCCCCCCCCCTTCTTCTCTTTCCCACTTAAGATTTCTTCTTCTGCAATTTGCCCTGCCCTCCTAGCTTCTGGACTCTCCTTATGACGACCCCCACGATACAAGAAAAAAAAGATCTGATTCAGAAGACGCCATGTGGCCTAAGCTGTCGCGTTAGTCTTTAAATTCCAAATAATAACAATGTTTTATATTTATCTATATCCACAACAAAGGAATTGCCACTGTCTTGGCGAAAGTTATTTAACGTTGTAACTGTTACCGTCATTTTGTAAGTGCATTTTTAGTTAATATTTACGGCTATGTTCCCAAACACTGCCGCACATAATTATTCACATAGTAAATGTTGTCTATCACTCTCACTTGTTTAGGTGTCCAATTATACAAATTGAACATTGCTCCAACACTGTGGCTAGCAGTATTTTGTTGGGGGACGCTGAATAACGCCGAATGGAACAACGCCGGTTCTATCGTGTATACTGCACTTTCAAGTATAATCCTAACCCCAAAAACGTAGACCTTCTAACCTGGAACAACGCCGAATCTTTTTCGACGTCCAATGATGTATTTTAGCTTCATAAAGAGCCAGTTTACATTTACTCCTACACCGTTTACTTGTTGTGGATTGTCTTTAGTCATCGTTAGAGGATGGGTAAGTTCACGATTGTAAATGATGATTATTAAGACCCGTTTTATTTCCTTCTTTAAAACAAGCACTAGTTGCGTCACTCACATTATGTCAGTACATAAACAGCCCACTGCAATTTTTCAATTTCTGCTAGCGTGCTCTGAAACCGAGAAATATTATTTCCTTTATTGACTGTGTTGGCAGATCCTGGCGATACCATTAAAATGACAACGTCTTGAGAATTTCGACCAATTAAGATTACTAGTAATCTGTATCATTACCAACTTCTGCAACTGGGGGACCACTGTCTGCCAAGTTTAATGTTGTCTCCACTATTAGAGTGCATGCACCAGTTGTTGCATTGACAATGTTTATATCGTGAAACATTAACCGATTGGAAAACTTTTAAATAAGTCGGGCTTTATTCTGCCAATTCCGAGGAATGCGGCCGCTGACGTATTGTTAGTAGTGACATATTAGTACGCCTAGTAATATGCAATGCATGAGCGAATCTCCAAAGACAATTTCGTGTGAGGTGGTCGAGGCCATGTACGCGATGGAGAAGGACCCCCACCCCCAACCCCCCAACTATTATGTTGGTACTCTTTGCATATCACAGTTCGTGGGTGCTATTAACCGTTGATTGATGCAATAGCCTGTTCAAAATGTTTCGTTCTACTTATCATACCGTTATCATCAAATAGTGATGGTGATGGATAACAGACAAGACTTGCTCTATCGCATTTGACTGTTTATCATCATGGGGGTCGTCATAAGGAGAGTCCAGCAGAAGAAGGGCAAATTGCAGAAGAAGGAATCTTAAGTGGGACAGAGGAAAAGGGGGGGGGGAGGGGGACAGGGTCTCCTTTTTCAGACTTACCATGGGTTACTTATAATGGGCCAATCTACCACGAACCCAAAACATTTTAAATCCGTCCGTAAGTTTCAATTAACAGAAATTAAAACTTAAATGAATTCGATAATTAATTTTTTGTAGGTTGTCATCTTGACGGATTTTTATGTTCATCTTGACATCGTCAATTTGAGTATTAAAGAGTATTGGTTTAAAATTTTGGTCAAATCCGTCGAACCGTTTGACCGGTGTGTGACGAACACAATTCGCGCATGGAGAGAATGAACCATTTGAATTGATTGATACATTCGCTACGCTCATCTAATTACTTACAATTTTCCCCCTGTTTATAGAAGTTCCCAATCATATCTTTCAATAAGGATTCTTCATGTTATTTTATGTTATATGTAGCCTTCACAAAAGCATGTTTGAAGACAAAACTGTAACAGTCGCCATTTTTCAAAATGGTGACTAAAGCACATATGTGACTTTGGTCTAAGTGAAGCTCAATTACATTCTTTAGTCATCATGTGAAAAACAAGTTTATTTTAATTTGTTGTTACTGACCGATGGGCTAAGGTAACGAGTTTTGCTCTGTCCGGGGCGATGGCGGCCACGACACATGCAGATATACAATAGCTCGTATCTCAAACATTTTTTAAGTAATGTAAATAAGACTTGGCACGTGTGTTCTAGACAGAATAAGCTTATGGCTGTGCGAGTCGCGCGCGGAGACCAGCGATGCGCCAACACAACTTCGTGTTTACCATTTGTTTTTGTGCTCCAAAGAAATGGTATGTGGCCGACGATATGATCATTCTTCAGAGATATTAATGCTCTTTATTATGGATATTATAGTTTTTCGTTACAAAAATCCATGTTTAACGTGTCGTCAATTAATTTGCACGGTGTGTTCGGTCCATTTTAGTTTTTTGACAACAGGTTTAATATTTTTGAATGTTCAGAGTTGCAAAACATAACGAATGTAGGCGAGTGACTTCTTCGGGTTATAACATGTTTTCTATGTTGATAACTTATTTAGTCTTTTTTAAAACGAGTGGCAACTGTTTGTGCGTAACTGTGCGTAACGATGTGGAGAGTGTCTCCGCGCGGTGGCAGTTTCATGAAGCTCAACTCCGCGAGCGGAGCGGGAGACAAGATTCGAGCGAGAGGCATCACTGGCAGGTGGTGGAATGGCATGCCAGACGTAGGGGTAGGAAGGTGTGTCCTCGAGGCATACACTAGTCTATGCGAGGATGTTTTGTCATACCGCACAATAACAACAGACAGACTTCCTGGCAGACAGACCAAGATACGAACCGTATAAATAGGCTTGACCCGGAACTAATTGGTACATAATTTTTTTGATCAGAAGTTGTTACTTATGTATATCTACATGCACATTCGAAACTCTACCGCTGTCCGACACCCCTGATTAGCGTAATTAATAAAAATGTAAAAATTAATTAATGCTCATATTGATTATTTTTTAAGATTATTGGTTATTTATATTTTTGCCACATCAAGCAATTAATTTTGTTATTTAAAAAATTACTTACATCAATATAAGTACTCCGGTAATCATTATTTAATTATCATTAATTATAATAACAATTTCAATTAAATGCTTCCCGTGTAAAATTGGTACTATTGAATATTGTTTTGACAGTTTTAAATATAAGAATAATAACATACAAAACATGTGTAGAAACTTTACTGCAATCAAAATATTATTTATATGATAAATCAGCATAAATAATAATTGATTATCACGTTGATAACTGACATTTGTACAAATTTGAACATATGCAATATGTTATGCAATATGGTATCAAAAGAAAGCTTCTGATACGTCGATTTTAATATTGGTACTCTCAGGGTCATTCGAACACATTTCCAAAGTTTTTATAGGGGGGCAGAAAGAATGGGAGGGGGGGGGGGGATAAATGAAGAATATCTTCAAACGTATCAAACGAAAGCTATTACGTGGTTATTAGTAGAAATACTTTTAGAGTGATGAAATTCGATATAGCCTACCCTAGTGTTGGGCTAATAGAGGGAGGGGGGGTGGGGGGGGGGGGGGCGGTAAACAGTGTTCTCATTTCCCATTTTTACGTCTGATTTTTTACACTGATTCCACTTTTTAGAGATGGGGTCCGATTACTCTGATACAAAACTCCAGGCTCAAATATCAGAATTTAACAAAATGGGTACTGTCATTACCACGTAGTTTTTTTTTAACTAAGTACCTAAGCAAAACAGTATAATGCAAAGATTGTGCAAGTGTAACCAAACGAAGTTTTAGTTGATGACTATTTGACGAATACAGTGATTGCATTTATTATTACAACGGAATATTAACTCAACTTAATTCCTATGTAAACGAGATTGTTACGTTTCACTTCTTGTCAACCACGTACAAAAATTAAAGCCGCGAACGTTGATGGAGATACAATCGAAGTTGATCATTTGTTGCTTTTCCAACAACTCTTGAGTGTCCTTCGAAAGTCATCAGAGGATGATTTAGACGCATCGCATACTTTGGTCCAGAGACATATCTTATGAAGGGTTATAGTATGTGAAGTGCATGAAAAGCAAATATCATATTACAATTACTGTAGTATTTGATGGCTACGACAATGGGTCATCAACTAACGAAATATTAATAATTTTCAAACACCAACGAACAGGCGTTTAGAACGGATGCAGTTTCTTGAAGTTGCATCGTAATTTAGAGCAGACCACTTTACAATTACATCGTAGAATTTGAACAAATATGTAGTGGGACTGGTGGCTTGTCAGTTGGTACAGGAAAAATTGTTTTTTGATAGAGCAGAGCACATCAAAACTTCAACAAGCCAAAAGTTTAATAATAATACATTCACAATGTGATAAAGAGACGCTAATGATATAAGTGGTCGAGTCTCACGCTGAATACTGTTTTAGCAGTTATTAATTTATGTGTAAACTTCTGTCATGGCTTACCATTTTCCAACAGGCCAATTGCTTTTTCACTGCATTCAAGAATCTCTGTGTTAGGAGATGTGGGATTATTGGAAATATGTGAATTTAAAAAAAATCTTATGCAAATGTCTTGAATAGCAAAGCTTAATCCATTCTACACATTCTTGAAGTAGTGTCACTTCCACTTATTACGCGAATGAATTATTAACCCAGCTTGGTTTTTATGTAACGCATATAATTATTCCATATTTTCTGTTTGGTGGCACCCAGCTTTCAACTCCGATTTCAAGATAAGATCATAAACAGGATTTTCGTGATTGAAGAAATACATACAATTACTAGCAAATCTGAATCATCACTAGTGAGGGTGCTGTTTTCATGGTTATTTGACTTTACTGTTGTAATAACAATTAACACATCGGCGTTATCTTGAGCTTAAAGTACTGTGATGTAAAAAGCTTAGTAAAATCTTCATTTTTTTTATCATTCTATTGAGAGTTGTTCTATGTTTTATATTGACTAACAATGACATATTTTACTCGTATACTTGATTGTATTCTATCTGTTACCACCATTCCGTTTCACATATGTGACGCCTTTGGTGATTGCTCTCTATCGTAGCTACCAAATGCTTGGTCTTATGATATTTGCATCTGATGTCCTTTACATGCTTATATATTACACAAAGGTTTTAGAAGCTAGACTATCGAGTCTAAGCCAGTATATACGATGCAGTAAATCCTATCTATCAATCACAAAACAATTGCGTTAATCTTATTAACATACAAGACTCTATGAGTGTCAAATCCGACCCAAAATTGACTTATGGAGGACGCTCTTTACCCCCCCCCCCCTTTTAGCCAAACACTAGGGTAGATTGTTTTTTATCACTCTAAAAATATTTGTACTAGCAATACAAAACATATTTAGCTTTCGTTTGATTTTGATACGTTTGACGATATTGCTTATTTATCCCCCCTCCCCCTCCTTCTTTTTACCCCCCAAAAAAACTTGGGAAATGTGTTTGAATGACTCTGAGAGTACCGATTTTAAAATCAGCGTATCAGCAGCTTTCTTTTTATACCCATTTTTGTCTATGTTCAAATATGTAACTATATCAGTTTTAATGAAATAATTATTAATTATGCTGATTTATCACACAAATAATATTTTGATTGCAGTAAAGTTACTACACTAGTTTTATATGTTATTATTCTTATTTTTAAAACTGACAAAACTATATTCAATCGCACCAACTTTACACGGGAAGCATTTAATTGAAATTGCTATTATAATTAATAGTAATTCATTAATGACTACGGGAATACTTATATTGTTATAGGCCTAAGTAATTTTTTTAAATTTCAAAATAGATTGTTTGATGTGGTGAAAATATAACTTCTCAAAAATCTTCAAAAATAACCATAACATGAGCATTTATTAGTTTTAACATTTTAATTAATTATGCTAACTAAGGGTATCGAACAGCAATTAAGTTTCTTATGCGCATGTAGGTACACATAAGTAACAACTTCTGATCAAAAAAAAATTCTGTACCAATTAGTTCCGGGTCCAACTGCTCGTTGCTTGGACTAAAAGCCAAGCCAGAACCGATGCTGTGGAGGCCTGCACGGACCTACTTCTAAAGCCCCGGCCCCGGCATAATGGCGAGCCCTGCCTGACCGGGGCCCTTAGTGAGTAATCTAATCAAAAACTGGGCATGGCTCGAGCCCGGATGAAGGTAAATTGACCCGTATCAGCCCGGTCACCTGCCAATATTAGCCCGCTCAACTGCCAACAAGACAAAATAGACACATATTATAAAAGCCCGAAAATGCTAGATTTGATTATAGTCTATAATCGTAGGCACGAACCCGCCAAAATAATAATATTATCAGTGGCCAAGCCGGATCCTGCGCAGGGCTCTACCAGTCAGTACAGTTCTCTTCCTGAGTTGAGAGAGAGCATGCAATAGAATACGTTGTAAATATCATGTTTCGTATTGTATTCGCAAGTGGCTAGTTCCAAGAAACGGTTCGTCACAGTGTCTGGCGGGGTAGTAAAGCCATTAGAAGGACTATCAATAGGATGCCAGCCTCTCTCAACTCGGCTGACTCAAACCCACCCTGCGGCAGTATGAAGTGTCACCACGAACAAGCCGAGAGAGCGTGGAAGAAACGGACGTAGCTTCGCCTTCGACGTCCAACCTCAGACTGAACACAATACCTCCCGGTAGCAGGTATAAAACCGAGAACCTTTTTGGCGACGCTGCCCGTTAATGTTTTGTATGAACACAAGTTATGGATACGATATTACTTTTATCGCAAATCATCAAAATACAAATATCCACTTATGCGGTGGATCACTTAATTACTTCCTTCTATTGTAATATGATAATTAACTAAAATTCCATACATTATTATTATTGATCATAATATTATCTTTCATTTGACACCAATCACGTAATTTTATGTTACATAGAGCACTCACAACAACAAGTGATTTAATAGAATACTGTAATCGCCGACATTTTCCAAGATGGCGGTTAACGCACGTAGCGGATTTTGGCAGACCCGAAGTATGTTATATAAAATAAAATTTGTAAGCGACCCTGAAAAAATCAGCTTTCTCCTAATTTTGTCCGGGTTAAAACCTAAAATTCCTCCTCTAATATTGTCAGTGTCTTCATATTTTGGCCACTAATGCAGAAAGATAAGCTGAATCATAATATGTAACAAGAAATATACAAATCGATATTACATGCTTAGATATTTGCGATTTAAAAACTTCAGACTCCCTTCTTTTAACATAGAGAAATGGTAAAAACCTACGTTTTTGAATCTATAAAGAACAGTTAAACCTGCCAAAATATTGTTAGTTTTACAATTTTCTTATCATCGAACAGCCAGTGTTCTATAGAATGCAGTGAAAGCATAAAAAACTCGTTTATCCAGACTACTTTTTGAGTTATTTAAACTTAAAGTGGGACTTGAGCCGGAAAATCTGGCAACGCTGTACGTGTACATGTGAGCTGTCTCCGCGGTCCGCGCTCCGCCCCGCTAGCAGATATTGTATTAATATCGTAATACCTAGGTATATTCAGTTTAAAAATGATCAATTAAATTAAGTTATGGATAAGTGAAGTACAATAAACTATAAAAAAAAGCAATAATTCCATTTCTTAGTAGGCCTGGGGTCCTAGGCCAACAAACGGCCAAATGAGTAGACTATTAAGCTCTCCAAACTTCAGCCGCCACTGTGGCACGGCGACTGCGTCCGCGCTTAGTACCAAGAAATCCGGGGTTTGATACCAGACATACCCGGTTTTTTTTTCGCTCTTATAATCTTAAGTGTTTGCACTTATAATACACATGAATTAAATATTTTTTACTTAAAATGAAATGTCGGGTTTTTGGTCCGGTTTTTGTCTAGCATGTTTTGTAGGCCTAGCATCTTGGGCCTTATAACGAACGTATAATGCTGTAATTATTCTTTGTTTAATAATTAACATGTATTGCTAGTGTATTGTGTTGCCATTTGGACATGTATAATATCTGCATCAGCAATAATGGCAATAACTAATAATAATTGACGTAATAATAAGGCGACGAAGACGAAGTAATTACCTTGCAATTTTGACAATACATTTGTTCCATTTCAAATGACTGGCTCGAAACCACGCCCATCTTTATAACGATGCTTCTAATTGGCTAAAAAGCCGAGACATTCTGGTCCTCGAGCCGCTAGTGACGGAATACTACGTTAGTTTCAATGAACCCTTCCGAAAGTCGGAAACAAAACTCGAGACTACGAAAATTCGGAATTGCCATTCCATGCATGGAATCAAAACGTCGAAAATTGCGTTTCCACGTGGAATTCAAGACTCACCCCCCTGTTAAGAAAATTATTTTTCTTAATTTGAAATTGCATAAGAAAATCCAGATTCTGAAAATCCAACTATTTTTGTAGGGCCGATTATTCCCTACATAAGTATTGAAAGAAGACTCACCCAACTGCACTTAGAAATATAAGTGTGGGAAGTGTGGCAGGAGATATTGCTAAGTAACACACACGATTTTATGCTATGGACACTTCCTACTTTAATGACCGCAACATAAGATTTTTAAACAAGAGCTAGCACATCGGCTACTAAAAACACCAGATTAAAGTTAAAAACTGGCCTACAGGCCATTTAAAATGTATTCTTTTTGCTAGAAATCAGTGTACTTACAAGCAACAACTGCCTATTTGTGAGAAAAACACAAGTCCTTACTTCCACTAACACCAGGTAATCTGCTTCCTGTCGACTACTGCATGGGTGGGTTCACTTCAAATGAAAATTAGCAGCATAACATTTTTCAATTACAAAAATATACTGTATATCATCAATCAATTGTTGTACAGTATATTCATGATAAAATGTTATGTTTATGCTATGCTTTACCATTCGAAGATAGCATTTAAAAGGGACAAATTTAACACATTCAAATTATATACACATTTTTACACATAAACTGGACACTTGCAGGGAAATTAGCAGCATAACATTTTACCATCATCAATATACTGTAGGCCCTACAACAATTCATAGATAGCAGTTTACAGGGGAAAATTCAACACATTCGAATTATGTACACATATTTTTAAACATGGACTGGACACAAGTGTGCAAGGAAATAAGCAGCATAACATCTTATCATCATGAATATACTGTACAACAATTCATAGATATCATTTGAAAGAGAAAAATTGAAAACATTCAAACTCATCATCATCAGCAGCATCATTATTATTCATCACCGTTTCCCTCTTCTGGCAGGGTCAGCTTGGGTTTCACCGTTTCCTGCTTCTGGCAGGGTCAGCTTGGGTTTCACCGTTTCCTGCTTCTGGCAGGGTCAGCTTGGGTTTCACCGTTTCCTGCTTCTGGCACGGTCAGCTTGGGTTTCACCGTTTCCTGCTTCTGGCACGGTCAGCTTGGGTTTGTTTCCTGCTTCTGGCAGGGTCAGCTTGGGTTTGTTTCCTGCTTCTGGCAGGGTCAGCTTGGGTTTCACCGTTTCCTGCTTCTGGCACGGTCAGCTTGGGTTTCACCGTTTCCTGCTTCTGGCAGGGTCAGCTTGGGTTTCACCGTTTCCTGCTTCTGGCAGGGTAAGCTTGGGTTTCACCGTTTCCTGCTTCTGGCAGGGTCAGCTTGGGTTTCACCGTTTCCTGCTTCTGGCACGGTCAGCTTGGGTTTCACCGTTTCCTGCTTCTGGCAGGGTCAGCTTGGGTTTCACCGTTTCCTGCTTCTGGCAGGGTCAGCTTGGGTTTCACCGTTTCCCTCTTCTGGCAGGGTCAGCTTGGGTTTCACCGTTTCCTGCTTCTGGCAGGGTCAGCTTGGGTTTCACCGTTTCCTGCTTCTGGCACGGTCAGCTTGGGTTTTACCGTTTCCTGCTTCTGGCACGGTCAGCTTGGGTTTCACCGTTTCCTGCTTCTGGCACGGTCAGCTTGGGTTTCACCGTTTCCTGCTTCTGGCACGGTCAGCTTGGGTTTCACCGTTTCCTGCTTCTGGCACGGTCAGCTTGGGTTTCACCGTTTCCTGCTTCTGGCACGGTCAGCTTGGGTTTCACCGTTTCCTGCTTCTGGCACGGTCAGCTTGGGTTTCACCGTTTCCTGCTTCTGGCACGGTCAGCTTGGGTTTCACCGTTTCCTGCTTCTGGCAGGGTCAGCTTGGGTTTTACCGTTTCCTGCTTCTGGCACGGTCAGCTTGGGTTTCACCGTTTCCTGCTTCTGGCAGGGTCAGCTTAAGTTTCAACGTTTCCCTATTCTGGCAGGGTCAGCTTGGGTTTCACCGTTTCCTGCTTCTGGCAGGGTCAGCTTGGGTTTCACCGTTTCCTGCTTCTGGCAGGGTAAGCTTGGGTTTCACCGTTTCCTGCTTCTGGCAGGGTAAGCTTGGGTTTCACCGTTTCCTGCTTCTGGCAGGGTAAGCTTGGGTTTCACCGTTTCCTGCTTCTGGCACGGTCAGCTTGGGTTTCACCGTTTCCTGCTTCTGGCACGGTCAGCTTGGGTTTCACCGTTTCCTGCTTCTGGCACGGTCAGCTTGGGTTTCACCGTTTCCTGCTTCTGGCACGGTCAGCTTGGGTTTCACCGTTTCCTGCTTCTGGCAGGGTCAGCTTGTGTTTCACCGTTTCCTGCTTCTGGCAGGGTCAGCTTGTGTTTCACCGTTTCCTGCTTCTGGCAGGGTAAGCTTGGGTTTCACCGTTTCCTGCTTCTGGCAGGGTCAGCTTGGGTTTCACCGTTTCCTGCTTCTGGCAGGGTCAGCTTGGGTTTCACCGTTTCCTGCTTCTGGCACGGTCAGCTTGGGTTTCACCGTTTCCTGCTTCTGGCACGGTCAGCTTGGGTTTCACCGTTTCCTGCTTCTGGCAGGGTCAGCTTGTGTTTCACCGTTTCCTGCTTCTGGCAGGGTCAGCTTGGGTTTCACCGTTTCCTGCTTCTGGCAGGGTCAGCTTGGGTTTCACCGTTTCCTGCTTCTGGCAGGGTAAGCTTGGGTTTCACCGTTTCCTGCTTCTGGCAGGGTCAGCTTGGGTTTCACCGTTTCCTGCTTCTGGCAGGGTCAGCTTAAGTTTCAACGTTTCCCTATTCTGGCAGGGTCAGCTTGGGTTTCCCAACCAAATTTGTGCACCTCTTTCTTTTTTCCCATAATCGTACTTCCACTACTCCCCGTTCTCTCCTCTCTTCTGTAAGTCTTCAGCAATCTTTTCCTTCCATCTCTTCCTACTATTGAAACTATTATCCATATTACATTTATTATTTATAGTTTTTACACATGTACTGGACACTTACAAGGAAAGAAGCAGCATAACATTTATCATTATGAATATACTGTACAACAATAAACAAAATAACTTAAACGCAAAGACAAAAATTCGACATGTATGAATTGTGTTCGCTTGCATGAGTGTTGTTTGAAAAACAAGAGAACATTATTTATAACCTTCTTATTTTTTGTAACTTGAGGGCGATTGTTACAATTTTGAGTAAACAGTATTCTAACACCATCTTCTCCATTGAGATTAATAGCTTGTTCAATGTCTTTAAGGCTGATGCCAGCTGACGCAATCTTTTTCACCATGGCCCCACTTAGGCCTACATAGTCTTTTAATGGCTGCAAGGTATCAGTATTCCTTTTGCAGTCAGCAGCTTTACGTTTTTTATCCATTTGCTCATATATGGACTGACAATTTTCTTTTTTCGATCACATCTGTTATTGCCAGCTTATCAATTATGTTTTTTAAGGTTCTAACGTCACCTATTGCATTATGTGCACCGGCTCCTGACATGTCCCATGCAGATAAGTGATCTGCAATTGTTCCCTGCTTATAGTTAACCATACTTGGCAAAACTTTCTCCACCAATTTTAAAGTGTAACTTGAACCGTACCCAATTTTTAAAAAATCATTACGCAAATTACATTCTGAGATTTCTTCTAATGTTAATCTCATATCAAATGCAACATTGTCCCCCACTAAAATGAACGGATTTTCAAACTTTAAAAGGAACTCAATCAGTCCTGTCCATGCTTCTTGCTTGGTGACAGTAGATACTGGTCTGTTATTTAGGTTTAAACTCCCACGCTGTATACTTTCGAGACTCGCTTTGGAATGTAAGGTGTTATCATATAAGCTGAGTATATATCATCGTCAACATATGCAGTTATTTGCATCACATGTGAATTACTGGTAAGTCCTGAAGTTTCTATGTCGTAGTAGGCCAGCTTGAAGTTACTCATATCGCTACCATCATCTATAAGCATAGACAAGTCTGTCATAACAAGAAGTTCTTCCACAACAGGAACCATCATGTCCATCCCGGACTCGTATGACAACCCTTCTTTATGTTGTTTGCAATTGTCATTAGCGGTTCTTTGTGATTGTAAAAGCAGGCGTCTTTTTTTTGTTTCTATTAAAGGTGCTCGTGCTTTATCTTTCTTTCGTTTGTTGTCCAACCAATCCCTGTAAGAACTTGTGTGGGATCCCGGCGACAGCTTCAGCTTTTTGTTGACACTTTCCACATAGGAAGAACCAATGTTCACTTGGCCTACTGCTGCCGACACTGTAGTCATTAGACTCACTGCTACTGTAGAATTTTGCCTTAGGTTTTTACAGGAGATAGCCGAATTTAAAGCCTCGTTTGACTGTGTGGAAGCACAAGGGGCGATTATCTCTGAATTATTAGCAAACCTTGAAAACAAGTCAGTTACATTTTTAAACAAATCGTCTTCACTTAAAGTTTTACCATTTGGAAGAGACGAATGTACAGCATTGGGATTTTCTTTCATTTTACATCATTCCCCACAGTCAGAGTGCTGGCCAAATGTCTGGAGGGGAATGTTGAAAACAGCTTTTGCCAGTTCCACTGCATTGTTTTTGTTTTAGACTACCGCATAACCAAAACAACGCACAAGATATTTTATAACTGGGCCAGTCAGTGCTCTGAACCCTTTCCCTTTTAGACAATAAAGTCCATTTGTAACTCCTTTTTTACAATTATTGATATCAGACCATTTCATTATGTGAACCTCGGTGCTCTCTTTACGTAATGCGGCCATGTTGGAAGCGTCGTCTTCACCTACCAAAACTTGCACTGATAAGTTTGCTTCTTCCAAAATGGCACTCTTCATCACAAGTTGTACGGCTATGTCTGGTTCTATGGCTCTGGCACTTCCATGCCAATTCAGTCGGCAGTCGTGCTTGTCTTGGGGCAAGGTCTACTGGATTTACTCCTAGCGGAGTAATTGCGAAGCGCAAAGTAAGGTCATTGAATGAGATCCAAAATCGCCATTTTAGATCCAACTACAAAAATCGCATTATTATTTAAATAATCCTCACCAATAATGTGAATTTACGCGTAAAGTATTACAAAATATATATATATATATAGAATGTGAAGACAAAATCTTATTACCGATTGTTATTTTGTCCTTTTGGCCCATAATTTGTTTTGACAGATCAATTCATTTGTTTTTCTGAATGATTCTCCCATTTGAATAACATGGGATTTTTAACATTATGGAAATAGGTTAGATGACCTTACTTCGCGCGCGCTACAAGCGATCTAGTGGACCTTGGTCTTGGGGTACACATAGACGACACTTCTTGCAGCGAGTTGCAAAGTCTATTACTTCGTTTGTATGGTAGCCCATAATAGCACCATGACCTAAAGAGAAAAAAATACATTTTACTATTCAATAAGTGGCAAGGGTATTTCCCCACTTCTTTAGACTTTTGTTCAATTTTCTCTCTTTCCATAACTTAGGCCTAGTACTAATTTTATTAACTGTTATTTTATTTGTTCATTTTGTTTTGTATTATTATATGGTTCACGCCCCTACCATATTGGTTACCGGGTAGCCTAGAGTTGCATTTATTATCCTCGTTTCTAAATCAGTGAAATCGTAGAGACTTCGGGTTTCTGGCGTTCGACGTCTTGGGTGTATGAGCACATTCCCCATTCGTGATAGCCCACCTGGATAGAAACTAATGGCTTACTTGAACTAATTCGACAGCTACTTAGGTAGTATGAATTATGCTGACCCCCCCCCTCCCCCCTAATATTCCTTCTTGACATGACCGTCACCTTGACATCTCACACAGGTAGAGGCGTCTTTTTCATCTCTGTTTACTCTCACACCTGCCTTGCTCGTTGCTGTTCTGACCCAGTTGGCAACAATACGGCATTCGCCACTGTAAGATTCTTAATGTTCATATAACATCAACTAATTGAGATGTATTAATCTTAATACGAATTAATTATTTATTTATCATATCGTGTATTGTCTTTCATAATTGTGTAAATAAATAGATAATGAATACAACATAGAAATATATCACACGATTGTTGATGTGTTCGCCAATACATATATAAAATACATGCACCATAAATCCAGCTGACTTTTTCTAGCGTATAATGTTGATGTTTGTATTGATAGATTTCAATATGGTGTTAATTGCTTCTATTTATGCTCTTGTGTAAATAGACAGACAGGTTTTCTTTTCGGCTCACAAGTTTCGCTGTACATTTCGAAATCCATCCCACCTGGGCCTGGGTTAGAATAATTCCTATGGTGGCTACATCGTAAAGACTAAGGTAAATCGTATTCGTCCATCGTGTTTCCATGGACTCATGACTCGGCAACGATCTGTGTCTAGGCCCTGGACGTAGTGGGCTAGCCCACGCCCAAGGATTAGAGAATCATAATGCATTGTGGGTCCTAGGCGTTTGACAGGTGTTATGTACTCTACTAGGATAAGGACAACTTATCTCCCACCTTAACTAGCGGTGTGTTTTTATACATATTAAACTTGAACCGAATATGTACTGAAAGTTTACGTTCAGTCATCGTTTTAACACGAACGGTGGTTGACTCACTGACAGTCAAAACACTCATGAGACTCCCTCCCATGCGCATGGGCTGCTGTGCATTATGGGACATAAGTCCACCGCCATCTTCATGCTGAACAATCAACCACTCTTTACAGAATACTTGGTCCTGACACGTGGTTCTCGAGAACTAATATATAGACTTACTCTAAGTTTAGTAATACGTTTTTTTGTACCTTCTCAATCATGATAGTTTTGAATGTAAAGTGTTAAGTCGAATTATATAATAAATTAATATCACCTATTTGTGTTTATAATGACCCGTCTGGCCCCGGGGTAGAATAGGGCCAGGGTGACTCTGCCAGTCGTAAGAGGCGACGAAAGGAGATTCGGTCCCTTTCCCCCCACTGCCCCACTGATAATTGCTCCCCCCTCTTGGCCCAACCCTCCGTTGCTGACTTGCTGGACTTCGCTTATGTGTGTGTGTGTGTGTGTGTGTGGTAAAGTAAAAACGCTTATTGCTTCTTCGCGTTTTTTAGCCTTTTTTCTTCCATTTTCAGTTAAAGTGTAAATATGATTCTTATAGCTATAGTGTCCAAGCTATATTTCTCAAGCAGGCGTCCATTGTAGGATTTCCAAAAATGTCCTTATTTTTGGTCTTTGGTTTCTTGTTTCGCTTGGCTTCAGTGGTTGATCGTGTGCAACAAACGCTTCGGAAATCACCGCCCCATTTAATGGGGCAGGCGTAGCTGACGTCTGGGTAATACTAGTTTTGATAACTAGAGAAATCGTAAGGCTCAAAGACTTAGACGATCGTAGACGCTATCGTAGACGCTATCGTAGACGCTATCGTAGATGCTATCGTAGACGCCATCGTAGATGCTATCGTAGACGCTATCGTAGACGCCATCGTAGACGCTATCGTAGACGCCATCGTAGACGCTATCGTAGACGCTATCGTAGACGCTATCGTAGACGCCATCGTAAGCGTGATCGTAGACGCCATCGTAGAGGCTACTGTAGACGCCATCGTAGACGCCATCGTAGATGCTATCGTAGACGCCATCGTAGACTCTCTCGTCTCCGGGTGGATCTCACGCTTCGGGACGCCCCTACGGATCACCTCCGACCAAGGTCACCAATTTGAGTCGTGTTTTCTGTGATCCCGGCCAAAACAAACTGGCTGTCGATTTGCGCAAACCAAAGCACCGGATCGTCTTGCCAAAATGGCGGGACACGCATGCTCACACGAGCAACTGTATCGGTGGCTGCCGTGACCACGGGATCTGTCATTGCGAAAACACAATTATGAACGTACAAAAAATAATGTTCCAAGTAAATCTCTTGGCCTAGTACTCACACACAAAATACTCGAACACGCGTTTGTGGGGTCACCAGATCGGTCGGTAGCTCGTACGGATGAAAATGTCGCTGCGTGTTCATATCACGTCGGGGTCACCACTGTAGTGCGTGCAAGTAGGAGACGAGAGATGTAATGTATGTTATTTATTAATTAATTACATGTACAAAATCAAATAGTAGAACATGGCCTTGTCCATCTCCAGTCCAGCCAGATGAAACTCTACAATGATCCTCCAAAACGATTGTTGTCGACAAAAGAAAGCAGGATCCATGGAAGGCTGTGAGCAACGAAAAGCTGTAGCAGGCGTACTGTCAGACACGTAAATGAAGGCTGTGGAATCCCCCACAAATTATAGCGTTTGTGTGAGTTACTGTACGAACTCTGGTTTGTCTGTCTCGAGTACAATTTGTAGTCAGTACGGCTGGTTCTCTGCTGGATCTCCGCTGGCATATCACTATCTTTGCTGGTCTTTGTTAGAGTTTGATACACGTTGTTAAACAAGATAATAATTGTAGGTCACTCCTTGATGGATGGGTGGATGTTTTTATGGCCATGGTTAGGCCTTGCAACGGGATTGGGTACTCTTTTAGTTGTGAACGTATCAAATTTGGTCAGCTGTGGCAGTAGTGGCTTTATCATTCATTAATCATTAGTAATACAACTATTTATTTACGTCGTAATTTTTTCTTGAACTTTATGAAACATAATCTGTAACATATTAAAATGAAGGATTAAGAATTCAATTAAGAATTATTTAGTAACACACTGTGAAGGAGCATGGTCTCGTGGACTCTGATAAATGACCCACATAACGTCTATAAAGCTCATGGTTTAACGACTAATGTGTTTGGATTGGTTTGGGATTATTTGAGTGTTATTTATCATGGCTTCACTGAAGAGTGTGTGATGTGGTAAATATATCATTAAGAAAACAATTAAATGTGAAATAATAAGATAAATGCATAAATATCATCTCGGTGGAGTCTGACGAGGGCTGTGTTGCTGGTATCTGCTGCCATCTAATGCGCAGACGCTGCCGGCAGACCTTATTGCTGTACTTGATCATTGTTGAGGGCAGCGCTTCAACCTGATGTTATTACGTACTTGTGAATTCTTGAATAATGTCAGTACGCCATTCTTGGTAGAACGGGTGCCCCCGCCCTTTTCTATCTGGGCTAGACGTGGTACTTGATACGCTGGGGACTCAGGACGTGCCTGAATACCATTCTTGATTTCATTCTTCTTCTTAGTCGTGTCTTTGAACTTGTTCTTATTCCCGCTCTAGTTGAATGTATTCGGACGAGAGCCGGACATACTTGATTTAAGAAGGGTTAGGGTCGTAACGCGTAATCAGATCCCTTTTTTTTTAAATCAACATATATAACCAAAATGTAAGATCAAATATGCATTGTATTTAATAATAATTACATTGTAGTAACTTTTGAAGGCCACAGGCTTTAAATACTTACCAATTAACTGAGGTATGTTCAGACCCATCGTCCACCATCTTCCGGAATGAAATCTAGTGTGCACTTTTGATTCCCGTTCTTATTCTTATTCTTATGACGTAGTCACGCCGCGCGGCAGTATTTGGACAGTACTAGATACGTCACGGATGACTGATGACGTAAAACCAAGAATGAGAGTAGGAAGGAACGTCGTTTTGGTACTATTCCTCAGTCTCTTAAAAGGCAGCCGTCTGCTCGTTCCCCTACGTTTACACCAGGAAACATTGGTCCATAATGCATCTGTATCGCCTCATCTTCTACTGCAGTGAGTAGATTGTTGGATACCATCAATCCATCCATCACTATCAGCTATTTCCCCCATGCTCGGGCTGTCTCCATTCTAAAGCCAGAGATATTATCCCATCTGTACTGAGATGTTATATATCTACTTGTCGAGTATCCATTAACCACCAATCAACGAACTCTTGGCAATTCCCATTCATGGTCCATGTTGACTCGTCATCAGGGTCATGATAACTTTTCTATTGTATCTTCTCTTTCTCCTATCTTAATCCCATATTTCCCTTGATAAATCACTTCATGAATCGTTGTTATGATTTATATTTTAGACTCATTTCCGACCATTCGTTTTGTTCATCAACTGCCGCCAAGCTTGCATGTATTCTCAATATTTTTCGAGTTGCCATGTGTGTCGCTAGTTTGGTGGCTATACCAAACCAATGTTCGATCTACATTCATTCGATGCAGTTGTCAAGGTTACTGTCGTCTTATCATTCTTTGTCTCACTTGTTCCCCGTCTGGGTCCGAGGTAGAATTTTACCCAGGGTGACTCTCCCTACCATAAGAGCCGAATAAATGAAGTCCTTCTTTCTCTAGAGCTCCCTCCCCCCCCTTCACTCCTTTATCAGCATTGCATATTAGCCTACCAACTTGGCGCTTTCCTCTACCACCCCTGATGTTAAATGACCTAGTTTTTGAGTTTGACATTAAACACTACCCCATTAAACTTTCTCTCTTTATAAAACCTGGGACCTTTTCGCCTCCTCATCCTATATTTAGTGACCCATTGGTTTGGGACATTGGTTATTGTAATTATTTGCAACAGGCGGACTGATTTATTGTCCTGCTGTCATCCGGCTCAGTCTCCTCACCTCACGCCTTTATCACTGTAGCCATCATCATGTATATATGGACAGTGGCTTTTTTTAATTTACGCCCTTGGTGAGTTTTTTTTAGTTTTTACATGACCGTAGTTACTCTTCGTGTGGTGTTTTATTTAAAAAAAAATCCACTTAATAATTTAAGTATTCAATTTATTGGCGGGGTTTGCACTTTATTGACGTCTACTGTCTTACCGTAGACGATTACTTTGTTTTAAGTGATCTGTCTACTTAAACAAAACATTTCAATGAATAACTTAACCAGCTTCTGCTTCTGCCCGTAAACTTAGGCCTAATTCGTCGCCATTTGGATGAGAACAGTGATGATATATAAGATACGTTAA
Organism: Isoperla grammatica; assembly: GCA_945910005.1. Classification (NCBI taxonomy): domain Eukaryota; kingdom Metazoa; phylum Arthropoda; class Insecta; order Plecoptera; family Perlodidae; genus Isoperla; species Isoperla grammatica. The sequence continues at coordinate 38,099,260 of OX246745.1, forward strand.
GACTGGTTGGTCATTGTTTACAAAGAGCCAAAACCCCTTCTCGCAATGTAGTGTCTTCACTCTTGGGTTGTGTATTATGTGGTGATTGAGGGCTGAGTCGATATCTCTAGCTAGATTGACCACGAACCTTATGTGGGCTGCCCAGACCTTGTGGGGTGGGGTTCTCTATATCTTAACCCATCACACATGTGTTTGTGATTGTCTGTACTTCTGCTTAACGTCAGTTATAATAACTCATATTATATTAAGAATATGTTTTAAACTAAAATGAATGTGACTTGCTGTTGGAAATGTATTTCAATCATGAAACTAAAGCTTAAAAGCAACAAGTGTATCTTAATTTTGAAAATCAAGGTGACCAGTTTCACTTTTACACATGCTTCCAACAATATTTAAAACATTTTCTTGATAGAAAGGTAGAAATACCTAGCTCACAACATGGCTATCGAATGAACAAATCAATAACAACAGCACCAATAGAATTTGAAGATGTTGTTCTAAAAATCGTTGAACAATGGTTAATATATAATCGGAACCTTTTGTGACTTGAGTTAGACTTTTGACTTTGCTCACCAGGGGATCCTCCTGAAAATAAAAATAAAAAATAGAAGAAGAATAATATTCGATTTTTTCAAATTCCTCTTTTTAACCATTAACCATATAAACATTTAACGTACTATAACATTTAAATATAGAATATAAATAAACAACACAGGCCACTAGATGGTATGAGGAGTAGAAAATCGAATCTGGTATTACGAACTAGGAGACAATAGAATATCTCCGTCCCGTCCATCTTGGTTTGGTTGTTTTCGAGGTCGTGACAGGATTTTTTCCGGGAATGCTGCCAAAAATATTTGGGCTCGTCTCTGCGTCTTCATCACTGCTGCTTTCTTGAGCTTCATCTTGGATTTCATTTACATTTCGTCGTGCATAGCATTGCTTGGAGAAGTGGTTGTCCTTACAAAGTGTTTACTGTTTGCCACAGTTTCTGTGTGTTTGAGGCAGTTTCTTGATACAATTAGGGCCCCTTTTCTTGCAATTATTTAAGTAAGTAATAAATGTGTTCAGGTTTCTTTAAACCACCTGCTGTTTATAGCATCTACTTGTTTATTTAGCTGCTGCTTGCTGTTTCACTCGGCTGCTTTTTTCTCTGCTTTTCGCCCTATGTCGACAACTTGAACTTCTGCTCCTCTATATCTATCTATTGCCTTTTGCAGGGTTATTTTGTGGTATTGTACCACAGCACTGGGACTTGAAAATTATCGTTCTAGATTCCGAGGATTATTTTGACCTTGAGCACTTAGTCATGAAGCGCTGCAAATTCACATGTTTCACTTTTAGCTTTGATGTCGGTGATGGTGTTCGAATGTTTCTGCTTCCAACAGTGTCCTCGCGTTAAATTTATACCTCAAAGTTTGTGTTGTTCTAAGGGAGGAAGTTTTGTTCGATTTTTTTTTAAGTGGTTCTGGTTTATCCACATCTGCGTCCCCAAATCAGAACATTTCGTGTATTTCGTCGGCGTGTCCGCCTTTAGCCTACAATAGACTAAGACTGCACATGGCCTATCTGCTTGTTTCTAATTATTGGCAATGTAAACATCGAAACTCATCGGTTTGGATATCTTGGCTCCATATTACGACACACAAGAATAATAGAAGGGGGACAATATATGGCATTTTTTCCAGTTCCCATTATTTACGTACTAGACCCGTCTGGCCCTGGGTTAGAATAATGCCAGGGTGCCTCTGTCAGTCTTAAGAGGCCATCCCCTTGCCCCCCACAGCCCCACTGAAGATTGCTCCTCCCACTTGACCCCGCCCTCCCAAGCTGGACTCCCATAAAACGACCCCTGAGATGTATATGAATCTGATTCGTAAAACGTCACTTGAGCTTAGTTGATGATATCGTCGTTAAACACAAAAAAAATAAAATAATAGTGATAATTATAATAGTAAAAAAAATGATGATGATGATAATAATAAAAATCAATAATTATCAAACACAGGCCACTAGATGGTATTCATGGAGATGTCCAGGGTTTGTTTGTTTAATTGTATTAACATCTAGGAGACCTAAGGGAGGCCTCCGTTCTATCTATCGCTCATCGTGTGATATAGCTTCTTTCGTGGCCCTTCATAAGATTCTACCCTAGAGGTGTCCGTGCCGCTAACTGACCTGAGCTCATGACATTATTTGATCACCATTTTCACTGCGGTTGCGGCAGACATACGTTAAGCACCCAGTAATGACAAGGCCCTATGATGATTGTAGAGCAGCCACGATCTCTTTAACAACCCTGAACACTTATTTAGTTTGCGTGTACTTTCCCTCCTACTGCCCCACTGAAGATTTCTCCTCCCACTTGGCCCTGCCCTCTTTTGCTAGACTCCCCTTATGACGACCCCCGCGATATAGATGGACCGGTTTCTGATGAGATTCTGTCGTGGGCCCTTCATAAGATTCTACCTTGGAGGTGTAAGTGCCGCTATCTGACCTGAGCTCATGACATTATTTGGATAAGTAAATGATTTTAAAAATTCTATCGTTTGTTTTTTTCATTCATCACCAGGCAGGCACTGGATTAGAATAAGTCTAGATTGACTCTGCCTGTCGTAGGAGGAGACAAAACGAGGCCCACCACCACTCCCAGTACTCCTTTTAAATGTGTGTCCTCCTTTGTGTCAACTTTCTTTCTAAAAATGTAAGTTTTTTTTGGAACACATGTTCTTTCCAATTCCCCTTGTCTTTAACATTTTGATTGGATCGTAGACGTATTTAGTCCGTTAACATATGGCAATAGCATATCAGTTACAAACAATGCGTGCTGTTTTACATTATCTATTTTCGCTAAGTGACGTGGCCTTCATTCGATACTTCCATAGTTCTGTTTCTCGGGTCTCCGCTTGAAACAAGTCACTATGCTGTGTCCTGGCTACGTTCCATACTGCTGGATCATTGTCAGATTGTTGGCAAATATCATCTCAGCGCCTTGCATTTCTCTCAGAGAAGCTGTGGGGCACCTTGGATTGGTCAGACACATCGAGACCAGCTGGTTCTTCTAGGGCTCATAAAGTGATTGCTGTTAATTGGATTAACGTGCCAGTGAAACCCCCTACATATTAAACTGTCAATACTGTTATTCCACTGCTGAACATACTGTCAATGCCAGTGATCATCTCTGCGACAAGCCTTCTGCAAAGTTTGGTCATTTTATTCAATGCGTATCCAATGCACATATTTCAATATCTAGACGACGTTGGAAATCAATAATATCCCATGTCCTTGCATTCCTCGCAGTGAAGCTGTCGGTGCACCTTGGATTGGTCAGACACATCAAGGCCACTTGTTTTTTGGATTGACAAGTCAGCTTTCACTGTGCCAGAGAAACCCCCAACACAGTCAACTGGCAATACTGTTTTTCCACTGCTGAACATGTTTTCAATGTCAATGAAGAGCTTCTGCAATGCTTGGACATTCCATGCATATCCAATGCACATATTCTTATTTCTTGACGACCATGCCAATAAACAATATTGTCCCAGTGATTTACACTATTGGTACAGATGCTGTGGGTGATGCTTGAAGATGGTCGTGGTGTTGACGATGTGGTGTAACTGGCGTAAACTGTGTGTGGGGTCTCAACAGTGCTAACACCGAGGGCGTGTGGTGGGCGTGGAAGGTGTTGTAGATGGTCGTGGTGTTGACGATGTGGTGTAACTGGCGTAAACTGTGTGTGGGGTCTCAACAGTGCCCACACCGAGGGCGTGTGGTGGGCGTGGAAGGTGTTGTAGATGGTCGTGGTGTTGACGATGTGGTGTAACTGGCGTAAACTGTGTGTGGGGTCTCAACAGTGCCCACACCGAGGGCGTGTGGTGGGCGTGGAAGGTGTTGTAGATGGTCGTGTTGTTGACAATGTGGTGTAACTGGCGTAAACTGTGTGTGGGGTCTCAACAGTGCCCACACCGAGGGCGTGTGGTGGGCGTGGAAGGTGTTGTAGATGGTCGTGGTGTTGAAGATGTGGTGATTATTCCCTCTTGTTGGCTCGAGACATCATTGAGTTTGGGATGGTGATTACTGCAACTAGAGAAAGCGAATGTATAACTGTTTACTATATTAAAAACAGATTTATTAGAATTAGACGCGACTGTGCCGAAATGAAATGCGGCCCTGAGATAAGCCAATCTAAATATGACAAAAAGAAGATCTTAAATCTTTTATTAATTTATTTACATCTTATATAAAAATTGTCACAAGAACATGCTAAAAAATTTGAACGAAAGAGAACAAAAACAACCAGAATAAACACAAAAATGATAATTGAGAATTAAGTCCAGAAGAAGATGGTCGCACTCGAACTTCGTTTATTAAAAGGTTCGTTGCTTGTCGACTCCAGACTTCAAAGTCAAAGTGTCGTGGTCCCTGTGACCCCACACATTCTTACGGGACCTTATTTTCTCTCGTTTCATTTTTCATATACCGTCTGTTTACTTATAAAGAAGAATCATATTCTTATTTTAAATATCCCCAGCCGGAACCTAAAATTCTAACCTGGTCTTTCTGGGAGTGGGAATAAACCCACTGGACCAACAATTTGATGATTTGCCCTGTATTTCCTTTGCTCATTATACAAAGACTCAGTCAATTTTATAAACGTTTACATTTTTTCTGGCCCTACTCAAGAAAGAAAACAGAAAAACTCTAAGTATTTTACCAAAATTGTTTTTCTCCGACGTTATATTTACCTCAATTTATATCATTTGTCTATATTGACTAGGAAAACCTTACCAAAACCTTTAGTCACGATTGCTGGTAGCGGGTATCAAACCGGCGGCCTCAAGAACTAGAGCCTCGTGTGCTAACACTGGGCCGTCTCTAGCGATTACTCTCTGCATTTTATTCTATACCCAGAGTGACTCTGCTAGTCGTAAGAGGTGACAAAAGAACAACCCCCCCCCCCCCCCCCCCGCCACCCCCTACACCTATTTGTCCCACTAAATAGTTATCCCACCACTTGGCCCTGCCCTCCCTTGCTGGACTCCCGTATTACGACCCACACGACGTAAAATGGCTCTGATTTAGATGTGACTTTTTTCTTGATCATCATCTTCCCCGGCTCAACGTCTCGATTAGCCATTGTTGCACAACTATGAGACGTTAAGCCCTTTTAATCAATCAATTCTATGAAGTCAAGGTCAAAGGTTACGATTACCCGTGTATTTCGTTTAGAGACGTTTTCTTACTGTTACTTTCGTGGGTCATATCCCTGAAGAAGGGATGCTTGTTTATCTCACTAATAAGGTCTTCAGTGTTCCCCATGACTGCAAACCGCATCCAACCTCCCTCTTAACATGACTGAAGTACGACAAACAATGGAAGATAAAGACAAAGTACTACTATCGGCCGGGCCGCGAAAATACGCCACTGCTAGTCGCGTCTGTGGCGCCGCTGAATTAGCAGCGAGCGCTAGTGTGAAGACCTACATTTTAAACAATGTACTGCTAAATACGACGACTCTGCTAAGTATAGCGCCACCAAGTAGCGCCACTAAGTAGCGCCACTAAGTAGCGCCACTAAGTAGCGCCTCAGAGTGGTTCATGTTAAGCGAGACACGCCAGGAGGCATCTGGCTGGACCGGCTCCTCCACCAAACCCCGGCACCGCCACCAAGAGGACCATACAAGTCGGCATGTCGGCTTTTCTCTAGTCTGCATTGCACTTATTCTTGGATGGCTCTGGCTTAGAAAAACTTGCTTAATGCTTATATAACTCTTATGCCAAGCCCGGAGCTCGATGATGAGTGACTATCTTATATATCCTCCTGACCTACTATTTTATTTACATAACATTTAGTTCGCACGGTATTAATTACTCCCTGAATTTGGCTGGAACTCTTTTTCTTTCAAGCTGATCTTTTCTCATTTTGAATCTCCCTAATATGTAGGGGTCTAAGATCTCGGATCTATATATGACTATAGATTCGTTTCTATAATAATATAATTAGTACAAATGAGTCAAACAACATAAAATTGAATGACTATATATTATAACGTGACCCTTTTGGGTGAACAGTTAAATTGTACAGTCACTTAAATAACAAATCAATAAATAAATAAATACATAATAATTAATAATAAAAGAAAATAAACCAAAACTACATTGCCATTCTTATTTTCGTCGCATGCTCTTGAGGTGTGGTAGATCGTACATTGCAAATATTTTTTCGATTATTTTAATTGAAAAAAGTAGGTATAGTCTCCCCGCCCGGCCCCATTTCTATCACTGATGTCATAGTGGCACCTCCACATTATTTAGATAACATGAGCTTCTCGTGTTGACATTTTTCTTCTTCTTTACTCCTGCAGTGCCCAGAATTTCCATATTTTTCTATCTCAATAATTAATATGTTGTTAATTGGAAATGTATTGTTCTGACTGGAAACCTCCAATTTCTACAGCAGGCATATTTAACTGGAGCAACACTTGCAGGCTTTGTGTAACATTGCTTCGATACATTCAGCTAGACAGTAATGCTCCATGAGGAATCTTTCCTCTCAATGCTGGCCCTCTTTGCAAGCTGAAACCACTAATTTCACATAGAAGCAACAAAATAGAAAATCACAAAAAAACTTGAAATGTGGTCAAAAACATTAATTGATTTTCTTGAGAGAAATCAAGTAGTATTTAGCTCACAATTGGGTTTCAAAATCAAATCATTAACTACAGTGGGAATATACTTCTAATGTTCTCTCATAACATGGACAATGGTAAATATGTAATTGGACTTTTTCGTGACGAGTAGGTACGGCTTCTGACTGCGTTGACCACGGGATACTCCTGAAAATGTAAAATAGAATAATAATAATAATATGAAGTTCTCATAACTGCTGCTTGCTGTTTCACTCGGCTGCTTTATCTTTGCTTTTCTCCTCTTTTCTTAGGATGTAAACGATGGTTGTTTCTTTTGAAAGCTCTTGTGATTGTTTCTTAGTCACTTCTGCCGCTCTGCATTTATCTATTGGCTTTTGCAGTGTCATTTATTGGAGTCTTGCACTACAGCAAGAGGACTTCTTGAAAATGATTGTTCTGGATTCCGGCAATGTCTCCGTTGAATCTCATCAGTATAGGGGGGTCTTACATCCATTATGCCACACACAAGAATAATAGTAGGGGGCCGGTGGCCAGCCGGAACTGCGCTGTTGCCACCTTTCTTGTCCATGATTTGTCCGGCCCTTTGAGCACCTCGTCTCGCCACGGTTTGTGGTTTGTCTTGGACTCTTGAAGTGTTTCATAGGATGTCTTGAGGCCCTCCTTAGCAACATTGTTTTTGGCAGAGTTGAAGGAGATACTCGCCGTGTCGGGTGCCGACTTGTTCGGGCCTAATTTGTAAGTGTCCGTGAAAACGGTGTTATTTTACAATGAATTTCGTTTTTGAAGTAACAAATTTAGGTGTTATTCAGGAAAAGCTGTATTTTAACGGTTTTATCCATATTCCTTACATTGTCACGCGTGTAACATTTTATTTACAACTTACACGTGGGTGCTTTATCTACAAGAAGTTTGAACATGCAATTATACAGTGTTACTTGAGACACTCTATTTTTTCAGATTGTCTATACCGGCAAAAAAGGAAAAAATGGGCTCAAAATAAAAAAATCTGATTTTTCATCTTTTTCGTCATTAGAATCATGAATAATACGAATTTTGGTGTGTGGTGGTAATTCCATTTTGACATTTTCATGTTTAAAGTCGATCAATTCATGCTCATTTTGCAAAATAAAATTATTCCTACATATTTAGGTGTTATCCTTAATCGCGAAAAACACGGACCTCTACCCATTTGGCTAGTGCATCGGTCTTCTCTTTGCCCAGGATGTTGCAGTGGCTGGGCACCCTCTGGATTTTTTGCACTTTTCCATGCATCACGATCTTGATATAACGTTTTTTAAGTGACACATTCTTAGTACATTATTTTGTTGTTGTGATATGTATTAAATTTGTTCTTACATCTGGGGTTGTGCACTGCTAATGTATTTCTGTGTTTTTCTTCGTTGAGTATTGAGTACTTTTTATGCTCATTTATGTACATATAAGATAGATGCATGTATGTATATTGTATCAACTTACTTCTTTTTTTGGGCTTATATGAGATGTTATTTTGTTGTACTATAAAACACTGGTTTTGCAGTCTTTAATTTCTTCGCATCTTTTCTAGGAAGTCCCCTTTTCGTTCCCATCTATACCTGGAAAAAGGACGACCGCAACGAATGTCTCACGGGAGCTCCGCGAAGTGTGACGGTTATTGACTCGCCCTCACGTGTAACGAGGTGTAGATGAATGAGGCATGGACTCTATCGTTGTAGGACGCTCCTGAAAACAGGACGTGACTCTGCAGGGGGCGACTTGAATATACTTTTGTGCCTTTTTTTTTGGTTAACTTACTTAAACAATTCTGATGAATTTATTTCAAACACCTGATCTGCGGACCCGTCTCGGCCTGGGGTAGAATTGGCCCAGAGTGACTCTGCTAGTCATAAAAGGCGACAAAAGGAGACCCTCCACTGTCCCACTAATGATTTCTCCTCCCACATGGGGCTGCTCTCCCTTGCTGGACTCTAATGTGGCAATTATCGACATTTATATGTTGGGGAATATTCCTTTAAGTGAGAATTAATAAGGAATTTTCAAAATAGTCGATAATTTACACATTGATACCTGTATTTTATATCTAATAGTGTCCATAGGGTTGAATCATACATGACAAGTCATGTATATGGATTGAAATAAAATAATTGTTCATAACTGATGTAATATACGAGCGCTGAATGAGGTCTAACGATATTTATGTGTAAGAGTATGGATATACGCCCAGACCTGTATAATGCAATGAGGTAGAAACAACTACAAGACGAACAATTACTTGGTTACAAACATCCTAAGTTTAACTTTTAGGCCTACTGCCTACACTAAAAAAATCAGGGCGATTGTCAACAATTATTGCTTCATTGGTCTTTTTCGACTTGGACGCAATCATCAGTCTCTTCATCCTGGTCCATCCCCCAACACTCATCATTTGAGGATTCTACTTAGGGAACCTCTTCTTCGTCTTCAGATTCACTTAAACTGATCCGTTCGTCTTCCTCGGAATCTTCCAACAACCCGTCTTTGTTTTTTATTCCCGTTCTCCGTATCCTTTCGTCCGCCCCTTTTCTCCCTCTCCCGCTGCTAAGTAAGACATGGTGATGGAATCTTCGAAGTTGACGGAATATGTGCATCAAACATCGGTGTACGAACACCTTCCACGTTTACCTTAGTATTGCCTGTACCAGCTCATAAAGACCAGTTATGTGCCACAAACGTAATGTTAGCGGCCCTTTCAGTTGTTCGTCAATTTTGTCTGTTAGTATGGGACCGACCATAGGGGGACCAAGGGTCCGAGTTAAGAGTCCATAAAACCTCCGCTGTGGACGACTTGAGTATATCTTTGTGCTTTATTTTTTGTTTAACTCATTTAAACAATTCTTTTGAATAATATTTGAAACACCTGATCTGCGGACCCGTCTCGGCCCGGGGTAGAATTGGCCCAGAGTGACTCTGCTTGTCGTAAGAGGCGACGAAAGGAGACCCTCAACTGTCCCACTAATAATATCTCCTTCCACATGGCCCTGCCCTCCCTTGCTGGACTCAACACGCTGGGCTGGGCACGCAATTACCAAAACTGCCAAATGCCACCACATCTACCCTTATAAGATGCCTGTGTTTTGTAATAGATGGTTCCATTAGTTTAGACAAAGCTTTGGCCAAAGCTGCTGTCACTGGTACAGTACCCTCAAACCTCCGCCTACATGGACCACCCGTATTACAACCCCGGCGACGACCAGATACATAAGAGAATTATAGAGTATGACTTTTATTAGGCAGGGTTAAGTATCTCCCTTTGCCCCATAGTTCTACCCACAAACACGCTGTTCGACTGCAATTGTACGCGAGTAGAATTAGCACATGGAAAGTCTGACTTTCGTAAGAGTTAAAAAGCGTATTTTACTGTTTTGTGACAGATCCTACAACGCTTCGCTTTCTGAACTTGATCCGCCGGAATCGGCAGTAGAAAGCTGCTCGTATAGACTTATGTTTGTAACTCACTGAAGTGTCCTCCTAAAGACTACCTACCTGAGCTTTGGACATCCTTTCTAGAACACATTACGGCACTGCCTCCGTGACTAACATTCGTTATGTAAAGAAGGCTGATTGTTGTTACACTTTGACTACACTTTGGCTACACCTAGAGGTTATAGTTAGCTCAAGTTTATCTTAAGTGTTAGAAACTGATTTTGTACATTTGGAAATAATAACATATGTTCAATTGAACTCCAAATACGTTCAATTGTTCGCAATATTATTGGTATTACATTTAATTGACATCTCTGGAAAAGCTTAATTGCGGTTGTCGGCCGTTGTTAGTCTACTTAGAGCGATCAAGTCTACACTTTCGGCTCCTACCTCCTACAGACTAAATTTTCGACTACTTCAAGCTTTGGGCGTGTACTTCTGACGTCACGTCCGCTTATTTAGTATACCTGTGAGTACACTTCTCAGCTTTGGGACACGGCCTAACTGTCATACTCGTCTTCTTCGCCGTCTACAAGTTGGCCAAAATAACTTCGTCTGTGCTCGTTGATTGATCAGCCACGTTGCTCTACTAACTCATTAGTACCTGAGGCCTACTAAATCTTTCAAGATTGATAAGGTGACGAATAAGTTCGCCAACCCATTCAAATTATCCATTACAATTGTTTTTTCAAATGGCCTCATTCATTCGACACTATAATTTTACCAACTTCTTTTAAACTTTCCTTCCTTTCCTGCCAATTTATGGCAAGGTATTTTGTCATCATACAAGATACAATTTACAACGATACAAAATTGTTTGTTTATTGGCCTCATTCGACCCAATAACATTTATCCCGAAGTGTTCCCAAATTGGAATGTTTTACATTTTTTACTGCGTGTTCGCCTATAGCCTTCAACGGAGTAAGACTGTGCATAGCCTTTCCGCTTGTTTCTAATAATCGGCAATATAACAGTATATTCTGATCGTTTGGGTGGTCTTGGATCCAGGGGCTTCTGTACTGTAAGGGCACACGGTCACGTGCCCCACCTATTAATTATTGGCAACCAGTATTATAAATAAATTAACCTGGCCAATAATACGTTTCTTAAATACCTACTTATTTTTAATTTATAAAATGTTTTGAAATGTTGAAAATGTTTCTATTACTTTTGTGAAGGCAAATGTTTTAGTTTGAACAGTAGTTCGCGCTCTCCGGTCACAAGCCTGATGAGCCGGGACTGCTCTAGCTAATCTTATGGGGTCTAGTCAACACTACCTGCAGCTATGAATCCCATACACACGTCGCTAAATGCAGCCTTCTCGGTCACAGAGAAAGTGGTGACCGAAGCCGAGTTTGGGTCGAAATCGAACGTGTTTCCATCTCTATCCTCTGTCGCGCCAGAGACCATAGGGAGTTTAAGAAATATTAAATTCTATGTGCAAGTTTCAAGAGTAGCAGTACAGCACAATAGATCACTAAACAACCTGTTGCAAATATACTTTTATAAAAGCTCCGCCTATTAGTAATAAAGCATTCTGATTTGTGGTCACTTTCAGTCCACGTGGAATGGACATCTCTCTGTCACATACCTGTCTCAATAGTACGTGCCAGTCACACAATGGACGAAGATTAGGAAGGAAACAAAGTAGTTTGCGAAAATGATTGATCGGACATAAAGCCATAGGGTGGATAGAACCTAACGGCTTACTTTAAATGTTTCTACTTTTTGACGTAGTAGGCCTAGTAGAGAGTGATAAGAGATAAGGATCCTTATTGAATTTTAAGATAATAAAGGCAGATAATATGAACAATATTGTACACACAGTTTATGTACACGAACGTTTCTCTATCTCGTCTCGAGTCTAAAATTTAATGTAAAAAATATTCCGAGCTTCGTCGCAAGTTATTCTCGTGTTGTATTCAGTTGTTTTATTGGTTGAAGCCTTGGGATGGGCAAATAAGTTTAAAAGTCTAAACGTTTAAACGTTTTTTTAAACGCGTAGCAACGTTTAACATTTACGTCGCCCTTACCCCTCCCCCCCCCCCCCCCCACCCCCTGAGATAAAAAAAATTACCGATGCAGTAAATTAATGACAAGTTCCGATATACCTAGAGTAAAATCAAAATTCGTAATGAGAAATAACTATTTTGGTAGACTAGTAGTAGACTCCGTTGTAAAACAAAAGTTTGTTTCTTTCATATATAAAAGCACAATTATACAAACGTTTAAACGTGGCATAGCAAATGTAAAAGTATGTAGCCACTCCCACGTTTAAACGTCCCATCCCCATTCTGCATCGATATTCGTAATTGTTCTGCAGCATACACACTATACATACTTGGATTTCCTTTACTATTAGCTAGAGAATGCTTCCTGTTTCCTTGCATTACCTGGAATCTGTTTGTTTAGGAAAGTAACATACCGTACACTTAGGGCACATAAAGCTTAGATGTCATTTATTATTCTGGTGATCCACAGATGTTTTTTTTTGTAGTGCTGTATTCTTTATAGCGTTTGTATGCGGTTCTGTAAAAACTCTGGTGTGTCTGTCTAGAGTACAATGTTTTGTCATTTGTTGTCGAGGTTTACGTTAAACACTGCCATAACTTACTCTCTTTATAAAACAAGAAACCTTTTACGTTACGTTTACAACGTACAGCAACAGTTCCAGAGGTTAGGCCGTAGCCAACGCCTCTGGCCTCCTGTCAAATTCAAACGTTTTCAAAATGCATATCAAGCTCAAATCTGTATGAACCGATAGTCCAGCAATGCAATAGGTGGTGCACATAAGACAATGTTATAACGTTGAAAAAAATAACTTAACTGTAAAACCAACGTGTCTGGTAAATTGTTGACACGGGACGGTGGCTATGGCTAGTGTTTGAGTAATGGCGGCCGTAGAAGCCTATTCCTCGCTGCCAATAGAACACGGTATTACTTACTTCTTGAATTTTGCTAGCAACTCATCTCATCCGAAATGGCCGTTCTCTTTTCCTGTCTGGCCTCTCTAGATCTACCTGGTAATACTACAGCAGTACTTGTAATACAAGGTGTGGCGGGGTATCATTGTCGTCTCCATGATATTGTCTAGCCATACGTACATATAATATTCTTATATTATCATTGTCATCTCCTTGATAACAATAATAATAACTACCGTATTTGTAATCACTTTATTGTGATACCCTCCACCTACAGAATTACGCTTCATACATTTTTAAAATGTTTTGAACGTTAGCCCTAAAAAGTAATTTTCTTTTCTTTATTTATATCAACATCTTGGTGCGTCTTCTTGTTTTTCTAACAAGATGTCCAACTGCAGTTTAGTTGCCGAGGCCTCGTTATTTACTTGTCAACATACTGAGTGATCTATGGCTTTGTTTTGATCGTCAGCCCTTAACGCTGTGTTGTCTATATCAACACGAAATGCACTGAGTATAAATCCTGTTGGATAGTAGGTAGAGTCAGTAAGATGCCATCAGCGACTTGTTTCCGTTTCAGTTTATCCTCTTTTGATCAGATAGTCAATATCAGATACTCTAAGTTTAAGAAGGTACGAGGCGGGTCTACAGGCCTGGTCTTTCTAAAGTAGGTTTCTACTTAAGATGAATAGTCAGCCCTGGCTCTGGGTTGGATACCTAGAGCGATCTAAAAATTAATATAACGTTTAACATTCATTATTTTAGTCTATATATAAACAGAAAGTAAGACAATTGTCAATAGTTACCGACACAGTCCACTTGATGGTATGTGTGTGCTTATCCAGTTTGTGGTTTTTTTCTTGTTTTAACATCCTGGAGACCTAAGGGAGGCCTCTGTTCTGTCCATCGCTCGTCGTGTAATTTATATTCTATCGTGCGCCCTTCATAAGATTCTACCTTGGAGGTGTCATTGCCGCTATCTGACCTGAGCTCATGACAAAATTTGGAGGCCTAAATGATCTTACAAATTGTACCGTTTGTTTTTTTCATTCATCAACTATCCCCTTCTGCATCTGGGTTAGAATTGGTAAAGATTGACTCTGCCTGTCATAACAGGCAACAAAATGCGGCTCACTCTCTCCCACTCCCCCTGTCAAATCTGTGTTCTCTTACATGTCACCATTCTCTCCAAAGTGTAATTTTTTTGAACACGTTTTTTCTAATTACCTTGGTCTTTATGATTTTGATTGAGTCTACTTATACGTATTTAGACCGTTGATAAGTGGGTATAGCATATGAGTTACAAACAATGCGTGCTGCTTTTCACTATCTATTTTCGCTAAGTGACGTGGCCTCCATTCGACATTTCCAGCGTTCTGTTTCTCGGGTCTCCGGTTGAAGCAAGTCACTAAACTGTGTTGGCTATGTTCATAATCCATAAGAATAAATAATATTCCTTGTCCTTGCATTTCTCTCAGAGAAGCTGTGGGTGCACCTTAGGTGGGTCAGACACGTCGAGACCAGCTGGTGCTTCGGGGCTCATAAAGTGATTGCTGTTAATTGGATTAACGTGCCAGTGAAACCCTCTACATATTAAACTGTCAATACTGTTATTCCACTGCTGAACATACTGTCAATACCAGTGATCATCTCTGCGACAAGCCTACTGCAAAGCTTGGTCATTTTATTTTATGCATATCCAATGCACATATTCCAATATCTAGACGACGTTGGAAATCAATAATATCCCATGTCCTTGCATTTCTTGCAGAGAAGCTGTGGGTGCACCTTGGATTGATCGGATACATCAACGCCACCTGGTTCTTTCGGTGGTCTGGCGCTTCCAGGGTTCATTAACAGATTATTCTTTTTTGGATTGACAAGTCAGCTTCTACTGTGCCAGAGAAACACCCAACACAGTCAACTGGCAATACTGTTATTCCACTGCTGAACATACTGTCAATGGCAGTGATCATCTCTGCGATAAAGCTACTGCAATGCGTGGACATGCTATTTATACCCAAAGCATATATTCTTATTTCTAGAAGGTGTTTGCAATCAATTATATTATTCTATTGCCTTGCATTTTTCGCAATGAAGCTGTGGTTGGAGGGCGCGGAAAGTGTAAGATAAGTCAAACAACATAACATT
Organism: Isoperla grammatica; assembly: GCA_945910005.1. Taxonomy (NCBI): domain Eukaryota; kingdom Metazoa; phylum Arthropoda; class Insecta; order Plecoptera; family Perlodidae; genus Isoperla; species Isoperla grammatica. The sequence goes on from OX246745.1 coordinate 38,114,443, forward strand.
GAATGACTATATATTATATAATTTTACCCTTTCGGGTGTACAGTTAAAATGTACAGTCACTTAAATAACAACTAAATAAATAAATAAATACATAATTATAAAAGAAAATAAGCCTAAACTACATTGTCATTTTTATTTTCTTCGCATGCTTTTGAGAAGGTTTGGTGACTCGTACATTGCAAATATTGTTTCGATTATTTTCATTGAAAAAAAAGTAGGTAGTCTCCCCGCCCGGCCCCATTTCTATCACTGATGTCATGGTGGCACCTCCTCATTATTTAGATAACATGAGCTTCTCGTGTTGACAGTCTTGTTCTGTCAGGTTGTCTTTGATAAACTGTGGATCTCTCCGAGTCAGACAAACTCAATAGAGTCACTCCCGCGGTAAACTTGGGGCTGTTTATTGCAGATTTGGTGTCTTTGATTATCTATATCATTTAAACATGACGGTGTATGGACGGTATATACAGTATATATGGTATTGGGTAGGTGTGGTATTCAGTATTAGGTGGTTCTTTGTGAATCTGGAGTGAAAAATACTTAATTTTTGGGACTTCTTTTCTCCTGCAGTGCCGAAAACTGCCATTCTGTTATACATTTTTAATTGCAAATGCATTATTAATCATAAATAAATAAAGTTGTAAGTAAACGTTATAAATAAAGTTAAAGGTAAATGAATGTAAAACGTGTATATAATATGTGAAATGTGTACAATATGAAGTCAGAAGCCATGTACGTCTTGAGTGATCGTTGACCGAAACATCGTCGTAATCATAACGTCTCACCATTTTTGTTGTGCGTTTTTAATGTACTCTTTTAAACCTAAATTTAATATCATACGTCTAAGGTGAGCTGTTGGATCCTGCCCTTACATCATAATAGTCCAGCCGATTTTCATCTTTCAACATAACCTGTGTATAAATGAACATGTATTACGTACATAGCTTTATGACGAAACCCTTATCATGTACCCCGCATAGATATTGCCATTGGTGCACAAAACGAGCTTATACTTGGCCAGTGACTGCAGCTATAAAGACTATGTATTATTATTGTTAGGTTCTTGTTATTGTCATTCACGTTATAATTAGCGAGAAGCTGATCAAAGTGTAAAAGCTTTTTTGTTTTCTGAAAAGCTTTTTTTGTTGTTCTGTCAATGTATAACTGGTTAGCTGGGGTAGCTTGATTTTCTTAAAGAATTTGTACAAATTCAATAGTTCAAAGTAGGCTTAATGCTCCGTCCGATTCTGCAGAGCTGGTGCTTTATGAATAGCTTGTACTTTTTTCGGTTAGGAGAATTTCAAAAGAGTCAATTATGAATCATAGGATCTCGACACTAACTATATATTATCTTCTTCTTAAATGCCTCCATTTGGCTATTATGACATCATGCTGGATCTAGGATCTGGTCAACCAGTAGATGCACTTCTTTTTCCACCATTTTCATGTCGCTCGGCATTGCGTCACGTTCACCTGCCAGTTTTGAACACACAATAAGGTGGCTCCCGTCTTGCTCCCCATTCTCTCACAGCTTGCAGGTACTGATCTCAAACACCTCTATTCAGTGGAGATGCTTCTCTAGAAGAACGTGCTGCGTTTTCATCCTAAGTCTGATGAGGCTTACAAAAACAGTGGGTTTGATAACATAATGGTATATGCTGCCCTCTGACTAAATTCTACTAACTCTGACCACTTCTCAAAAATGAAGTAAATTGTCATGAAGTGCTGCAAATTTACACTGCACTTTTTAAACTTTGATGTCGCATATATAGGTTAAACAGTTGTCGTATGATTCCTCTTCCAACAGAGTCCTCGCATTGAATTTAATGTTTTGTTTTTCTGCGGGAGGCGGTATTGTTCAAAAATTTCTTTTAGTGGTTTTATTTTGAACAGATTTGCAACCCAAAATTGGAACGTTTCGTGTATTTTGCCGGCATGTCATCTTGATCATTTGGAGTAGATCTCTCTGGTGCTACTACATTACCTAGTTCTTGTAATACAATGCATATCAGGGCGTTATCATTTTCAGTTCATTGAATACACGAATAGTAATAATAATACCTATTCGTTTTTGTAATCACATCCTTCAGCCGTTTTGTTCTATTGCCCATGTCGTCTGGGTCTGTTTCTTCACCCGAATCTCACTGTATGGTGCCCTAGTCATGCATGTACTGAGGGGGGTTTGCTGTGTTGTTTTAAAATCAATTCGAGGTTTCTATCAGTTGGTAACGATTGTATTTATCAGTATTATGTCGCCTAGGATGACTCTGCCTGTCATACAAGGGAACTAAACCATTTCTCCCACTACCCCTATCAAATCTGTTCTCCTACATGTCACTTCCCTCCCTAAAAATGTGAGACGTTTTCTTTTTGAATTAGTGATGTTTCTAATTACTTCAGTCTTGATTGTTAGGAGAAGATCTACCTGTTACTACTATAGTACCTAGTTCTTGTAATGCAATGCGTAACTGAGCGGTATCATTTCCAGATAAATTAATACACGAATAGAAATAATAAAACCTATTTGTTTTTGTAATCACTTGCTACAGCCATATTGTTCTATTGCCCAACTGTCGTCTGGGTCTGTTTCATCACCCGAATCTCTTTGTATGTTGCCCTAGTCATGCATGTACTAAGGCGGGGTTAACTGTGTTGTTTTCAAAACAATTCGAAGTTCTATCAGTTGGTAACAATTGTTGTATAAGTACTATGTCGCCTAGGATGACTCTGCCTGTCATACGAGGGGACTTAATGAGACCCACCACTTCGTCCAAACCCCCTTTCAAATCTGTGTCCTCCTACATGTCACTTTACTCCCAAAAATGTAAGACAATTTTTCTGAATCAGTGATGTTTCTAATTACTTCAGTCTTGAATGTTTGGTGTAGATCTGACTGTTAATACTACAGTACCTAGTTCTTGCAATGCAATGCGTAACCGAGCGGTACATTTCCAGATAAATTAATACACGAATAGAAATAATAATACCTATTCGTTTTTGTAATCACTTGCTACAGCCATATTGTTCTATTGCCCACATGTCCTCAGGATCCGTTTCTTCACCCGAATCTCATTAGATGTTGCCCTAATCATGCATGTAATGAGGAGGGGTTTGCTGTGTGGTTTTAATAACAATTCTAAGTTCGCCTAGGATGACTCTGCCTGTCATATGAAGGGACTGAATTGTGACGATCTTTGCGACCACAGTCATGCTTTGCTCTCGTAGCTCGAGGGACAGCTGGCTCAATGAAACCTCGTCCCACTCTGCACGCCGCTATCAGGAACAGGACGCCACACTTCATCGGCACCTGCAATATATACACAACATATAAGAAAGTTAACATGACTTTGTTTATTGCATGCCAGCCATACCACCAAAAACGATGCCGAAAGGTTTAACGATCGGAAACAACACGAGGCAAGAATACATACATGCAGTTGCGCAACATCAGCTACATTCAAATACTCATTGTTAACTGTCGATCATATTATCTCTTTGTATCCAATGGCACCACGACGTCATTTGTGATAGTATTGTTGTATCCAATGACTAGACGTCATTGGCACCTTACGCACATACGTTGGTTCTTGCATATGGTAAGATACACATACTGAATAAGCTAATGATAAATACGTGTGTTCTAGGGATGATTGATATCAATGCAATCACGTATCGCTATTGACACTATGTTAATAATAATATTCCACAATAAACATGATGCTACTAACGTCGATACAATTATCAGACATGCTATTGTAAAGTGGAAGTTCTCAGGTCGGTGAGAGAGTATAGTTGGTTTAAGGCTAGTACAATGCATATATAGAGAGAACAATTGGCCAATAATGGAACCTTGGGCAACCCCGGACTACCATCTTTTATTAATACATACTATTGTAACCACTATAATACCTTTTATTTAGGAAGGCGTTGTCGACCTCTGTTTTTTGTTCAGCAAATGTACTCTGTTTTGGATTGTTTCGGTGCCCCCTCAGGCTTCGTCACTTCTGCCATAGTCACCGGTATTGGCGGAAGAAGCGAGAATCAACGATGTTATGCCCCCCCCCCCCCCCTCCGCCCTACTTTTAATGAATACGTACTCTTATAACTAATATATTCAGTGCTCTTTTTCTAGAATACACTTACCGGTACGATCGGTATTGTGTTTTCTAGGACTGGTGTGCTGATAAGGTTATGCGTTGTAGCTGGGCCTCCAGACACTGGAGGAAAATTCGCGACAGACGAAACAAATTGTTTTTGATGAATTTTTATCATACATCGGCTTAATGCGAAGCATGTTGCATTGATAGTCCCTGACTCAGGGGATCGAACCGAAAATATTTTAATTTCGGTTCGGTTTTTGGTTCGGGAGAATCATTTCGGTTCGGTTTTCGGTTCGGTTCGAGCAAATGAAAATCACGGTTCGGTTCGAACCGTTTTAAACCGGTTCGAACCGGTTCAGCAATGTTCGTATTCGACATTTTAAAAGTGAGGAAATAGCATACAAAAAATCATATTTTTTTTTGTAATACTGTATTATCGAATCTCTTACCTTCATGATCACGTTGCAGTCCTGTATCTAGCACGACGACCCATTTGTGGTTGCGTTGCATTTAAAAAGGTACGGAATACATATTCTTTTTTCCTACCCATATCTACGAAACGGAAGCTGAAACGCGACTGACATAAAAGTAACAGTGCAGGGTTATTTGCCACAAAAGTTTGTTTTATGTTCGAGGGTGGGGTTTGCACGTGTTCCGACAGCGGAGTCTCGTCTTAACCCTGTAATTATCAGATTAGTGTCAACGGTCAAGACTCAACATAATATTTATGAAGGCATATTCGTCTCCAAGGTTCTTGATTTATAACTTCCAGGAAAGTGCAAACCTAAATCTTCTGTCGGTGCGTTTTGTGAACTTCGCCGAACATATCTTCCAATTGTTAACAATATGTCAACCAACTATCATGGTGCCGAAGGTTGTTACCATTGTGTATACTTTCCGTTCCTATAATTGCAAATATAAAAGGAACACAGCCATCCATCGAATATTGTCATCACCAACTTTCAAAGGAAGACCCCCCAAATCCCAGTGGAACAAATCGCAGAACTTCCAAAAATAATTTTCCCCTTTGCATTTTTTGTTTTGATATTTTTATTTTTATATTGCAATTTTTAGATTTTGATATACGGAGGCTTGTACCGAAAAGAACCGAAAAAAACCGATAACCGAAACCCAAAATATCGGTTTTCGTTTCGGTTTACGGTTTGACCACTTTTTCATAACGGTTTTCGGTTCGGTTTTCGGTTCGGGAAAAATAACGGTTTTTTCTGGTTTTCGGTTTTCGGTTCGAACCGGTTCGATCCCCTGCCCTGACTGGGATTAGATCCTATGGCCATATGTTCGATCACCGCGTAAACTAGTGACCATAGAATAGAATATCTAAGTGTCTTTAGCGATGTTTCATTTTGATAAGGCGGAAACTAAAACTCGGCACTGGTCCCGGTCAGCCTACTCCGGTCTCAACGCCCATTGAGTCCGCCCCTGGCTACCATGGCCATACACGAGGTGCATCTACCCACTAAAAGTTCAGTGGGTGAAGAATTCCAGTGTTTCTTGGTCTTCATGCGATCAGATCTAAGATCGTTGCTGCTGACGTAAAGATTCAGACGACTCAAATTCCAGATAAATTAGAAAATGTAAAATAAAATAAAATAGAATGAAAACAAACCCTCAGCTAGCTCAACTTTGGGTTGTTGTAGAGCTTGATGATTAGTACTATTAAAGTGATGCAAAACTGTCACACAAATATGTTTCCAATTTCAAAGGCAAAGAAGAACAAGCGACAAGAGTAGGGCATGACACTCCCCCCCCCCCCCCTCACTGTCCCACTGAAGATCTCTCATCCCACACATTACATTCACCGCACAGTATCTACTGTCCATACTACAATGTAGGCCATTCCTTGGTGGAGACACATTTACTATAAGCATAAGTTTGAATTCTTAAGTAAACATAAGCAATAAGAAAATCACACAACAAATTTGATTTATAAACCAGCTGGAATTTTAAAGAACTTGGGATTTCTGTATTCTACCACAACAGTCACTAATGACGTGAAGATGCAGACGACTCAAATTCCAGATAAATTAGGAAATGTAAAATAAAATGAAATAGAATGAAAACAAACCCTCAGCTAGCTGAACTTTGGGTTGTTGTAGAGCACAAACAAATATATATATATGGAATTGTAGGTGTTGCTGAATAAAAAAATCAGTTAGTGGTTGTAGAATATGGAAAAATTCACTTTATTGAGACTTTAAATATCTTCTTTTGGAAGAACCGAGAAATGAACCTTTGCCTACGGAGAAATAAATTACAAATTAGACATTAACATGTCGGTAATCGATAGTCAATACTGAGAATTACAATGCACTTGGAAAACCTGTGCACAGCATCACAGCTCATGCACTCCTTGGATGGAACTGGATGGAAAAGCAGCATAACTTATTATGTATCATGACTCTTAAACATCTCATCAATTAAGATTACTTTGGCATCATCTGGTAACGTGAGGTATCCCGTTTGCTGTCAAATTTAGTACAGTAGTTTTAAACATAGAATGGTTTCAAAATAAAATAACATACATAACACATAATATAGGCTTAAAAAGTTAACATGTACACAAACATATAGTCCACTGTTAAATATGAACATAGAAAACAAATATCAAAGTACGTACTGTTATCAAATATTTAGAAGGCCGTTAGAGCCCGCCAATAGTAGGCAGTGTAGTTGAGAGCTCAGTGAGTGTGTGGGTGGCACTGTGGCTGGAGCTCTGTGTGAGTGGAGGGGAACCTCTGTGTGAGATAATAAATACATAGATAAAAAGTGATCAACCGTTTCAATTGTTTCTCCTATCAGCTATAGTGTAATACCCTTTTATAACATCAGAAGTGGGATTATCCTCGAGCAATGTAAAAAATAATCAGTTCTGTTAATATAGTCAAATTTTGAAAGTCCATCTTATTTTTATTTATTTTTATTAGAATGCCATAGGTTCAAGAGGTGCTGTTCAAATTTCTCATTCCCCTTCTGCTGTTCCTTGTTTACCGGCTGTTCCTTATTTATCGGCCTCTCTCTTCACGCTTCCATTCGCGTCTAGCCTCCCGTTCAACCAACTCACACATATGGTGCTTTTTCTTGTCTACCGGCTGTTCGTTGTCTACCGGCTGTTCGTTGTCTATCGGCTGTTTATTTTCTACCGGCTGTTCGTTGTCTACCGGCTGTTTGATGTCTACCGACTGTTCATTGTCTCCCGGCTGTTTGTTGTCTACCGGCTGTTTGTTGTCTACCGACTGTTCGTTGTCTACCGGCTGAAATGAACTTGAGCAAATGACAGCCAATTGCACCTTTTATATAATTTTATTATTACGTTAAATTTCCCTGACCAGGATTGGAACAAACCAACCTACATGTTACCATCATTATTATTATTATTATTATTATTATTATTATTATTATTATTATTATTATTATTATTATTATAATTATTATTATTATTTTATTACTTTCATTATTATTATTATTATTATAAATATTATTATTATTATTATTATTATTATTATTATTATTATTATAATTATTATTATTATTATTATTATTATTACTATCATTGTTATTATTATTATTGTTGTTATTATCACAATAATTATTTTTATTAAGGTTGTTATTGTTATTATTATAACTTTTTTTATTATTATGATTATGATTATGATTATGATTATTTATATTATTATAATTATTATTAGTATTATAATTATTATTATTATTATTATTATTATTATTACTATTATTATTATTATTATTATTATTATTATTTTTATTATTATGATTGTGATTATGATTATCATTATTAATATTATTATAATTATTATTAGTATTATTATTATTATTATTATTATTATTATTATTATTATTATTATTATTATTATTATTATTATTATTATTATTATTATTTTTATTATTATTTTTATTACTATTATTATTATTGCTGTTATTTATTTGTTTTATTTTTATAATAACCTAATCTAATACCTATGTGATTATTATTCGATCTATTCTATAACGTGTAATAAATTTTGAAATATTATTCCAAGAAAAGATGTATCCGTTACACATTAATAGTTAAGTATTATAACAAATAAATATTATGTATCTTCAACAGTTATTTCCTTAGTAAATTACTAATAAATTATATGTATAATGTACAATGTTATATATTTTAGTGTTCCCATTTGTAAATCAGTTTTTATAACTGAATAGGACACGCTTTTCTGTCGTATGCTCAATCTTAAGTCCTTCCAAGAAAGGGTATGCGTCTAATATTAAATATTGTTAGTGCTATTACTACTTTTTACTACTTTTTTTGTATCTATTACATATGAATAGCAAGTACTATTACATATAATTATTTTGTATCTCTTACAGGTGAATTGTTGGTAATGTTACTACTTTCTTTGTATGTATTACATGGGAAAAGCTTGTAATAATACAACTTATTACTTAGTACTATTACTAACAAGTACTTTGTATTTTCAACTGGTATTTGCTTTGTAAATTTACTAAAGAATACTGGGTATGTTTAACAAGTTTTATATGCATTCTAGTTTCCTGTTTTTTTTTTTTTTAAGTAATCTAACAGATTATTTTTATCAGTGCATGCCATGGCACGCATTCGAATTTAGTTGCTTGGTATGTGGTATTTTGTATGGAAAATGAAAACAATTAGGTAGCAACATTGATTTACTATGGGCTGGTAGTCGTCTACGAATAATTTGTTATAGTTTTTAATTTGTGCGTATAATGTGATTTGAAATAGTACTTCCAGTGATGTTATATTTTGTTAATTACGCTAGAACGCATGAAAAGCTCGAGAAGAGCAATGCCAATCACATTCTATTGCGGGATTCGAACCTCCGTTCATTAAAGGTATATGCTACGACCTGCGTCCCAAGCGCATCATCGGACCGCTAAATGAGCTTGTTGTTAGGAATATTACGTGAAGAACTCCATAGTATTATGTACGTGAAAAGTGATATGCATGTCAAGAACCCGATCTCGTGTGTCTCAGAGAATGTTTGCGTATGATACTTGTGTTAGATTTGTATTTATATTTTTAAATATTATGCTGATACGTTCTCCAAATTCCTTTAGAGACAACCGATAGAGGTGGCTCAGCGGTAAAACGCGAGACTCTAATTCGGGATGTCGCCGGTTTGATTCCGGCTACCGGCAGTCCTGAGGTTTTTCCGAGGTTTCCCTCAGTCGTCAAAGCAAATGCTGGGAATGAGTCCTACTGTTAGCCCTCTGACAATCCTTTTCACTATCCAAACACCCTAATAACCTAACTTTAGTCATCTGCAGAGGGGCACATCAGGTAGAGCTGGTGTGCACCCTATGCTATAAGGGGTATTCCTACGGAAAAATATTAATTATTTTACAATCAGATGTGCATGTTGACTGATTTTGGCATAGGCCCTCGTTTGCTTACCAGTTGCTTGTTAACATCTTGAAAACATAAAATGACTAAATTAATAATGTAGTGATATACTGCAACGCATTTGTAAAGAAAATTAACAGTGTATTACCAATCCAATGTACAACAATAATTATACTACTGCTTATTGATAACTTTGTCAGTGTGCAACAAATCGATTACGGTCTCAATGTAAGCTGCTCTAGCTAGAGGCGCAAAACACATAGATCTAGGATATATTATGACTTGCGCTCGTGCGTGTGTGTGTATGAGTTTATTTGTTGTAACGTTTACAAAGCTATGCATGTGAGTACCCAAAAATGAATACACAACCGAAATGTGGGCACTTACGTAATTGTTGGGGCTTATACCTCAATTCATAATCTAACAATGATGAAAAGAATAATGCCTACGCAGCTTGTTACAATGAATTATGAATATGGCTACTAATGTATAACATGGTACAACAATAGCAAAATCACACCACACAATAAGCGTTTCTTATAGTTCGAAACACGGTATCAGCGATAATGTTTACTAATTTACATAAAAAGCACAACTATAGCACATGCCACAACCAACTATAAAATACGCGTCTCGCAATTTGTACTTACAAGCACGTAACAATAGAATTATGTATAACAGATGGCTCAATCATACGAGAAAACACATTATAATACGCCTCGTGGTTTTTACTTGTATATTGTGAACACGTTACAAATGGAAATATGAAAAAACGCTTAATCGATTAATTTTTCGTAGGAATACCCGTTATAGGGTGCATACCAGCGTTACCTGATGTGCCCATCTTCAGCTGACTCAACTAGGCTATTAGGGTGTTTGGATAGCTGGGAAGGAATGTCCGAGGACTAATAGTAGGACTCAATCCCAGCAAATTCGCCTTTACGACTAAGGACAACCTCGGAAAAAACCTTCAGTCAGGACTGCCGGTGGCCGGAATCGAACCGGCGACCTCCCGAAGAAGAGTCCTGCGTCTTACCCCTGAGCCACCTCTATCTTGCTAGAGCGCCGCAATATGCAGTGACTGTTGGCCGGACTGTTCGCAGTGCAATCTGTGATTAGATGAGCGAAGCGAAGCGGAGTGAATCTCTCCATAATACAACTCGATCGTCGCTTTGTCTGTGAGTATGTGTGTGTGTGTGTGTGCGCTAAATTTTGTTCGTCGCGCACAGGTCAAATGGCTTGACGTATTTTGCTGACATTTTCGGGCAACATTTGTGACCACTAAACTCGATGCTGTTAACATAACCAGCAAAATTCGTCAAGATGCCAACCTACAAAAAATTAATTTCTGAAAAACAAAATTTGTTTATTTATTTAGTTAAATTAAAACTTACACACGGATTTAAATGGTGTTTCACTTATAAGTTAACATTGACGGTCCCAACACTTGACAGTAGTTTCAAAATTGTTAGTTTATCCGCCATGTTATAAAAAAATATTGTTTATTTACGACAATAATTTCTTCATTTTTACAGTGTTCTACCGATATGATTCGCATTTGCGGACTGTTGCAGTTAGATGCACATAGTATACACCAAACATAGCGTACGCCATCATACCTTTCTCACCATTATTTTAAATCTCGATAGCTGTCATAGAATGGCTACAATGACGTAATATGCCAACCTACAAACAATTAAATACTGAAAAACATGTTTTTTAATTTATTGAATTAAATTAAAATTTGCGCACCGATATAAATAATATTTTGCATGTAGGTCCACATCAATAGTACTAACACTCGACAATAGTTTCAAAATTTTAGCTTCAACCGCCATGTTGTAAAAAAATATTGTGTATTTACGGCTATAATTTTCTCCATTTTTACAGTGTTCCACCGATATGATTCGCATTTGCGGACCATTGAAGTAAGATGCACATAGTATGCGGCACGAATGGCGTTAACAGTCAGACCTTTCTCACTATGTACAGTATTTGGAATTTTGATAGCTATCATAGAATGGCTACAATGACGTGTTATGTTTTATGACGTTCACGGCAAACATTCAAAAGTTAACAACGAACTTGGTGGATAAATTAAAAAGCTTTTATTATGATTTAAAAGCGGGTTTTTGTATGATTAAACAATACTTCATTTTAGATATAGTCTGTATCTACATTATGGAACTTTCCATTCACTGATAGGTTTAATAGTTTATGAATTAGAGCCTATTGAGTAGATCTCGGTGGAATGAAATTATGCGGAGATCCATTGAAAAATCAACTTAAAGGCATATTGTCATCTAGCGTTGTAGTTAAACTATGTCAGACCTTGAATTATTTAAAGAATTTAGGAACAAAAATGAAAGAAATCGGTCCGTATTTAAACAAGTTATGAGCAATTTTAATCAAGAATGTTCATTGGGTGACGTCACACGCGTGACGTAGTTGGATGCGAGCTGTGCCGCGCTCACTCATCTTCGCTGCTGGCCATCCATGGCGCGCCCCACCGCCCCCGACCTCTATCTATCGGACAGTTGAAGGGTGTATGTTCGAGATGCAGTATGCTTGGCTTGGAGGAACTTGTATTGTCATCGTATTGAATTGATTGTCATCGGTGTGATCACTCTCACTATCATTGACAGATTCACATTCGTCAAAATCTTCTGTTTCAAACGATTCGTCGTGGTCGTTTATTTCATCGGTTTCACTTTCCGAACTTGCACAAAACGTCATCCCCTCCGCAAACTGGTTGGCTCTTATTAGTGTTTCAATATCAAGCTCAAACTTTATTTCTATCTCTTTAGGTTTATTCTGAAATATTTCGTGATTTAGTGAGTCGTCATTACATAAACATTAATCGTAGAGTAGTACAGCGTGATGTGGAGATGTACTTTGGGCACTTATGGGTTTGAATGTTTTCAATAAGACGATGCTTGTTTCGAGCTGCAAGGTAACATGAATTTCGCTCTGTTTTTAAAGGGGTATCAATGCTACCTCTCAATTTGACAGACGGTACTGCTCATTTTTTTAACACACGTTTCGATTTTTGTTTCATTATAGATTCATTTTCCATTTTCCAACTGTTGGTAATTTCATGGTCGTCTTTAATGAAATGTTCGGAACATACACGAGTGTATTTGCTTGGTAGGCCTACAGAGTTCTTACTATTAATTTTCGATAGCCAGTTTTTATGTTGCACTGGCTAAAACCCAAAGGCACTGGAGATTTGTCCCTGTTTGGAAAACGGTGAAACGACATGTCGATCGGGCTTACAAGACTGTTATTGCATCCGTACGCACAACAATTTAATACCATGATTACTGATTAATATAGCTGATGCGATACGTACACTATAGTCTATCTATATGGCCATTTACAATAATAACATAAAAGCTTTGACACTTATAATGTCCGTTATGCTTAATGCCTCCACGACAAGCATAATGAAACTACAACTACAAATAAATCAACTAGAACCTAAAGACGTACTCTACTTCTACACAATCCACTTGTCCGTGCACTCTCTTAATAAACTGCTGGATATTAGCAAAACTATTCTTTGTACATCTCTTGAAGCAAATCTGAGAAACAACCATCCATACAGACTGTCAAGTGTCAACCCCTTACTGCACCACGCAACGGGTGTTCCTACCCGAGTCGCGCCTCGCCCAGCCGCTCAGCCCGCATCCAACAACGTCACATGCCCCGAGGCGCGCGTCAAAACAAATCATTGTAGGGGGAGTAGGCTTCGTCCAAAGTTGCCGTAAACTGCGGTTTTCTTATTTTTTTAATGTCTATTTGAAAACAAAAAATACTTACTTGTATGTGAAAATAGGCCTTTAAAGGTTTTAATTTATTAAGAGAAAACATCTTAACGGATTTAAATAATATTTCGTGCATATATTAGCAACATATCGATAAATTATATACACAAGTTATAAAGTTATAACTTGATCCGCCACCTTGTAAAAAAATCATATGTTTATTATAAAGGTTTTTTTTTTTAAAGAGTAATATGATATGCAAATGATTTATTTTATTTGATACATTCAAAAAAATCGCTCATTTGTCAACGCGGAGCGTTTTTCTAGTGATAGAAAATGTTTACACCGCCCTTTCGTAGAACTATTCACTTACAGTATTACAGTATCAGTGTCATAAACATAAAATTAATCACAACCTAAATTCTAGGTTTCATTATCGTTGTATAATTATTTATGTTATGTCAAACGCTTCGCGTTGCCAGATGAGCAAGTTTTTCCATGTATCTAACAAAAAATGTGCATATCATATTCAGTGGAGTGGAGCGGTATGAGCTGGCATACATACCGTTACGGAAAATACCGACGGTATGCCATAGCGGCAGTAATTTTTATCGATTTTATTCGTATTGACGAATTATGTTGACGAGCGCTTTGTTGTACTTTGTGTTTATATTTGTTCATCCAATGTTTTTATGTAATAAATGTGTACATTTTTGTTTGTTCCACCACAAAAGTATTATTTTTGCACCGGTTTTCTACCACCGGGCCTGACCCCTCTCAAAAGCCATTTGAACGTGTTCGTGACGGGGACCGTGCCCCCCCCCCCCCCCCTGTATGCGGTATACCCGCTTTGCCTACTTTACACAGCAGTAGTGCATACCTTACTTCTCCGGGTCCACTTGAACCACTGATCACATAACACATACAAAATAAAACAAAAAATACCTTTATAATAAAGTTGTAGTTTTTTGCAAGATGACAGCGTAAGCTACAAGCTACAAATTAGTTGTCTGTGCTACAAGCTTAGAACTAGTGTACATTATTTCTCGATGTGTTGTTCATTAAATGCAATTAATTGCAATTTAAATGTATTTTTTGTTTTGTTTTGTAAGAGTAATATCAAAGATTACACCCTAGTTTGTAATCTTTGGTAATATGATAATATGCAAATTATTTGTTTGATACATTGGAAAAAATCACTCATCTGGCAACGCGGAGCATTTACCTAGTATTACGAATTACGCAGTATACGCATTTACCTACTATTACGCATTACGCAGTATACGCATTTACCTAGTATTACGCATTACGCAGTATACGCATTTACCTAGTATTACGCATTACGCAGTATACGCATTTACCTAGTATTACGCATTACGCAGTATACGCATTTAACTAGTATTACGCATTACGCAGTATACAATTTACCTAGTATTCCAACACGGGAATTTGAATGCAGAATGCGCTTTCTCGCGCCTCACTTCCTACTGACCGCAGTGAAATATTCCAGCCAATCAGAGCACAATTGTTATTCCAGGCAACAGCCGATATATTCTATCAGTTTGTTTTCATTTCTCCCGCTAGGTAGCAGCAAACGGTAACTGTGCGAGCCAAGGTCTACTGGATTGCCGCTAGCCTTCGCTACTAGCGGCACAGGCCGATGGGCGCTTCGCAATTACTCCGCTAGGAGGAAATCCAGTAGACCTTGTGTGCGAGCATGGCGCGAGCTACACTGCGTACAAGGTCTACTGGATTTCCTCCTAGCGGAGTAATTGCGAAGCACCCACCGGCCTGTGCCGCTAGTAGCGAAGCCTAGCGGCAATCCAGTAGACCTTGCACTTACACCCTTGAATTCAGGCCTCCCAACCCACAGGCATATGGACGCCACCGCAACATTCGCCTTCCCCTCTTCGCCAAGAAAAGACGGGTGAGGTAGTACCTCTATTCATTCCCAGGACCCTTCCTGAACTTACCTTTTTTATTCCTAGTAGTTGTTAACCCAACCTCTTCTATTAATTTCATACTAATATCACTCTAAATTCTTACTGCCTTCGGGCCATTTCATTCTTTTTCCAAACGTTCTACCTTCAGCAACACATCCATCACATCTGTATTCTTATCATACTTCTCTTAAAGACACTGTCCGGTCGAGATTGTCAAGCAAAAGGAAACTGTACCTTATTGCCACCATCCAAACGTCCAAAAAAGACCTTGCACTGCGTAGATACAAAAGCCGCTTACGTTTACCTCGCCAGAGTAACCCGTCAGATCAGTAATGTCACGTGACTTTACTTCACCGGGTCAGAGTTTTCAACCCGAGTAAACGAAAGCGTTTCGGAGTAGGGTTACTTTGCAAATGGATGCCGTGCGCTTGCGTAGCGTAACCTAATCTTCAAATTGGTTCGAATTTTTTGTAGTGCCTGATGTACTTACTTTCTGCGCGCAATTCATTAATGGCCTACTCAAAAACACGGTTTTGCACCCAAATATCCACATGCATTATCCACAGCCACTTTAACACCACCATCAAAATCATAACATTTTGTATTTTCCGCCCAAACCTTACCCTAGCTTTGTTCGTTTGTCCTGCCGGGCGATTCTCTAAGGTCCATGGTAAATTGAACGCCCGTCTTCGACGTTACGAGCCTTACCGCATTGAGTTAGCGATTCTCTACCATGTTTTATCGACAAAGATCGTTACCACCTACGTTAAAAGTAGCGCGCTCCAAAACCCTGCCTTTAGACGTGCGATAAGAAAACATGGCGGACTTTTCAAGCCGTCAGATGTTCACTTCAGCATTTGAACTAATTGATTATAGAAATTTGTTGTGTGTGTCGACACAAATATGCGATATTTATATTTAAAAATATGTGTGTGAGTAAGGAAATATAATTTGTAGTTATGTAACAAAAGTCTAGAAGTAATTTTGTATCATAACCCTACTTTCCTAGTTTGGCCGTGCCGTCACGGCACGTAGGGTAGGCCTAGAACCCTAAGCCTACTTCTAAGTTCAAACACTAGGTTCGTTTGATTTGCTACACCTTTTATACTCTTTGCACTCACTCCATGTTATTTCATGGGATACATGGCATGAAGTACAAAAGGTGCCGGTAAATCAAGCGAACCCTAATGCTGCAATAAGTGAAAAAAGTGCAAAAGGTGTACGGAAATCAAACGCACCCAATGGCAAACGTTCCATTTATTCACGCGTTGTCATTGGTTAACTTTCTATAGTGTACACAGCCATCTCGAAAACATCCACAAACTAATATATAACAGGCGCTGCTCTGCTGCAACGGCTACGTCCTTCGATACGGTTATCGAACGTTATGAAATGGTAGTTGGGAATCGCGCGGTAGCTTATCGTGTGGTAAGTTTAGTACAAGTGTCGTTAAGGTTAAATTTACCGCGCATCTTAGAGAATCGCCCTGCTGTGATCACTACTTCAGGAGTACGGTATTACGAAAACCCCGTTTTTCTGTCCTGGAGTAAGTGTGATGGGAGTAGCTGCGACAAGTTCTTTTGTCCAGTGGTAACTTTCTACAACTGTGATGGGAGTAAGGTTTTTACACCTGCTTCCCGAGTAGGAGTAGGAGGAACAATTGAAACGATCTCAACTGTGACAACTCTGTTTTTTTGTCCAAGTGGGAGTAACTGTGATTTCTTCACCCATATCCGTTATAATGACATATTTCCGGATTACTCCTGGCGTAAAATACTCCTGTTGAGGCAGGACAAACGAACAAATCTCCTGCTCCCGAGGCAGGTCACTTTTTTGGTGATCGGGTCAGAAAACCGGGTTACTCTCTGGCATAGTTGCCGAACGCACCAGAGTAACCTGCTACTGATCGGGTTTGGTTTGCGGACTGATTTTTGAAAGCAGTGCAACACTTTCAAATTTATACGTGTTTTAAAAAACAAAAACATGTAGTAGGCTTAGTGTACATTGTTGAGGATCATTCAAAATCACAGTTAAAAAATCATCAGCAAACGCTTTTTTCATCATAATTATGTGACGATATTTAAACTTGGCGGTAACTTCCTTGCATTTCAACGATGCAGCTACACCGGACAAAGAAACGACTAGCGGTGTAGCTGTATTGGGACAAAGAAACGCGAGAGTGCCAAATACCTTACTACAATAATACGGGACACTGGCAGCGACACGTAGGTAGTGCTGCTCTCAAGCGACAAGAGGAGATGCGAACATGACAAGAATATTGTTACGAAGATACGTAACAAATACCGATGGGTAGACTATTATAATATTTGAAGTTACGGTGCTCTTATAATGAAGTCAATCCCTAAGAAAGGATTTTTGAAAATTCCGACCCTAAGGGGGTTAAAAAGGGGGTGGAAGCTTTTCATGAGACTACCTATATCTCAACAACTAAACGTGCTATAGACCTGATAATTGGTACATAGGTTCTCCATTGTAAACAAAAAAAGTGATTTTACCATTTGTTGAAAATCCAGTTAAGAGGGGTGAAAACGGGGGTTACATTTTTTATGAGCATATCTGACTATAACTCTTATACCACACTAATACCAAAGATGATATATGCGTGCAAATTTGTATTAAGATTCTTCTTTTAATATAAAGAATCACGTATTTTACCATTTTTCGAAAATCCAATTGCGGGGATGAAAACGGGGGGTGATTTTACAGCTCAAAAACCGAACGTGTTACAGACGTAAAAATTAATAGATTCTCCTTTAAAAATAAACGAACATAATTTTACCATATTTACGAAAATTCAGTGAACGGGGGTGAATAGAGGGGGGGATTTTTCGATCATGAGAACACCTATATCTCAAAAACCGAAGATGTTACAGACGTGACAATTGGTAGTTAGATTCTCCATTAAAGATAAGGAAATATATGTTGTACCATTTTCCTGAAATCCACTCAAAAGGGTTAAAAAGGAGCGATAGTATGAGGGGAGGGGGTGATTTTTAATCTCAAAAACCCGAAGATGTTCCAGACGTAAACATTGGAATAAAGATTCTTCTTTAAAAATAAAGAAACACGTTTAAAAATAAAGAAAAACATGTTTTACTATCTTTCGAAAATCCAGTAATTGGTGGTGAAAAAAGGGGTTGTTTAAAAAATGAGGATACCTGTATCTCATTAACCAAGGATGTAACGACTGTGAAAATTGGTATTTAGGTAAAAGTAATTAGAAATATGTTTAGCATTTTACAAAAATCCAGTTATTGAGGGTGAGAATTGCGAGGGTGATTTTTTTATGAGGGTATCTATATATCTCAAAACGCAAAAATGGTAAATGTTACATACATAATGATATAACATTCAGTTAACGGGTGAAGAGAGTCAAAACAAGGGTGAATTTTTTTTATCTAAAAACGCAATATGTTACAGACGTGAAATTATGTATTTAGATTCTACTTTAGAAATAAGTAAATATGTGTTTTACCATTTTCCTCAAACCAATTGGTAAGGCGGGCGAAAGAAGAGGGGGTGAAAACGAGGGGGTGGTTTTCTAAATCTTAAAAACCGTAGATGCTACAGGCGTGATAATTTATGTTTTTATTCTTCTTTTATAATAAAGGAAAATGTTTTAAACATTTTCCGAACATCCAATAGGGGTGAGATGCGGAGGTGATGTGTTTATGATAATTTCTATATATCGAAAAAGGAAGGCGTTACAAACGTGAAAATGGTTACCTATATACTTCACTAAAAATAAAGAAATATGTATTTTACCATTTTTGTTTAATCAAGCGGGGGAATAGGTGGAGGGGGGGGGGGGGGGCTCACAGGGGTGGAAGAGGATTAATTTTGTATCTACACAAATCAAAAATGTTACATACGTGAATGTCAGTACTTACATTCTCCTTTAAAAATAAATTAACATATAATTACTATTTCCCCCAATAAACAGCTGTTAGGGGGGGGGGGGTGAATCTTGTGGGGGTAATAAGAAACATACAGTAAAAACGGAAGATATTACAGACTTGAAAATTTGTTATTTATAGATTTTTCTATAACTATTAAGAAATGCGTGTTTTACAATTTTGTGTAGTAGGCCTACAAATTGTACAAATTCGTCTTACCCCCATTACCTAGATTTTCAGAAAATGGTATAACATGTGTTTCTTTGTTTTTAAATTTAAATTTAAATACCAATATTCAAGAAGTAACGTCTTGGTTTTTTTAGTTATAGCTGTATCTTTATTTTAAAAAACAGACCCCCTTTTTCGCCACCCTTTATTAGTTTTTTGAAAAATGGTTTAATACATGATTCTTTTGTTTTGAAGAAGAATCTATGAATCAGTTTTCACGTCTTGATTATCTTCGGTTTTAGAGATTAAAAATTCACCCCCTCTACTTCACCATCCCTTTTTTCCTCCTTAACAGTATTTTAAGAAAGTGGTAAACTAGGTATTCCTTAAATTTTTTAAGGAGAATCTAATCACCTATTTTCACGTCTGTAACACATTCGGTTTTTGAGATATTGGTGTCCTCATAGAATAATTTAACCCCTGTCTTCACCCCCGTTAACGGGATTTTCGGGAAATGGTAAAACACATGTTAATTTATTTTTAAAGCATTATCTTACAATCAATTTTCACATCTATAACACCTTTAGTTTTGCGAGATTTAAAAACACCCCTGTTTTCACCCCTTAACTGGATTTTCGGAAAATGGCAAAACACGTGTGTCTTATTTTGTAAAGAGGAATCTAGATAACAATTTTCACGTTTGTAGCATCTTCCATCTGCGGTTTTTGAGACATAGCACGACATAGGGATCGTCATAAAAACATTCAATCCCCTGTTTTCACCACCATTCATATAGTTTTCAGAAAAATATGTTTAGTTATTTTTAACGCAGAATTTAAGTACAAACTTTTACGTCTGTAATACCTTCTGTTGTTAAAATATAAGCATTCTAAAAAATAACTTCAACCCCCTTTTTCACCCCCGTAGGGACAGAATTTCCAAAAATCCTTCATTAGTGGATAGTTTTGTCATAACAGCTACGTACCTACGAAATTTCACGTTCCTAGGTTGAACGGTTTGAATTGTGTGTTGATGAGTCAGTCAATCAGTCAGTCACTCAGTAAGACGCTTTTATATATATATATATATATATTTTTATGTAATGTCACACATTTCTCCCGTCCCCAACCCTATACCATCGCTTTTTCACCATTCACCCCCTAAAAGACTCGCGTAATAACATAAACGGCCCCTGTAATGTTCGTTTTACACTCATTGTTTCGCACATCTTTAACTTAAATACTAAGAGTTATTTCATATTAATTTGGTTATAATTATAAATGGTAATCATAACTAAGTCTACTACATATGTTTTCAGTACACTGATGCGTAATTGCTAGCCTTAATATAATAACATTGAATCAAGCGGCCATCATCGCCGTATCTCCTCTTGCGGTTAGTAGCGCTAGTGTTGCGTGTCATCGCCTTCTTGTATGTTAAATATGGACAGCAGCATTTAGAAAACTAAATTGTTGTTTTACGTATATAGCGTTTTTGTTAGATTATTGCATAGATATTTTGCTTTCAGGTTTCAACCTTCCCTAAATTTTTTCGTTTTTCATAATTTTTAGTCCCCGTTCAAAAATTGTTTGTGTCCGAACTAGATCGAATTTGAACGAAAACTCTATATGTAAATTGACATAATCATTGTTAATACGGACACAAAATATGAGCGAGCGTTATCCAAGAAATAATTGTTTCGACCCCGCTAAACTGGGGGACGATAAGTGCGCGTAATCTGTAAATAGTAAAGTGCGCGGCACGTATGAAGCGACCCCGTGTGTCCTACTGCACCACGGCTCTACAAAGACAATATTATTATAATAAGTTTACATATAAGATATTGGGTTATTTCATTACTATTGTTTTCTACTTTTGTTCATTGTTCAATATTGTATGGCTATTTTCTTATGTTTATTCCTTGGTTTTCTTATATGACATTTATACTTGTACTACTAACGATACATTAGATAATCATGCTCCAATAAGAACAATCAGGGTACGGAACTTTAAACCGTGGATTACTTAAGAAATAAGGAATCGTATAGTAGAAAAGAACTCCCTCTTCCAACAAGCAGTCCTTTCTAAAAGCGTGGTACAGTGGAATGTGTATAAAACAACAAGAAATAAAATAACCCAGGATCTTAGACAAGCAGAAAGAAACTACTATAGGAATGTGGTTCTTGATGGAAATCTTAACTCGGCAAAAAAGGTTACTAAATTAGCTACATCTTTAAGTACAGACATTAAAGCAAACAAAAAACAGACATTAAAGCAATAAAGAATATAGATGACGATAGTATTACTACTGAAAATAGGTGTATGGCTGAGATTTTAAACACGTTCTTCAAAAATGCTCCGATTGAGATAGCAAAATCTTTATCTGTTGGAACACAGCCAGCATTTGATGTATATGACCATATTAACGCAGATGATGATGACTCTGCCTGTCAATTCATCCTTAAACCAGTGTCAGTAGAAGAAGTTTACTCCAAGCTGAGAAATGTATCAACTAAAACAGCTTCAGGGGAAGATGGTATCCCTGGAAAGGTGCTAAAACTAATATCCCCTTTAATAGCATCTCCCGTGTGTCACTTATTCAATACAAGTATAAAGAGTAACAGATTTCCCACATCCTGGAAAAATTCTCTAATAACCCCTTTATTTAAATCTGGGGACGCCCAAAATGCATCTAATTACAGACCTGTTAGTGTAACCAATATACTTTCTCGAATATTTGAAAAACTAATTAATACACAACTCCAGGAACACCTAAGTAATAACAATCTCATCTGTAAGGAGCAGTATGGATTTGTGCCAGGATGTTCAACTGAAAAATTACTCAATATTCTCTCAAATGATTGGTTTCTTAATCTAGATGATAGTAATCTAGGTAAAACCGCATTAGTTTCAATTGATATTAGTAAGGCATTTGATTGCATTAATCACGAAATTCTTCTTATTAAATTAAGTTACCTTTTTAAATTCTCTAAAAATGCCGTGGAGTGGTTTACAAGTTTTCTGAAAGATAGGACACTTAAAACAAGGGTTAACGGCACACTGTCACACTCACTCACTATCAACTGTGGTATTCCCCAAGGAACAGTTAACGGACCAACAATATTTAACATGTACATTAATGACTTGCCAAAATGTACGAAGTTCACTAAAGTAACGTTGTATGCAGATGACTTCCTTGGTACAATTACTGGCGTTGACTACGATGACCTCACATCAAAAATTGAGGCAGACTATGGTGAAATAAAAAATTGGTACACACTTAATTTGCTTAAAATGAATGCAAGTAAGACCCAATTAATGCTACTAGGCAAGGATGATAATAATGCACCGCAAATAATATCCCTGGATGGGGTAAATATCAAGCCTAGTCTCACAATTAAGCATCTCGGATTTAATATTGACAAACAGCTATTATTCACATCTCACGTAGATAAAATAGTAGAAAAATGTAGAAAACGCATACATATACTCCGCAAATTAAGTCAATTTTTAGAACCATGGGAAAGTAGGATATTTTACGTAACATGTATACGACCAATTATTGAGTATTGCCCGATTATGGTCAGTTCTGTAAATAAAACTTATTCTAACAAATTGAAGTTGATTCAGAATCGAGCACTGCGTGTCTTTATGGGGGATCGTAGGCTGAAGAGTGCCAGAGAATATTTCAATATACCTACAATCCAATCTCGCTTAAAATTCCTAACTCTGTTAAGATTCTACGACCTCGTACACTGCGTGCTTGACACCCGACATCCAGTATTATGTACACTGTCCACAAGTAGAGCAGGTCTCCGGTCCCGAACCAACAAAAATTTATTTGTAACACGAGTTAATAAAGAAAAAAGTGGAAAGAGATCGATCAAGTACAGACTAGCTTTCATGTGGAATAACCTCCCATCAAAACTGAAATTACTTAAAAACAAAATACAATTCAAAAAAGATTTATCGAAGTTAACTTTACAGTAGTAAGAATAAATATTGAAGATGAAGCTGCGGAACGTGTTACAGTATAGTAGAGTGAGAAATATACGGTAGTATAGCCTAGCCCTAGCATGTTATTTTAGTGAGTCTTTATCATCTTATTCTATTATTTTATAACTATTAACAAATTGTATTCAATAATTCTAAACATGTTGTATGTTTTGTATGTTTGTTTGCATAATATTAGGTATTATGTTCCTATATTGAAATATGTATTATTTGATATTGTACTTTAGCATAGTTTTTAGATAATAGTTATATGTTTAGCTTAGTCATAGTAGGGCATTATATAACTATTGCATTTTATAACTATTAACAAATTGTATTCAATAATTCTAAACATATTGTATGTTTTGTATGTTTGTTTGCATAATATTAGGTATTATGTTCCTATATTGAAATGTGTATTATTTGATATTGTACTTTAGCATAGTTTTTTAGATAATAGTTATATATTTAGCTTAGTCATAGTAGGGCATCAAGCATTTTACCTGTAAATATTTAAAATAATATCATACAAATTGTAATGCTTTATAGAAACCCTTAAATAAATAAAAATAAAAAAATATAGTTTTCAAGGCGTTCAGAACATCTTACTATGCTCTTGTGCCAAGACAGCCAAGGATACGGTCAAGCTACCGTACCACGTCACTCCCCCGCCCCTTGTTTCCTCCAAACATGCGGGTGGGTGGGGTGGCCTGGGGTATAAATAGAGCCACATCGCAAGGCGATTTTTAGTCTCAGATTTTGTCTGTTGCTCACACCACGTCTCTCCGCTGTACCATATATTCTTGTAAATACACCATCCTTGTACCACCTAGTCACTCTTGTCTTATCATGTCACTATGCCCTACACCACTCCCACGAACGTGACCTCCGAGTGCTACGTAGCGGCCCGAAACCGTTGATCTTCTTGACCTCCGAGTGCTACGTAGCGGCCCGAAACCGTTGATCTTCTTGACCTCCGAGTGCTACGTAGCGGCCCGAAACCGTTGATCTTCTTGACCTCCGAGTGCTACGTAGCGGCCCGAAACCGTTGATCTTCTTGACCTCCGAGTGCTACGTAGCGGCCCGAAACCGTTGATCTTCTTGACCTCCGAGTGCTACGTAGCGGCCCGAAACCGTTGATCTTCTTGACCTCCGAGTGCTACGTAGCGGCCCGAAACCGTTGATCTTCTTGACCTCCGAGTGCTACGTAGCGGCCCGAAACCGTTGATCTTCTGGACCTCCGAGTGCTACGTAGCGGCCCGAAACCGTTGATCTTCTTGACCTCCGAGTCCTACGTAGCGGTCCGAAACCGTTGATCTTCAATACCCTATCCAATTGCCCTAATAGCTAGTTTCGTACCTTGAATCCTTACCTGATTCAGGCTTCCATTTTGCTTAACAGAGTCCGTTTTAAGTTAAAGCTCCCCCTTCTCGTATAGTATAAATCCGCAAGTGCTATACACGGCGCGCTTGCAACAATAATGAAGACGTGAGATGTATAGTACAAATGCTCTGCCAATCACACATTTGGCTCTGGTTCGTGGCGCTCTCTCACGTAAGCTGATTATGTTGCTTTGAAGCAAGGAGGGGAGGCAAAGTGGGCGGGATCGGATACTGGATAAGACTTGGCATCATATTTATTATACGAGGAGCTATGTGTCATTGTATCGTTTTATATAACATCTCACCAAATAAAATATCATATGAAGACCTTTTATAATTGAAGAGATGTCGTGACCCGGATTACTGATTATTGAGTTCGATATCCCGCTGGCAGACACCATTAATCCTTCTTTAAATTCACCAATCATTTTGATTAGCCTCATTGCAAAGACTGAGGTGTGTTATTCCAATTCATGTCTTTGTTGAAATATTTTACTGTGAATGTACTGCATTTGAGGCGATGAAACTCCACCTAAATGTACTATCAATATGGCAATAATTATATATGTATATACATGTGTGGGTTAAAACATAAACGCGTGTAAAATAGAAATACAATCACTAAGCAAATCTATCCTCGCTGGGACTCGAACCCAGATCTGCTGTTAGCTTACGCCCGGTATTTCAATGTCCAGTTAAAGTGGAAAGTAAATTTAACTGCCAGGTACTCCAACTTTGGTGTATTTCCACCGTCAGTTAGCCTAACTGGCAAGTAAATTTGATCCTATCTGACAAGTAAACTAACTGATAGATCGGGTGCCTGTTAAGCGATAACTGACAGTTACCGTTATGAAAAGATGGCTGCTTGGAGAATAGGTTATGTTCATCACGATGTAGTTGATGCCTTTTCTGATGAAAATGAAGACCCTTTCACATTTCTTAATTTGATTTTTTGAAAACGGTAAAACATGTGCTTCTTTTTAAATGAGAATATAAATAAATAACAATTTTCACGTCACTAACATCTTCTAATTTCACTTCACCACCCGTTTTCATCCCACCTACCAGGATTTTCTGCCATTTCGCCATTCATTTTCTTGTTTTCCACAATAAACCTCAACCGTTCAATGATATTAATAAGTAAAATCTTTTCTTCTGAAATGAAACTACCCTCTCGTATTTTTTTTTAATGTCACTCATCTTTAATATTTTAATTCTCTAAATTGTTTGATAAAAACCCAAATTGAAAGTCAACACAATCATCCAGAAATAAAACTGACACAACCTCAAACTTCACAATCATAACAAACCACATACAAGGTCTACTTGATCTCCGCTAGGCGGAGATCAAGTAGACCTTGACCACATAATTTTGACACTATAACAGGCCGTGAAATTGTCTCAGCCAGAGTCGATAATGAAGTTTTCCTGCTTTGACCAATCACAGCTAGGGAGAGGTTCCCAGTATAGCTAACTGCCAAATAATATGGAATTGAAATACGGGAAAATGGTAACTGCCAGTTATAAGTGACTAATAAGTTTAACTGTCAAGTAGTTACTTGACACTTTAACTGGACATTGAAATACCGGGCCTTAGTACAGTGACTACAGACAGGTTCAATCTAATACAACATCGTATTGACTTTTCAATTAGGATTTTTCCATGAAAGAATTGGTCGGACGCCTCCGCCCTGAAATTAAGCACTGCTCGCCTGTGACGAAAGTATGTGTATTGTAGTCTTGGGCCAAGTATAACAAGGATTACAATGAAAAATATCACTAATAATGGTTTTTTTAATTGTAATAAGTAGTTCCCACTTGTTGTTACTTATTGACCTCTACTCATGATGCTGGGCCAGCAATGTGAAAGGTAACCCACATATCGCAGAGTGTCGTGGTGTTTCTACTGCAGACTAGAGGATCTGCGTGGTTGTAGTGATCATGCATTGATGATGGTCCATCTTCACTCAGCATCGGTCTGTAAGTGGTAGAATTCTCGCCTGCCACGCGGGCGGCCCGGGTTCGTTTCCCGGCCGATGCAAGCTTTTTTTTAACAAAACTATCAAGGACCCTTAGATAGTGCTAATCACGGCCCTCTAGATTAATTCTGAAATCATAAATTCCCATAATACATGTATACGTACGTGGCAAGTGGCAAACTCAGCAAATTTCGGGAAATCGCTTAGTTGATTAAACGAAATTCCGGTCGATGTAGGTAGATACCTTCTCGTGGTGCCCAGTGCCCGCAAAGAGGGCTCTCGTGCATATCTTTGATAACCCCTTAGCTCATTATCAGTGGTAAGATGCGAGACTCTAATTCAGGAGGTCGCCGGTTCGATTCCGGCCACCGACAGTCCTGACTGAAGGTTTTCTAAGGTTTTCCTCAGTCGTAAAGGTGAATGCTTCCTACTAGCAGCCCTCGGAAATTCCTTCCCAACTATCCAAAGACTCTAATAACCTAGTTGGTCACCTGAAGAGGGACACATCAGGTAAAGCTGATGTGCACCCTGTAACGGGTATTCCTACGAAATGTTAGTATCATTTTGTTCAGTTGTTTAATGTTTTCTTCTCTGTATCTTCCTTCTCGTTTATGGTGGCCCTGTTTGCGAACTACACGTCTAACACTTCCCTCCCCCAATGTCCACTAAACCCTCCAAGTCTCTTCTATGTATTTTGTTTCTCTTTATGACCGATCATCCCGGCGGTTTACCTATACGTCAAAACCCGAAGAATGTTTTTATTTTTAAATTATATCTCAAGAATGGACTTCGAAATCGAAAATCTGAATCAACAGCGCACAGTGGTTTGGTATGCTCTACATACTGAATGCTATAAATTGTGTCTTACATTATAATCAGTATGGTTTTTATTATTAATTAATTTTATTACTAATTATCGATATAATAATCAAAATAGCTACGCTATTGGTTATAATATTTCATTCAGTTTGCAGGGCTTACCAAAGCATAGTGCGCTATTGATTCAGGTTTTCGATTTCGAGTCGCGTTTTTGAGATAAAATTAAAAAATGATATTTGTCTGTGATTTTCGACGTACAAGTACCATTTGTTCTTAGGGCCGTATGCAGAGTCAAGTGTTAAGTTAAGTACAGGGTTTATTGCTATGGGATTGTTTTATTACATGCTATTTTCCATGAGAAGAACAAACTCTATAGCAACCATAAACAAATCACATACTTGAAAGAAAATATCGTAGTTGTTGATCATACACTGTAAATGCAGGTAAATGTAGTATAAAAGCAGATACACAGAGGATAAAAGCGATGGAGGAAGGAAAAAAGTAGACCTATTGTTTTGTTCATTTATTTTGCAGCCATACATGACAAGTTATATATAATGTTACACTTAGAGAGCAAAGATACATAGTAACAACCTGGGGTTTGTCAAACACAGGACTAATTACACATTTAAAATCACAAACAAAATTAATAATAAATAATAGACCAACAGAAATTATATACAATTCACTCTTCATTTAGCATTTTATTAATACACTATATTATATGTACAATCCTGGACAAAAGCACAACACTTTAAGTTTTTTGGGTCAGTAGGTACAGTTCTGACCGATTATTCTCATTCTCACCTTGCTACCCATAGAAATTCCTTTCCATATTCATAGGTTTTACGTACGTCACAATGTGCGCGTAGCAGCCATATTTACGATAATTCATTGGTAGTTTATATCTACATGGTAGACTACAAACCATCTTAGATATTTTATTATTTTTGTTTTGTGTGTGTGAACATAAGTGGAATTACTTAAGAAAATTTTCAAATTAAACGTGACAATGTTTTAGGCTATGTCTAAATCCATTGTATCTTAATCAAGGCCGCTCTGACGTCACGTGGGAACTATAAATACAGGACGGTAGGAAAAACCTCCCGTCTGGATGTTGTTATTGTTTACGAAGAATTATTGTGTTTTTACATAAGGAGTGTACGAGTCTTCGATCTCTTTACCTTGAGCAAGTGTATCTTGCAGATGGGCCAAAACTACAAGATCAACTAGCTGAGGGTATGTTTTGATATTAATTTGTCAAGTTTCACATCCAAATATCGACTTAAGTTGTCGACAAAATCCAAAATACGTTGTATTTACAGTTATCGCGTATATTTATGTAGCGCGTGTACTCAGCACTTAACTATGCTATTTACCACCACCACCACTATAAAACAAAACACTCCATGTATCTACCACACACAAATACACAACTAGTCTACTGCTACTGTGCGATAGCATTGTGCTGTGTACACGCGCAATATCAACGCGAGACTCACACGCGCTTATTACAGCTGTACAAGAATATTAGACGAAGCAAACTGAAGTGAAACTCCACAATGTCTCCTTTTAGAATTAGCAATTTGAAGCTTTCATACGGAAACGTTTATGTAACAGTTATTGAAAAGTTTTGATAAACCAGTTCACTCCTTTTACAAAGAAGTTATCGATACAAAATGAACCAATCGAGTTCAAAATGTACCGGTGTAAATACAAGTACACACTGGCCACCTAGATCACTTATTAAACGAGGTATTACGAGGTCACCAACTCCTTCCTCAAGCACTGTCTATGCCTGACCGGCGCCAGTCAGACAGGGACAGTGCTTGAGGAAGGAGTAAGAGACTCCGAAATATCTTGCTAATAAATATAAATAACCAAGGTTTAAGCACAGTGTGTAATTGGTGTAAAATACTTATCCGGTATAATAACTAAAACATAAGAGCTATTAACTCTTAATTATCTAGGACAGGAAACTTCTTAGAACGCAGTGCCTGAATCGTGTGCTTCTAACATACAAAACATGATTCTTTCCTGCTTGTTGACAGCAGAACTTCATGTTTACATACACATTATTATTCAAGACTCTTCAGTGGTGGATGAGTAGAGCTTCTCTTAAAATCGTCCATCAATTCTGAAACAATAATGATATAAACACATATTAATTCATAAAACTACTCTACATGAGTCAGCGGAAGAGTTAACACAGGAGTAGAATTTGACATTGCTATAAAGAATAAAAATAAATAAATACATTCGTATTTATAGAGTCTACCCACTCAGTAACGAGACTGATTTCCAGGGGGGACTTTAATTAAAACCTAAGTTTTAACCATCGCACACTACAAACACAAACACGTTTGTAACACAACAGCATTGATTAATTAAGATATTAATTCATTTACTTCGATCACTGTATCTTCACTCTTTCAGATAAGTTGTGTTTTATTTGTTTACATCTTATATTAATCACATATGTTAAATAATATATCTCAAAACATGCAGTGATGTTTCGTTATTCAAGATTATCATAAGGTAAAGATAAAGCAAAATTACTAAATAACTTAATCTGCAAAATGTGAACCATTTTCCCGTGTCAGAATGGTGAATCATTGGTGAACTGTTAACTTGAGAAAGATTTTAAATACACTCTCACTAACAAACTACCGGTAAAGGTACCCAGAATCTCCTTCTCACTGTTCTTCATCTAATTCATTTCTTACTATGGCACATATTTTCAAATCTAACGTATAGATGAAAATACTGATTATGAAACTGATACAACTATACTATATTTTCACTCTGTTTCAGAATATTAGTATATATTTACTAAATCAACAGAGTCAATGGGTTATAAAACAATATAATTACCGTTTCCAAGGTGTGGGTTTACTTTTTCTCCGAACTTTGAGCGATATTTCTCATCACCCCAAAGTAGAACACGGTCTTCTTCCTGTAATAAAACGACATAGGTCTAAATACATTAAAAATAATACGTAAGTGTATTACACTAACCGGGGCTCCACTACTAAGCTCCCAATCTGGATGAATATATGACAGTTCATCACTCTTCGTGTCTCGCGCCCGTAAAAGTTTGATATTTAACCAGCATTCAATTCACATATTAGTTATAAAGAGAGACATAAAAAAGAAGATCTATGAAAATACACAACACTTTAACATTTCTACGAAGCGCACTCTCTTCAGGTCACTAACTAGAAAGAGTAATGAGCAGGAATACACACGAGCTGTTAGCATTTGCCTTATGAGTATCGCTTGAGAGAAAACCCTTCAGACAAGATAGAACTAAGCGGGCATCGAACCAGTGACCTCATGCATACAAGGTCAGTGTGCTACCACCTACCATTGAGCAATCTCTACCGGTTCGATATAACTTACATGTTCCTAGACGACGTCAAATATAGTGATATATGCCCAACCCCATGACTTATTCTTTCCAATAGAGCCAATGCAGGCAAATATAAATTTAGAAACACATAGCTATATAATCGCAAATTAATTTACCTCTCTCTTCTTGTGGGACAACAGTAGATGTCAAGGTCATGTAGTGTGGATCCGTTGTCTGGTTGTCAAGCACCATTAGCATGAGCAGTATATACTGCAGCCTCCTCCCGCGTTGAGCAGTATGAGATAGAGTAGAGCTGTAGGCTCATCGCCCCTACCTAACCACATCACTCAGGCTATTCTGTCCAGCCTGTCTGTATTCAACGCAGAGCTGTATGCTCATTGCCCCTACCTAACCACATCACTCAGGCTATTCTGTCCAGCCTGTATTCAACGCAGAGCTGTATGCTCATCGCCCCTACCTAACCACATCACTCAGGCTATTCTGTCCAGCCTGTCTGTATTCAACGCAGAGCTGTATGCTCATCGCCCCTACCTAACCACATCACTCAGGCTATTCTGTCCAGCCTGTATTCAATGCAGAGCTGTATGCTCATCGCCCCTACCTAACCACATCACTCAGGCTATTCTGTCCAGCCTGTATTCAATGCAGAGCTCTATGCTCATCGCCCCTACCTAACCACATCACTCAGGCTATTCTGTCCAGCCTGTATTCAACGCAGAGCTGTATGCTCATCGCCCCTACCTAACCACATCACTCAGGCTATTCTGTCCAGCCTGTCTGTATTCAACGCAGAGCTGTATGCTCATCGCCCCTACCTAACCACATCACTCAGGCTATTCTGTCCAGCCTGTATTCAATGCAGAGCTGTATGCTCATCGCCCCTACCTAACCACATCACTCAGGCTATTCTGTCCAGCCTGTATTCAATGCAGAGCTGTATGCTCATCGCCCCTACCTAACCACATCACTCAGGCTATTCTATCCAGCCTGTATTCAACGCAGAGCTGTATGCTCATCGCCCCTACCTAACCACATCACTCAGGCTATTCTGTCCAGCCTGTATTCAACGCAGAGCTGTATGCTCATCGCCCCTACCTAACCACATCACTCAGGCTATTCTGTCCAGCCTGTCTGTATTCAACGCAGAGCTGTATGCTCATCGCCCCTACCTAACCACATCACTCAGGCTATTCTATCCAGCCTGTATTCAACGCAGAGCTGTATGCTCATCGCCCCTACCTAACCACATCACTCAGGCTATTCTGTCCAGCCTGTATTCAATGCAGAGCTGTATGCTCATCGCCCCTACCTAACCACATCACTCAGGCTATTCTGTCCAGCCTGTATTCAATGCAGAGCTGTATGCTCATCGCCCCTACCTAACCACATCACTCAGGCTATTCTATCCAGCCTGTATTCAATGCAGAGCTGTATGCTCATCGCCCCTCCCTAACCACATAACTCAGGCTATTCTGTTCAGCCTGTTTTCAATGCAGAGCTGTATGCTCATCGCCCCTACCTAACCACATCACTCAGGCTATTCTGTCCAGCCTGTATTCAACGCAGAGCTGTATGCTCATCGCCCCTCCCTAACCACATAACTCAGGCTATTCTGTTCAGCCTGTTTTCAATGCAGAGCTGTATGCTCATCGCCCCTACCTAACCACATCACTCAGGCTATTCTGTCCAGCCTGTCTGTATTCAACGCAGAGCTGTATGCTCATCGCCCCTACCTAACCACATCACTCAGGCTATTCTGTCCAGCCTGTATTCAATGCAGAGCTGTATGCTCATCGCCCCTACCTAACCAGATCACTCAGGCTATTCTTTCCAGCTTGCGTAAAAGAAGAGCACTATGCCCAGCAAGCAATAAACGATACCAAGATAAACTTTTACTATGGACGACGATCTGAGTTTTTTCTTTTCCAATCATATACCAATCTGAAAAAGTAATACAAATGCATCGTTAGTGCTCTATTGCACTCATCTCCATAGCACAATGAAATGTAGGACTATTAAGTGTTCCCGATTATATTTAATTGTTTGATTTGCTGAATAAGCATTATAAATATAGTGTAACTTAACTTTTTTGTATTCATCAGTAACGTGGTTTACATATATATATATATATTGAGTTAGTTATTTGCAATGCAAATATTAGATGTCAATGAAAAAAAGGGGAAAAAAAGAAAATTTATATAAAGATAATGAAGATGAAGTCGTGTTGCTGGAAAACCTGCCATCTGCATTTTTTTTCTTTTAGCAGAAATTGAATCATGGTCAGAAAATTATAGAATTATAGCCTTTAGCAATTTTTTCATAATTTAAGTTTCAAAAATCAATCATTTCCTTCGTTATTCGCCTATGAAAATATCGTTCAGATGCAAAACCTGTCAATCTTTTCAAGAGCTATTGAGAAATATGTTATCATCGATATTACCCATTGAAATAATTTCATAACAAAGCAACAACGGCTGTCTGGTACATTTTCTTTTTTAATTGTTCTTCTGTTCTTTTATAAATATTTATATATTTGTTATACATATTATTAATTATAATAAATTTAGTTATGTTCGAAAATTGTGTTTTTGATTTTAAGTGATATTATCAAGGAGTATTAGTATTTAGTAAGCATTATTATTATCAGTATGTATAGTGGTATAAATCAATTTATAATTGAGTTTTTATTTTGTCGTTCTACTTAATTCTGTCTTCGATTTTACGTAACACTATCCATCAGTATTATAATTTAAAAATCTTAAGTGCTATTAACTCTATTGATTAATTTGTAATACTAATTAAATTGACTTATGATACACAGGACATCAGCTTGATATGACCTGCTAGTTACTTTGCATTTACAATTGTTTTGTCCAAATTAATAAGTTGTGATTCATAACTGAACCATCTCAAATCCTGCATCTGGTTAACAAATTTAGGTATAACTCATAATTTATAATATTAGTTTGACTGAATTGACATCTAATTGTAAACAGAAAACTATGTTGATTAAAATATTAAAGTAGCAGAAGTATTGTTCTTTATTTCAAAGTCAAGCTTTACGAAGATGGCTGATTTTTCGTTTATGCGATTCAAAATTATAACGTGGTTTTGTACCATAAAATAATTTAATACACACACACCATACATATTCATAGGTTGTACGTACGTCACATCTTTTTTGACGTTGCCATGGAGAAACAATAATTGTAGGCGGTTGTGGTAGAACATATAAACTCTTCATTGTTTAAAATCCAGCCTGCTTTTTAAAATAATTTTGTATGTGTGGAATTTTTTTTTTTGTATTAATTATGTTTACTTTTTAAATTCTTAATTAGACTTATTTATTAAATTTGAATAGTATTTGCTAATGATCTTGGATTGGTCCTCCTCAATTGTGTCGCAATCATGGCCGCTGTGACGTCACGTGGGAACTATGAATATATATACACACATAACATACTGTCGTCAATGAATGTTACTCACCAGACATGACCCTATAGGCCGCTCGACGTCTCGACGTCTCGAAGGTATAGCTATGTGAACACAAGGGCTAGGGATCGCAATGGCAAGTCATCAGGCTCGCGGTGGGTACAGGCGTGCAGGTCCTTAAGTATTGGTCCTCCGTGGAGTACCTCAACAATGAGAAGCAACGAACAACTCTTGAACGTCACTAATCACCCACAATTAAGCGGTGCCTAAAGGCGAGACTTTATACTGATGACCAAACCCGTTTGGAAGCACCCTCAGGTTTGCAGGTCCACATGCCAGGCGTCCCGTACACACGCCATGTACCTGCCGGATTCCCCGCCAAGACACCGACACCCTCACCACTTTGAACCTTCGCCCAAGTGACACAATAGCTACACATGAGTCTCGTAGTCGGCAGCCCTGAGGACAGAAACAAAATAATATGTAGTTACACTTATGTACAAACGTATTTCCTAACGTAATCATTGTCATCAGAGAACTGTGTAATTTCCTAAAACCGTTCTAAGCGAAATATTTCAATAACTTGGGTTTCGTTGCCAGTTTGTAAATAAAAAAAAAAAATGAAAAAATCATGATAATTAATATAAGTGGTCACTAATTATAGGCTACTACCACTACAGCATAAATAAGCATCCCACAAAATAAATAGATTTGTCAGTTAAAACTTGTCGTAGGCTTTCGCGGCCGGAGTCATTATTAAAACTTGGCTGTCGGGTTTCGCCGCGTCCATGGATAAAAAAGTCCTGACGTTTCGGGCCGATTGCACGGTCCATCTTCAGAGGAATAAAAACTCTAGAAGAGTACACACACGGAACAAACCTACTCAATCCAGCCCGTCCGTGTGTGTCAACCCAAACCAGTCAACTTAGTAGAACGTGGAAACCGACCATAGAGCGGCTCAAACGGGATTTGAACAGAGTGACGTCAATAGCTAGGCGGGAAGACAGTGCGCAGACGCCAGCTAACGAATAAAACTAACTGCACGACTGGTTTGGGTTGACACACACGGACGGGCTGGATTGAGTAGGTTTGTTCCGTGTGTGTACTCTTCTAGAGTTTTTATTCCTCTGAAGATTTGTCAGTGTTTATGATATATTTAAAGGAAAACAAAATATAATTAGGCGAAAAAATTATTTCAAAATTATTAGAACAGTGAAAATAAATTTACAAGGTTATGTTATGTAAAATTAAAATTTTTATTGTATGCATATAAGCTATATAGTAAATATGAGTTGTTGGTTTGCATGTATAGGATATAGGAAGACGAATGAATGTGTTATGAGGAGGAATCTATAAATCAGGTAGTTATACTTTGTTGTGAACTATTGTGATTAAGCAGTCCTGTTATTTAGCCTACTTCAATTTTAAATACCGAACAGTAAAACGAGCGTTGCGATCGCTTTACTGTTGTATTTACTCAGTCTTGCATAATTATTGTAAGTTCATCAAATTCAAGTTTCGATTAGTTTTGACTTTTTTATGTGAAATATTTCGTTCATCAATGGTTGTAAAATACATGTGGTTTTGATAATATACCGGTGCCACGAACGAGACACTATAGAGTGCGGCCAAGGGAATTTCAATTAGTTTATAGTACATTGAATACATATATTTATTGTGTTCATAAAGCTAAAGTTTAAATCTAAAGTCAAGTGTAAAAATATAATATACGTAATACAACAGCAAAGCGAAGCAATAGTGTAACAGTATAGTAAATAGTAATAAAAGTAAACAGTGAATAGTAAGCGAAGAGTGAATAAGCTAGAGTGCCACTGAGGGGATTGAAATTATAAATGAAAGAAACATAAAACGCATTTTTAGAGAATAGCATGTGTGGATAGATTTGAGGTAGCAAGGCAAGTGTAACAAGGTATGGATGTCAAGCCTACTCCCTACCCCTAATCTAATTAAGAACCTTGATAATGCTGACGTCAGAAATGAGGGAGTCCAAGCCAATCAGCGGGGAGCTTTTTCAAATACTGACATTTGATTGGCCAATGCCTCACTTGTCTATGACGTCAGCATCCCCAAGGTTAATGATGTGAAACGAGCATATCCAGTGAACTTACCTCTTCTTGCTTGATGTGACGCGTTCATGGCGTAGAAGTGGTCACCGGGGCAAGAGTTGCCGATCTGTGGGTTTGAGACCAGAGGGGCAGCGGTTCCCCAAAGCCTATGTTTGCTCCCTATGAGCCAGCTCCCTTACAACTGCGTTAGTACGCTTACTGAAGGCTTGTGCATCAACCAACTGGTACCTACAGCTGAAGGGGGTTCCCCAACTGCACCACAATGGCAACACCCGGCGCTCCTCTCCCCCACCGTCAACTCGCCGCAGTGCCAGTGCCCACTATGCCAGCGACTCAGCTACCCGCCTCATCTTCTTGGCTGACGACCAGTCGATCTCTTCCCTGAAGCAGTCCTGTAAACAAGGATGATCATAATTATTCCAAACTCGTGTTCCTATTTCAAAACTAATACATAATTAAAACTGTACGTGCAGTCACAGAAATTGTGTTTTCAATTCCAAGTTACCGAAAAAGAAATAAATCGAAATCTCACCGAGAGCAGAAACCACCTATATAGGCCTATTAAAAAAAAAAAAAATAGTCTTTGACCAAAAACGTCATGTGCAGCATTTCTCATGAACAAAGAATTAACTTTTGAACCATTGTCTTACGTGTTTCGTGTACTAACTGTTCGTTCCCGTAAAAACGATAAATGGACGAAACTTTATTCACCGCAAATAATAATAATAATAATAAATAATTACAATAATAATAATAATAATGATAAAAATAATAATAATAATAATTATAAAAATAATAATATTAATAATAATAATAATGATAATAATAATAAAAAAATAATAATAATAATAATAATAATAATAATAATAATAATAATAATAATAATAATAATAATAATATTTTTTTTTTTTTTTTATAATCATTTATTTATTTATTTGCGCATTAAATAAGAATTCCCACTAAGCTAAAACCTTAGCTTAACAGTGGGTTGCATAAACACAAACATTGTAGAGCGAACTGGTACAATTTTAACAAAACACTAATAAACTGTAAACAAAATACACCAACAACAAAATTCTTAAAATAAAGTCCAAAAACACTTTCATGTGAACAATGATAAATATAACATGCATAAATAACAGACACAATACATGATACTGGATGAGTGGATGGCTTCAAACTCAATTTAAACTCATACTAAATAGACACTAGACAGGATAATGGATGGCTTAAAACTCAATTTAAACTCATAATAAATAGACACTAGACAGGATACTGGATGGCTTTAAACTCAATTTAAACTCATAATAAACAGACACTAGACAGGATACTGGATGGCTTCAAACTCAATTTAAATTCATAATGATAGGATACTTTATAAAAATTAAATAGTTAAAAGGTAGCTTTTTAAATATTGCTTGACTTCCCATAAATGTGTGATGGTGGACAAATCAATAGGTAACTCATTAAATAACTTAGGAACTAAATATTCTAAACGCCTTTGGCCATATTTGTTATTAAAAGAGGGGACTTTATACAGAATTTTGGAATAACTACGTGTAACTTTATGCTTTTGAACTAGCTCTTTATAGGAATCTTTAAAATAAAAATTTAGAATAAGTCTGTAAGTAAAAAGTTTCTCAACCGGAAGCACATTAGACATTATATAAGAATCACGTATTGGAAGAAAGTTGCAATGGTCTGGTCTCATAATGCGGATAATTTTATTTTGTAATTTTTGAATATGATGCAAATGACAGCGTGAAGCGTTGCCCCAAGCAAGCAAACCATAAGAAATAAGTGATTCAGCTAGAGCCAAATACACGCTACGCAACATAGAGAATGATAAACAATATTTTAAAGAGTAAATTTGACCTACACAAGACCTTTGTTTCTTACAAATCGAATTAATGTGAGGTTCCCATGTAAAATTTTTGTCAATAGTTAATCCCAAGTATACGTGACTAGTTACATTTTCTATAAGCTCTACACATTTACAAACAGACAAATCAATTTTGTGATGTAAACATTCGTAATTATGACATCTAATTATGACTTCTTCTTTGCCGTTTTTAGCATAGGGTGTACATATATGAATAAGCTTAGTTTTAGTGAAATTAATTATAAGGTCATAGTCATGGATCCACCTCAACAAGTTATTAAAATCTGTTTGCATGTATAGTTCAGCCACCTTTAAATTTTTGTGCACTGAAACTAGCGCTACATCGTCCGCATATAAAAATACATAGCAATGCTTCAGACAACTAACCATATCATTCACGTAGACCAAATATAAAATGGGACCTAAAATAGAACCTTGTGGTACTCCCGTTAAAACTTCCCTCTCGTGACTTAAGGTATTTCCGATTTTAACTTTCATCTTACGAGACTTAAAAGTAATTCCTGAACCATTTCAACATAGGCCCTCTAATCCCAATCCTTTCAAGACACAGTAATAATTTATTGTGGTTAAGCGTATCGAAAGCCTTACTGAAATCAATAAAAGTAGCAACAACGTGTTTATTATCATTTAATTTTGAGTTAACAAGATCAGAAAATTTTACAAGAAGATCCGAAGTGCTTTTACCCTTCTGAAACCCAAATTGTTGCCAGTTAATAATTTTGAATTTTTCTAAATAACTATTCAACGCATCAGAACGACACGCTCCATACTTTTTTCAATCGTTGGTAGCAACGCGATTGGTCTGTAATTTTCGGAAAGTGTATGGTCACCCTTCTTAAAAATTGGTCGCACCACAGAACTTTTTAAAGAGTCTGGTATTATACCCTTGGTGAAAGAAAGGTTAATAATTTTGGCGATAATAGGGCTTATCTTATCACTTGCATATTGTAAATCAAGTACACGTATACCATCCCCACCAGCTTGTTTTGAACTGTCAAGACCTTGTATTATTTTATGTATTTGTGGTGCCGTGACGCTAGCCATGAAAAAGGATTGTGATTGAGTGGTAGTTGCCGTATGACACATAGTTTTAACATCGCATACATGTTGGATCTGAGTAATCTGGTCAACGAAAGTGTCAGCAAACCTATCTGCCATGGCTTCATCTGTGAACTGACCGCTGAAATACCTCTGAATTACATCATCAACCGAATCTCTTTTTTTTCCTACCTAAAATTCCATTAATAGTCTGCCAGGTTTGTCTAATGCTCCCTTTGCTTTCCTCAATTTTAAGTCTATAATAATTTGTCTTCGCACGCCGTATTTCCTTAACCACCTGGTTTCTATAACGATTGAAATCCTCTTTTAATAATAGCTTCATTGGATTTGAGACGTTAGCATTTTTACATTTTCTAAATAACCACCCTATGTTGTGTCATTCGTTCTATTTCACCTGTCATCCAAACTTTATTTACCCTCTCCCATTTCGTTGCCTAACTACATATGACGATTGATCATGCGCATTTTTAATAGTATCACATACAGCCAAATAAAGTTCGTTACAGTCATCAATCTCATTAATATTCTCCCAATTAGTTTCCGTCAATACAGATAGCACTTTCCTCTCATTTAAAACACTCCTACTTTTTAATAATTGTTTCTCTGGACCAGCCGGGCATGTTAATGACGTCATAATCATGTAATGGTCGCTCAGTTTGCATGTAAATATTGCCGAACTAAGGTCAACAAACTGCCCCCTCACAAATATGTGATCGAGACACGTCCTAGACCAAGTATTACACATCGCTTCCTCCCTGGTAACCCCGTGTATACACTTCACAAATCCATGGCCAGCCAGTGTGTCCTCATACAAGATAACACAACCGTCTGAATCATCCAGTAAATCAATATTAATATCGCCAATGACAATTATATTCCTGTTGTTATTATGCCCAAGTATGCAATCCAACTCATTAATAAAGTTTTGTTTCATTTCCACTGGAGTTTTTTGAGACGGAGGTCTGTAAAGGGCTAACAAAGATATTTCTACGCCACCTAAAAACCTTAAATTATAATGCAGACCTTCACAAAATAAAAACTCTTGCTCCACCACCACACAAGAAACAGAAGATTTACTATAAATAAGAATGCCACCCCCCTTCTTGTTGACTCTAGTTTTGCACAACATTTCATACCCATCAAGAATAAAAAAATTATCATCCTCTAATTTACCAATCTCAGACAAAATCATAACATCAAACACACCTATTTAATTTTGTACAATTACCTTTAGCTCATCCCATTTTGAAATTGTTAAATATCTTACATTGAAATGAATAAAAATAAGCCCATGTTTTTCATGAAACCAATCATTCAAATCATCAATAACATTACATTTAGCTACTTCACTCCATTCGTCTTCAAGGTTCATAGCCGGAAATTGTCATCAATATATCCACAGAACAAGCGACCTTCAAATCACTATTTTATCTAGGTCTTTAAAGGACCACAGTTTAATGACGTCGCGTGTGTTTTCGTCTTTCCGCACAAAGACTTTGCCGAACTTAAACCAGACGAACTTGAAACCCAACTCTCGAGCCCGATCTTTAGCTCTCCGCAACAAATCACGGTAATACGGTGCCAAATTTTCACTGATATAAACTCGATCTTGAGACGCGTTCTCAACACCGGTAACACAGATAACTAATTAACTTGCGTAGGCAGATAAACGATTCAAATGGGCGCCATGCTTCGCTATTTGATTAGTTCCCTCCGCGACCACAAGGATGGTAGAAGAGCGAATGTGCTGCCGCCACACAGGCGAGTGAGTCACCTGCAGAGGATTTCTTCTTCGGAACTCGTTTGTCGTGACGCGGCCGGCTACGGTGTTGCCAAACCTTGGTTCACCCCCTTTTACTGCCGCGAGCATCGAATCGCACACATACCGAGCCCTTGGTTTGCAGACGCATCGGACGGCTGGCTGGGCGAGGGTAGCGAATATTGACCTCGAAATAACATCACAAGGAACAAGACGTAGAGTCGTAGGTAGACAATAGGACAATACAATAAAGCAGTTTGAGATGTTAGTGTCTGAACAAGAGTAAATAAACCAGTGGCGTAACTAAAGGACCACGGGGTGGGGTGCAAAAATTATTCCTTATCCATGTGTGTATATATATATATATATATATATATATATGCTATCATTAATATGCAAATTAAAACGAAAAAAATGTAAATCTGAAAACTTAGTTCTTCATTGACAACTTTTTTGAAAACTTGCCATTGCAGTTTCTGAGCTTTCAAAACACAATGAGTCTAGAAATTATGTGTGAATTCACGTAGAACCACAACAATAAAAGCCCCTCACATTCTCCCATAGTAGACAACACAGACATGTCTTCCAGCTATCTCCATGTCTGTACCAAATGCATCTTGTTTCTTACCTTGCCAGTTATGGTAGAGTCTGGTCCAAGGTAACAGTTGTTTGCATTTTATTTCCCATCAACGAAACAAATCCATAGCAACAATGGGTGCCCCTAAATGTAGGGGCCGACTATGAATTCCAACCAGAGCGGGTGAAACAAATGGATGTCGATACAGTAATTGACCGGTTTGCAAATTTGAAATCTTACAAGAAGGAAAATATGACAAATATCAGTGGCGATAGGGAAGGGGAGGGGGGTCTTTAGTTGTAGTTACGCCACTGAAATAAACACACATAAAATAATGTGTATTTATTGTCTACCCACTCAGTTACAAGAACTGGTATAATATTCATTTACTTAAGACTGTTATGACATTTTTAGTTACACAGATAACAGATTATAGTATACTCCTTGATCTGATACTACTGATCTAATCCACTACTGCTCGGCAATCATACGATGGTAGTAACAGTTTATTTTTATTTTTTATTAGCCACCCTAAGGTGGGAATGCCAATTAAGGGGACAATGTCGCCTAGACTAGGAACAGGTAGGCCTACACGGAGAAGAATAGATATGTTAATTGTGAGAAACGCACACGAGACAAAGCCCAGTAGCCGAAAGACAACATACCACATAACAAAAAAGGAATAGTCAACACACATGACACAAATCAAACAAAACGAAAGAATACCCCATAATCGCAATAATTGCTCTCGCACAAATCACACATCTAAAACGAAATGCATATAAAGAGGAGAAACAAAAACATTAAATACAAAAACAAAATACATCAACGGAGCTGAAAATCAGGCCAGGCCCGCAACCGGGCTTCGAAGAAGGAAGAGGAGCGAGAAGTTCGCAGAGATAAAAGCGTACACTGCGCGTCTTTTGTTACAGAACTATCACCCACGCAATGTATTGTTATCTGTGGTCCACTATCATATTCTGAAGTGGCTTGTTGAATAAAACACTAGGCCTATCAATGGTAACACAACTTAGCTCAATTTGTTGATGGAACAACTCACACATTTTACTTCTTAGTGTTCTCATCAACATATTGCCGTGCTCGTTAACGTCGAGTCAACATTTCTTAGCGTGTGAGGGCGCAGTAACCCAGTTCCACGATCAACACAATGTGGATAGTGTATCCTGTGTTTTGGCGTATGAACTACGGCGCGAATTACCTGTGGATGTGCTATTTATTTTATAAGATAAACAACATAACTTATTCAAAAACGATGGCAGCACAGATAACGTGTGCTAAGTATTGTTGTCAAAGTATTTGTAAGTGTCCAAACCAGCAGAAATTACTAAATATGCACATGTTCTAATTTCTTCAACTTATACGTACGCAACAACAATGTTGTGCACAAACAGGCATACATGGGCCCTGCGAAGGGGGGGGGGGGGGGGGGAAGGGGGAACACCCAAGGGGGAACTTGTTTCCCCCCCCCCTTGGTTTCAGGAATTGTTTAAAATTTAACTAGCTATATGATGTATAATATACATAAACGAAGAAAACGTAAGAAATAGTAAATATAATACATTATCGTATATTATACGATAATGTATTATAATTACTATTTCTTAAGTTTTCTTCAACTTATGTAACGATTAATAGCATTTTATAAGTGTGACTAGTCAATCGTGACCAGTTCCATCTCTCAAGATATTGTTCCTAAGAGTGTTGATGCTTTCTATGACATATATTCATTCAGAATCTACTTTAAAATCCCATTTCGGTAAAAAAAAGTGTTAAAAATAAAAATGCGCTCTGCGGGGTAATCTGAGGGGTGCCCCCCCCCCCCCCCCCCCCCCCCCCGGCCGTAGCGAGGTAGAAAGTGTTATTTCGCTTTGTCCCCTCTTGCAAAATTTCCTGCTGGTGGCTGGTGCCCACGCACGTATAGCACGTTTCAGTTTCATTTTAAACTGTCACTGATAACGAATTATACTACTGTGTAGGCCCACGTAGTGTAAATTGTTATTGATTATCTTTGAGAAGTGAAGTGATGTTTGTTCTTAGTTTTAAATTTATGTTTAATTTAGTTAGTTTCTAGATTGTTAATTGATAAGTTGATATATTTGCACTAGTGGAATAATTTTCTGTTGCAAATAAATACTTAATAATAATAATAATAATAATAATAATAATAATACTAATAATAATAATAATAATAAAAATAATAGAAATAATAATAATAATAAAAATAAAAATAATAATAATAATAATAATAATAATAATAATAATAATAATAATAATAAGGATAGCGTCGATAGGGTAGCATCGAACAAATGGTTAACGTCCGGGGACATTTTCAGCGAAACAGAGGGATTTATGATCGCTATTCAAGATAAAGTAATCAAGACTAACAATTACAAAAAATACATACTGAAAGACGTCACAGTGGAAGATAAATGTAGAAAATGTAATTTGAACGGCGAAACAATTGAACATATCGTATCTGGGTGCAAAATGCTTTGTCAAACAGATTATCTTCATAGGCATAACCAAGTTGCAAACATTGTACATCAAAAATTAGCCATGAAGTATAAACTTATAAACACAACCACTGCGTATTACAAATACAAGCCTGAAAAGGTATTAGATAGTAA
The DNA here is from genome assembly GCA_945910005.1 of Isoperla grammatica. Taxonomy (NCBI): domain Eukaryota; kingdom Metazoa; phylum Arthropoda; class Insecta; order Plecoptera; family Perlodidae; genus Isoperla; species Isoperla grammatica. The sequence continues at coordinate 38,158,747 of OX246745.1, forward strand.
AGACTACAAATTATATTACGACCGGGCAGTTATTACAGACCAAACCATACATCACAATAGACCGGATATTATATTTATTGACAAGAAGAAACAAGAAACGGTTTTAATTGATGTTGCCGTCCCTTTGTGCCACAATGTAGAGACAACTTGGCGGGAAAAGATAAACAGATATAAGGAATTATCAATTGAAATAAAAAGGTTGTGGAAGCAGAATAATGTAACTGTTATACCGTTAATTATATCAGCAAATGGCATTGTTCCACGTAAACTCCATGACAGTATTAAACTAATTGGTCTCCAACCGAACATATACATCGAGATGCAAAAAGCAATTATTTTGAACACGTGTAGGATAGTGCGAAAATTTTTGAACTAAGAAGAATGAAGACTTCAAGAAGTTCTCCATCCCGATGGTGGTTTTCGTGGTTTCCACCGTACAAAGAGCGAATGCTGGGATGAGTACAAATCGGCCACGACCGTACATAGCATCCACAGTTCGGTTTGGAAAAAATAATGTGGACAATGATATATTAAGTAGTATAGCCAAAATGTGGGCATTTGAGAAGCAGAAGAAGATGAAGAAGAAGAAGAAGAAGAAGAAGAAGAAGAAGAAGAAGAAGAAGAAGAAGAAGAAGAAGAAGAAGAAGAAGAAGAAGAAGAAGAAGAAGAAGAAGAAGATATATTAAGTAGTTCTAAGTAGATTTTAATAAGGTAAACACATGGAAATACTTGACATTTGTGTCCGTACAACATGTTTATGCCGGTTTTGACCGAGTTTGTATGTATTGCAACAATAAAATAATAATAATAATAATAATAATAATAATAATAATAATAATAATAATAATAATAATAATAATACTAACTAAATTGGTTTCAAGTGTTCAATCCGTGAGTGATCCCTCTTTTTGCTCTGGTAAATTTAATTTTATATTTTCAATTTTTAACAAGATGAAGATGATTGATAATTGAACCTGCTTAGTGCACAGTGGCGAAAGTATGGGGATTGACGCAACCCCCCCCCCCCCCCCATCCAAGTTTGGTCAAGAATGGGAGGGGGCCCAAACTGCAATAACAACTTCTGAATGCATCAACTTTGTTTCGAAAGATGTGCACCCAAATAGCATTAATCACTTTTAAGTTGTTTCGTGGTGTTAACAAATTGTTTAGATCATAGGTAACTCCGTCCTACTCGATGTAAACTGACCGCGATGGGCCCTCCCCCTCTGAGCTGAAGACCTAGGACGATAGCATTGTGTATAAAATCCCTTACGATAGGTCAACGACCCACGCGACTTTCTTCAGTAGGAGCTTTGTTGAGCGCCCGGGGGAGGGGGCGGGGGCGGGTTGCAAACTAAAAATAAATACTGCAGGTGGCCAGTAGGCCTGAAAGGGTGAATGCTGAAGCCTATTCAAAACATTCTTGCACAGAGAAAAGAGAATTATTTTCTCATGACAGCTGGTACGTAACTAATATGGAAGGTGACGATGACATGTCTTCTTTCGTCTTACTTTCTACGTTCTGCGACCTGCAAAGTTGTGAGGCTGTTGCTTGTGAAGAACCGGAAAATTTTAATGAAGTGATAGCAGATAGCTGTCCCTCGCAAAGTGCGTTTCGTCTGTTGATTTGGATAAGTCAGTGTCATTACAGTTTCGGGGTTTTATCAATGCACGGAATTCTATGAAATGATATATTCGAAACTAGCAAACGCTCGTTTTTACACCCGAATACACAACAGTTAGCCACCATTGTCAAGGGATGACGATACTGAAAACCCACACCTGCAAATCTCTCTCGACGTGAGAGGCACGCGCGACGTGTTGCTGTAGGCGTCTGCCTGTCTACCCGCCCGAGCACCTTCCAGTGACGACGCGGCGAGACAGTGGACAAAGAGAGTGATAAATAATTGCTATTCAAACTAATAAGTAATACACTGCCGCCACCGCGAATGATCGTTCTGGTTAAAAATAATCCCCCCCCCCCCCCCCACACTATATAACACAGAAAGTGCTAGTTATGCTAGTTAGTGCACGTACCCTATTTAAAAAATATGCAAATATTCCAAACATCAATTCATGTGTAGTACGTAGTTACATCCAAAATGTATTAATGGTACGTGGTACCAAATAAGTTTGATTTAATTCGCAGGGTATTATATGCTTATTGAAAAATGGCTACGCACGTACGTAATCACTACTACTTACAGACAAATACCCCCCCAAATGCTTCGAAAAGTTTGTAGTAACAGTTTGAATAAAGTAACAGTATCATACAAAATACAGATATACGATACGACAGACGTTTAAAGACGCTAGCCCGAAAAACGGGGGGGGGGGGGAGGGGGAGTCCATGTGTGGAATAATTTATTTTTAAAATTTAAAAAATTAAATTATTAATAATTTTGCACCTATTGTCTTATTGTCCCATGCATACAATGTATTTATATTTTGAGTACCTAAAAGACTAACATACTGCAAAGTTAAGTATTTGAAATACAAGATACAAATCCTTTGCAACACAATATTTGAAATAAATACAAGATACAAATGTATTTAAATGCGTATTTTAAATAAATGTATTTTAGATACTGCCCATTTCGTGACCTTCTGCATTGAAAGCAGGAACAACACCACTAGACCACTATCTCTACTGTCCCCCCCCCCCCCCCCCCCCTCCAATGCAAATTAAATGCTTGCGTTCCTGTAATCACTTGAGTTTAGACTTTTCTCCTAAGAACGAATACACCCACAAAAAAATCGTGTATGATTTTGGCACGTGTATGATTTTGGCACCGTGAGCAGAATGATTGTTGATTCACATCAGTAGAATCTCGTGTTCTCTATACCACCCAGGCACCTTTTATTGGTGATGTTTGTTTCACTTGGTGGTTTCTGGCATTGCATACGTGTTTCTCAAAGTTTAATTCCTCGGCCCAACCATTTCTTTGCCCGCTCACTTTCGAGGTTTGGGGTGTCTTTGTCCGCCTGGAATGCGACTCGGCTGGCTTCAACCGCCGGGGGCATTAGGCCTACTATACAAAGCGCTGAACACCATGCAACATTGTAAGCCGATGGAACAGCCACCTGCATCTCCGACCTTAGTACGCTAGCGCGGCGATGCGGTCGCGTAAGATAACTACATTCAAGTTCAAATCAAACCGCGAAGCACTTTTAACACGGGCGTTGTTTATCTGCCTACGCAAGTTAATTAGTTATCTGTGCCGGTAATATCTACACTCGTAAGTTCAGCGACTTCTCGCTTTTTACTCACAATTAGATCTCTCTTCTTCCTGCTGGCAAGTTGTACGATACTTCGTGATGGTCGGCGGTCTTGGCCCCCAGAGCGAGAAGGCAGACGATGAGCAGACTCGATATCCCTCTCCTTAAGGGGAATGGACAGCTTCTCAGCAACCTTCAGCACCAGCTGCTCCACGTTTTCACCCCGGAACTGTTGAATATTGTCTAATTCGAAGGTCTTTGCCCGGCTGAGTTGATCAAGAGCAACTACTTGCGCAGTCAAATCTTCAATCACTCTGTCTTTCTCTTCACACTGTTTCTCAAGTTTGTGCACTGCGTTTTTTATAACGTTGAACTCGTGAAAAAAAGATTTTTTAAACTCGCGTAGCTCCTCAGTTAAACTTTTAAAGCTCTCTCGGAACTCAGCTTTAAGCTCTTCAATTACACCCAGATTAAAGGTTGGGTGGATATCAACCGGTGTTGACTGACCCGACTTTTTTGCTTCGCGACACTTTGCACACCGCCAATTTTCTTTATTCTCCTGCGATTTAGCACGATGAGTCGATTTTTGCACACCCGCACAGTTGAAATGATACTGACCATTACAACCGAAACACACAATACAATCACCATCGCCCGGCAGATCCTGCTTACATTTAGCGCACGACATCGCTACACTATACAGTATGCCACTTAGTCATATGTATACGGAGCAACGCAGATACACGTCCGACCAGTACCGCTCTCGAAGACTGACTATAATAATATATATAATAATAATATATATAATTTATATAATATATAACTATAATAATAATAATAATAATAATAATAATAATAATAATAATAATAATAATAATAATGATAACAATAACAATAAAAATAATAATAATAATAATAAATACATTAATTATATTAATAATAATATTAAGTTTAATATTAAAATATAATAATACTAATAATATTAATAATAATAATAATAATAATAATAATAATAATAATAATAATAATAATAATAATATTTTTTTTTTTTTATATCTGCTCCCTGTGTCCAACAATGAAGTCGGGTAGGGGATAGGAACTTAATCCCATCATATTCTGGCCCCTAGGTACATCGAAGCCGGCTGGCCATGCCTGACGCTTCCCTCACGTTAATAATAATAATAATAATAATAATAATAATAATGATAATAATAATAATAATAATAATAATAATAATTATTATTATTATAAAAATAATAATATTAATAATAATAATAATAATAATAATAATAATAATAATAATAATAATAATAATAATAATAATAATAGACCGGATATTATATTTATTGACAAGAAGAAACAAGAAACGATTTTAATTGATGTTGCCGTCCCTTTATGCCACAATGTAGAGACAACTTGGCGGGAAAAGATAAACCGATATAAGGAATTATCTATTGAAATAAAAAGGTTGTGGAAGCAGAATAATGTAACTGTTATACCGTTAATTATATCAGCAAATGGCATTGTTCCACGTAAACTCCATGACAGTATTAAACTAATTGGTCTCCAACCGAACATATACATCGAGATGCAAAAAGCAATTATTTTGAACACGTGTAGGATAGTGCGAAAATTTTTGAACTAAGAAGAATGAAGACTTCAAGAAGTTATCCATCCCGATGGTGGTTTTCGTGGTTTCCACCGTACAAAGAGCGAATGCTGGGATGAGTACAAATCGGCCACGACCGTACATAGCATCCACAGTTCGGTTTGAAAAAATAATGTGGACAATGATATATTAAGTAGTATAGCCAAATGTGGGCATTTGAGAAGCAGAAGAAGAAGAAGAAGAAGAAGAAGAAAAAGAAGAAGAAGATATATTAAGTAGTTCTAAGTAGATTTTAATAAGGTAAACACATGGAAATACTTGACATTTGTGTCCGTACAACATGTTTATGCCGGTTTTGACCGAGTTTGTATGTATTGCAACAATAAAATAATAATAATAATAATAATAATAATTATAATAATAATAAAAATAATACTTATAATATTAATAATAATAATAATAATAATAATAATAATAATAATAATAATAATAATAATAATAATAATAATAATAATAATAATAATAATAGTAATAATAATAGTAATAATAATAATAACAACAACAGTTACAATAATAATTATAAAATAATAATAATAATAATAATAATAATAATAATAATAATAATAATTTTTTTTTTTTTTTTTTTTTTTTTTTTTCACAATCGCACAAACTTTATTATTAATAGAATACAAAATGAAAAGTACAGAACAACTTGTTCCACAAAGCCATGAGGCTTAACTGTGGATTACACAAAATAAATAACAGTTCAGTGCACAGTAAGATGGAAACAAAATGAAAATGACAGTAGAATATAATACAACATGGAACTAATAATGAGAACGATTACGACACAAAAGATCAAGATAGACCACAATAAAACATATGCATGTTTGACAACTACTTTGAAATCACATGATTTTAATAAAGACAAAATTAAATTTATGAAGACAACGATGAAAACCCAACAACTAACGTACAAACAAAGAATTGATATGAGATTAAATACTATTTAAATAAAAATCCTTTAGCCCTCTTTTAATTATGCTAATTGAATTTAGTACTTTTAGGCTAAGTGGCAACTCGTTAAAAGTACGTGGAATAATTACTTTAAGCGTTCTCGCGCCGTGTTTGTTGAAATATTTAGGGATCCTATATAAATGTGATATTTGAGAACGCGTGGTGATTGGATTTTGAAGAATCATTTTAAAATCATTTTTAAAATAAAACTGAAAAGCGAGTCTATACTTATATAGCATGTGGATAGGCAAAACGTCACCTTTTTTATAAACGCTGGACTCAACGCAGTCAATATTTCTATGAGATTTGGTAAAGAACGTGACCATTTGATGTTGCAAAGCTGTAATATGCCTTAGATTTGATAATGACGCGTTACCCCATGCTAATATACCGTACATTAATATTGATTCTGCTAGAGATAAGTAAACTGTTTTAAGAGTATCTGAAGGAAGCATAGTTTTTATACAATACATTTGACTGAGACATGATCTTAATTTATTACATAATTTATCGATGTGCGGAACCCAATTAAACCGATTATCAATTATTAATCCTAGATACATGTGGCTGTCAACGCAATCAATAACAGTATTACAAGTACAAGTTTCACCATGCATGCAATCATAGGAATGAGAGATAATTCTCACGGTGCTTAACCGATCAATGTTTAAAGGGTTACATATATGCACGATTTTAGTTTTTGCTACGTTTATAACCAAACCGTTATCGTGGGCCCACAATAGTAAATTTTGAAAGTCAGTTTGTAGATAATGATTAGCAATGTTTAAGTTCTTATGAACGGCAATCAGAGCGGTATCATCAGCATACAAGTAAATTTTACACTTCCGCATGTACTTTACAATATTATTTACATAAATAAGGTATAGAATTGGTCCCAATATTGAGCCTTGAGGCACACCGGACTTGACAGCTAATTTTTTACTTAATGAACTTCCAATTTTGACCGCAACTTCTCTTTCACTCAAATAACTCTCAAACCATTTTAGCAATTGACCTCTTATTCCAACTTGTTCCAAGTTCCTTAAAAGTATTTTATGGTTGAGGGTGTCAAATGCTTTGCTGAAGTCAATGAACATGGCCACAACATGCATGTTGTCGTCTAATTTTGAATTAACAAAGTCTGAAAATTGCAATAAAAGATCTGACGTTCCTTTACCTTCCTGAAATCCATATTGTTGTTGTGTTATAATTTTATACTTTGCTAAATATTTTGTTAGGGCATTTGAAACACATCGCTCTAGAATTTTTTCTATAACTGGTAACAAAGCTATTGGTCTATAATTCCCATAATCCATATGATCACCCTTCTTGTATATAGGCCTTACAATAGATACTTTTAATTTCTGTGGTACCTTACCTTCTTCAACTGATAAATTTATAAATTTGGCAATAATGGGACTTATCTCTTCACATATATTTTGAAGATCAATAACTCGTATGCCATCGATACCGGGTTGTTTGCGCTCCATTCCATTAATGATTCCCGCAACCTCCCTCGCAGATACTTTTGGCATAAAAAAAGATTGAACTTGCGACCTATCGTCGGTTTGTGGACACACCTTTTTACTACAAGAATGCTGTATGTTTTCAACTCCATCCACAAAACTATTAACAAACCCATCTGCATTTTCCTCCCGCGTGTGTATTTTCCCCAGGTATTTATCAACAATTTCATCAACGGAATCTTTAGGCTTTTTCCCTAATAAGTTATTAATAGTCTGCCAGGTTTTTTTTATGTCATTTTTATAGTGTGCAAACTTACGCTGATAAAACTCGTTTTTAGTTTTTTTAATCTCATTATTAACCACGTTTCTCAATTGTTTATATTCACATCTATATATTTCATTTAACGGGCTTAGAAGCTTACAGTTTTTCCATTTGTGAAAACAACTATCTCTACGTTTTACTAATATACGTATCTCATCCGTTATCCATTCTTTATTTGTTCTGTTAGTTTCCTTGAAATGTTTAAAGAACGCACTAGATGTATAAGCATTGTTGAATATTTCTTCAATGGCATTGTATAGATCGGAACAGTTATCGTAAGCATCTAGGTCACTCCATTGCACAGATTTCAAAGCTTGGTATAATTTATTTTCATCCATACACAACTTATTTGTCTCCCTAGAACGCTGCATATCAACTGTGCCATAGTCCAAGGCTAACATTACCATGTAGTGGTCGCTTACTTTTGAGGTGAATATTGCCGCATCCACGTTATTTACATCACCTCTAACGAATGCGTGATCAATGCAAGACCTTGTCAGCTTACCTGATAAAATTTCCTCTCTAGTTGCCTCCGTAATACATTTCAAAAACCCATATCTAGACAGTTCATTCTCATACAGTTGTACACTATTATCAAAAACATCCAATACATCAATATTTATATCCCCAACCAGTATAGCATTCTTGTTCTTATGTGTGTCATAGTATGACGCAAGTTCATTCACAAAGCGAGTTTTCTCAGCAGTTGGAGATGACTTTGCCGGTGGCCTATATATTGCTAGCATTGACAATGACACACCCGACGGAAAATCAAGGGAACACGCAATTCCTTCAAAGTGTGTAAAATTATTCTCTATATTAGTGCAACTGATTTCCTTTTTAATAAACAATGCCAAGCCACCTCCACTGCTGTCAAACCTTGTCTTACTTATAGTATAATAGCCATCCAAACAAAACGTTGAGTTGAAACTACGCACTTCACTTAAAACAAGCACATCAAATAAACCTATTTGCTTTTCTAATATCACTTTGAGTTCATCCCAATGTTTTTGTAATGATCTAATGTTTAAAGACAAAATTTTAAATGAAGAACTATCCAATCCATTAAACCAGTCGTCAATATTACTTACTGTTTTACACGTGCTCAGAGAATCGTATGTTAATGACGTGACCTTGTCCATAGCCCGGTCGTCTCACAATCAGCCCTATCGAAGCTGACGTAAGTTATTTTAACTTGTCCAGATCTCTCGGACAGCAAATTGAGATGATCCCACGTGTTTGTTCGTCTTTGCGCACACAAATTCGGTCTTTTCGCCACCACACAAACTTGTATCCTGCTTCTCTAGCGCGCTGCTTCGCCGCTACGAGGAGACCACTGTAATGAGGTGTGAGATTCTCGTTGATGTAAACTCGGGTATCAGACCCTCGACGACCACCTAATATTTGCTGAGAAGTCAACACCTCTCGTTTTTTGACAATAAACAAGTCTCTTTTCTTCCTTGAACTAAACTGAACAATAATTTTACGGGGCCTACCTTCGTTTCGACTGGGCAGACGATGGGCTGCTTCTATGTCGTCACTAGTAAGAGGAATATTCAGATGATTAGAAATGTCAAGAACTATACCTTCCACGTCTTCACTCGCAGCTTCATCCACTCCGTCAATGATTATGTTCCTATTCCTCCCGTACTGTTCCAAACGTACGAGCTTTTGATTTAACTCTTCTATTTTTTCGTCTTTAATATTTAGGTCCTCTTTAATGTCTTCAATGGTACTCTTGAAGTCCTTCAATGAAGCCATTGCTGACTTCATATCATTTTTTAGTTCGGACAAATCGTTTTGCAATGCAAGCACAATGTCTTTAATAAATTTTAACACGTCTCCTTCCTCTTCTTCTTCGACCGACGTTCTTCTCACTCGACAATTAGCACAACGCCACAATGACTTCGCACTAGCTGATTTTGCTTTATGCGTGGATTTTTTAATACCACAACAACCGTAGTGGTAACACAAATTACAACCCTCACAACTCACACAATCCCCGCCGTCCGACACTGCGCGATCGCACTTGTTACATAGCAACGACATTGCCTACAAACCGGTATCCGGAGCTCCGAGAAACACGTCCGTCCTACTCGAACACTGAACGCTGAATGATAATAATAATAATAATAATAATAATAATAATAATAATAATAATAATAATAATAATAATAATAATAATAATAATAATAATAATAATACTAATAATATTAATAATAATAATAATAATAATAATAATAATAATAATAATAATAATAATAATAATAATAATAATAATAATAATAATAGTAATAATAATAGTAATAATAATAATAACAACAACAGTTACAATAATAATTATAATAATAATAATAATAATAATAATAACAATAACAATAATAATAATAATAATAATAATAATAATAATAATAATAATAATAATAATAATAATAATAATAATAATAATAATAATAATAATAATAATAATAATAATAATAATAATAATAATAATAATAATAATAATAATATAAAAACAGAAAGCCCCAGAAAGCCCCCAGAAGTGGAGTGATATCAGAAAATTCAATATATTTTCTAAAAGAATTAATTTTTATAAAAATTCACATTATATTTTTACATCACATAGGGCCAGTATTACGAACAGCTAATTAAGAAAGTTAGTAGCTACTAGCTAACTTCTTATTTTCACCATGGCAGTCACAAATCAGAAGCTTTAAAATCCACCTAATAAGGTTATTATTAGCTCCTATTAGCCTTGTTCTAAACTGTATCCTGTTTGTATTAATGTTATGTTGGACTGAGATGAGATTTAGATTTAGAGTTGGTTTAGTTTTAAATTATCTCTTGATGTTAGTCAAACTGTATGATTGTATTAATGAAAATATATCTTAATTGTTAGTATCTAGAATAGAAGGGCATCAAAGCCGTATGTTCTACTGAATGTAAAATGTATTTGGCTATGCTTTAATGTAACCCTCGATTAATAATAATAATATTAAATTTCTTATTAGCTGTACATAATACCGAACCTTAGTAAACGAAACCAAAATATGCGGGGGAAGTGTGGATGTCACATGAAACATAGCCCCCCCCCCCCCCCCCCCCCCCACCAACACCAACAACAACAAAACCATGGGTGTCATTTGAGTTGCCAGATTGAAACGGGGCCAAGCCTGCATGTTAATTTGTTGCAGTTATGAAATTACAAGGGAGGAACATTTAGGGACTTTTGAAACTCATACTGAACTTTAGGTGCCTTTAAACATAAACATGCCGTTTTTGAACTGAGCTTTACTTTGTCGATGTAGAAAGCATGGATTTGGTTTGGTGACACTCATAACTCATTTCCTGTACTTTTGGACTTGGCGCCGTTTGAATCTAGGCAACTCATTTATGGACAGCCCCGATAGTTAATTCAAGCATGCAGGGCAATCAGTATAATTACCTCTTTCCTGGTTTATGATTACTGTGCCGAACTCGAAGGTCTCGTGTGATGGGGCTCCATTGTCTGGCAGCCCAACCTCGCTCAGCGACTTGCAATAAGAGAAGGAAGCAAAGGTTACACACTAATCCATGTCAGCATTATGATTGGAATATTCACGGCACATGTATTGCTAGATGAATTTCATTTGCGAGCCAGGATTCGAACCTAGAGCGCAGGAACTAAGGCCTAATCGACTACTAAGTAGCTACTACCACTAAGCCGCTCAATGGTTTTAAGTTTGAAATGGTAGTAATTTATTAAAAATCAACTATTTTAATGTGATGCTTTTGAGAGTGCGAGGGGGTGGGGGGAGGGGAATATGAAATTATAAAAGCGACAAACATGTTTACGTACTGGAGACATCACACGAACTATCACAATGTTCATAAAGCTTGCGGCATGAGCGAGACAAGTTTTGTTACTAAAAATACAAAAAAATATAAGTGTCTTGTTACTGAGTGGGTCGACTCTATAAATACGAATTTATTTAATTTTATTTATTTCAGCCATGCTTCCGCAGTTAACAAGCAAAATTTGAACCAACGCCACTCTTTTTTTTCAGTTTCTGATTTTATTTCTAAACCATGTTTACCAATTTTCTATGAAATATCCTCTGATCATGGAAAGCACTGACTGGGTGATTCGTGGCGTGTGTCGACTATAAAAATAATAAATAACTTTACAATAATTGAAAAACCAGCGATAGCTAGCGACACATTCGTGCAAGTATCGTGCTGTCTTTGCTGCAACAATACTATGACTAACTTTGCTGTGGATAGGCCTACGAGGTTCGAGGTGACCATGTCTATAAATGGTGTATGAAAAGTCATCGAGACAATTGAGTGTACAGATTTATTTCGTAGCCATGTATCTATTCCGGTTTGTGTTTTCAATGAAAGATTTCAAGTGAAGTTTATTAAAAACCTCTTCACTATAATACAGTATATGCAAATGATAATTTAATTTTCGTAGTAAACTTGGCCTGGGACACCTTATGTATAAACAAGCTTTTTTTCAAATAAAAAAATAAGAACTGATAATTAACGAAATAAATATCTATAAGACTTGATCTCAATAAAATGATGTCCAGATACGAATTCTTTTATGAAAAATTGGCCCTACCTACACAAACAAAGTGGCTGCTCGTAACACGAAAATCACAAACAAAAACCTGAAGGTGAATGTTAATAATTTCAATTACGTGATAAAAAGCTACTGGTATTTAAAATAAAAATGAACGCCAACTGATTAACAGTAAGTAGATCTATCACTAGCACGAAATTCTGTCGCAAAGAGCATCATTGTATGTTAATGCTACTGGTAAAAAACTAAAATGGCGGCTCGTAACGCAAAATAAAAACCACCCAAAAACTCATGTCTTTTTAAAATACTCCATTCATCTAATCCATTTTTAAAAACACATCAACTTAAAGACTGATTAAATGAAAAAATGCATGACATAGGCCTACCGTGATAGTGCTTTGCTTGTCACCACCAAATTTCTATAATTAACCGTATGTTGGTCACTTCCAGTAGAAGTTATAATATAATATGAATAAGAAATTGTAGTTTACTGTCCAGAAATATCGTGCTATGATTATTACTGCACCAAATACAATCAATTCAATCACAAATGTACTTGTAAAAAGGCGTTGAGTAGCGTACGTTATTCCAAGTTGAGAAACAACTAACCAATGACGCGCGAGATATTAACGGAAAGACCCCGTAGCAAATTGTGTGGGAGTTTTTTTTGAACTCTGATTGGTCGGATGTGGGTAGTGAGTCTTTGCGCATGGTACCGCGCCGCACGTGATCTGCAACGGTTTTTTTCCATGACATCACGCGCTTCTTCTTTGTGAGAAGAAAGAGGGTGAGTTCAAAATCCCATAACCTGAACCCTCCCTCGGTTTTACCGCCATGAGTATTGAGAAGAGGGTTAACATATTTCACATATTTATTAATTTAATACGACTTTGACATTTAGTAAAACGTGCCTACGTACGTCTCTGCTACTGTTGTAGTTATTGTTTTAAACTAACCGATTAGACAACGAGGTTAATCTAGACAGATGGGCTGTTACACAGTTGTGATTGTAACTGACGTACAAGTTTTCCCTTACACCTGGTTTGCATTACTCTCATTTTAACGCGAGGTGGTCAATAACACTGGTAATTTTAGCGTGTAAACGTAATCGAGTACTACCACAGGTCAACTTTTTACTCGAGTTGGAACTCAGAGTAACTGGAAGGTGAATTCCAAGAATGCCTCAGAACAAAAAAAGGATCATTCAAAATGAATGATCATAAATAAAAATTAAACAAAACAAATGCATTAATTGTATATACTATTTAACTAATTATCAAGTTTCAAGTTTCAAGTTCAAGTTTTTATTGGCATTGTACATGTACATGTTATTTGCAATGTATTGCATATATGTAACATCAATAGAAGTGACATAGAACAGAAATACACTATTTTTAAGTCGTTGCATTTAGGTACGCACATAAGTAACATGACTTGTGCGTGTGTACCTAATGCCTGAATTTGGCCTACTTCTAATATAACTATGAACTAAACTAAAATAATACATGCTCAACATACTATGACATAATGGCGTTATTAAAGGTGTCTCTGGTAATACACAAACATTTGAATAGGATGTTGCTGTTACCATGTTGTGCTATAGTTGTATAAGGTATAATAAAGTAATGAGAAATTATACTTCTTCTTCTTAAGAATATATATATAAATATAAATAAGTAGCCTAAACTTAAGTCTAAATTTGAAGACAAGAAATTAAAAGACAGAGAACACAAAAACTATTAAGTATAGCCTATTTGAAATTTTACTAACGAAAGGGGATATTTAAAGGGATTTATTCTACGGTACTAATTAGATTTAATTTGTATGTCGTGTTGTTTAAAATACTTTAGATTGATAATTTTCTCTATTTTGTCATGAGGCTCATTAAAAATCCATTTTTTAATCAAGAAATTAAATCTATGTAATGATGAACACGAGCGTACTTCTACAGGTATGGTATTGTATAATTTTGGGCCAAGAAATCCCACTTGTTTTTGAGCTAGTGCGTTGTTGGTTCTAGGAATTTCAAGATTGTTTTTATTTTTGTTTCTAGTGTGTGATAAATTAGTTATTTTTGTAAATGAGTTGGTATGCTTATGGACGTATTTTACCAGATTTTTTACATATAATTTACGAATGCCAAGGATTTTGCATTCATTATATAGATTTAAAGTTGGGTAATGGATTGTTTTTTTCATAATCACTTTTAGAATCCATTTTTGTATGGTTATGAGTGGCATCAAATGCTGATAATATGTCCCCCCCCAGTCAATTATTCCATACTCAAGTATTGATTGTGTTAGAGCATAATATACCATTTTCAGGGAAGAAAAGGTTAGGAAATTTCTAAGAGTATAATATTTATAGAGTGAATTCCTTAGTTTTTTGCATAAAGTTTTTATGTGGCAATCCCATTTCAAATATTGGTCAACTGTTACGCCAAGGTATTGTGTGTGATAAGTTTTTTGAATTTCGTTACAGTTGCAAACAATAGAGTTTTTACGACAGGTGTTGGAATGTATCTTGAGTAGTTCATTTTCCGGTTGGCCCCTTTTTGAGTGTGAGAATGCAATATGCAAAGTTTTATCTTCATTTAGTGTTAGTAAGTTTTTGTCAAGCCACATTTTTACTTTCCCCATCTCAATTTCAGCTGTTTTGTACGTGCATTTCCAGTTATTACTTGAAAAAATTAGAACAGTATCGTCAGCAAAGGCTATGATTTTGCATCTTAATTTGGCATTGCACAGATCATTAATAAATATCGTAAACAATAATGGTCCTAGAACCGTACCTTGAGGGATGCCATACTTAATTACTGTGGAGTTGCTGAGGGTTTCATTAATTTTTACATATTGTTCTCTATTGGATAGATAATTTTTGAGCAGTCTAAGAGCCATGCCTCTGATTCCATACTTTTCTAGTTTCTTAAGTAGCAGTATGTGGGACACTGTGTCGAATGCTTTGGCTAAATCGATAAATATTGCTAATGGTTTGTTTCCTACATCTAAAAGCGAGGTGATGTTATCTGTCAGTGTATGGATTGCATTTTGTGTACTTAACCCCTTTCTAAACCCGAATTGATTTGACGATAGAATTTTGTTAGCTTCGAAGTATTCATAAAGTCGTTTTTTGATACATTTTTCATGTATTTTCGCCATATTACTTATTAAAGATATAGGTCTGTAGTTACTAACAAGTGTTTTTTCACCTTTTTTGTGTATGGGTATTATTACTGCCTTTTTAAAAACAGTTGGAAAAGACCCTGTTGTGAAGCTTAGATCTATAATATATTGAAATGGTTTAATGATATGTGATTGTATTGCTTTTATTATCTTTACACTTATTAGGTCATAGCCTGGTGTAGATTCAGGTTTTAGTTCATTTATAAAGCTGACGATTTCTTCTTTAGTTGTAGGGTTAAGAAATATGGAATTTTTCTCTGGGGTAATAGTAAATAATTTTTTATTTTTACTTAAATCTTTTTTATGTGCTAGGGGTTTATTTAGAATATTTTCAGCCATACTCTTTCCCACATTACTAAAGTAGTTCAGGAACGATTCTGCCACTTGTTGAGGATCGTCTTTAGTGTTTATAACTTTGTTATTTAATTCTATTTTGCTGATATCTTTTTTTATTTTTGCTTTACCTGTGGCCTCATTAATAACCTCCCACATCTTCTTTGGATCCTTGTTAATGCTCGATATTTTAGTCTTAAAATAGTCGTTTTTTACCAGTTTTATTATACTGTTCAGAAGATTCCTATATTTTTGGTAAGAAGCTTTAAGTGGTAAGTTTTCAGGATCCTTTATAACCTTTTTACTCAATGAGTCTCTGCGCCTGATTGATTTGATAAGCCCTATTGTTATCCACGGTTTAAGTTTTTTGTCTCTATTACTAATTTTGATATCTTTAAATTCCGTACTATTTCGGATGCGCTTTTGTATTATGTTGATGAAGTTGCTAGCAGCATCCTCTAAACTATCGTTAGTCAGGACCGATTCCCATGTTTCTCTGCTAAAACTTTCTTCTAGGACTGAGTAGTTTATTATTTGTATTCTCTTTTTTAGATTTCCTATTTCTATTTGGTCATACGTTTGACTTTCCATTGCGATTATTATTGGATAATGATCAGTTATGTTTGTCTGCACTATGGCGGTATGGAATTTAGAAACTTGAGGTGATCTTAGGAATATGTGGTCGATGCATGATTGGGATTGGGTACTGACACGTGTACATTCTTTTATCATAGGAGTAAACCCATTAGAAAATAATGAATTTAAGTAACCTCCTGTATTTTGTGGTTCCTTTGTTACACTCTCATCAATATTAATGTTTATATCTCCTATTAATATTGCATGTTTGTCTTTTAAGTGATTAAGTGTATTGTGCAGTTCATTTATAAATACTTTAATTTGACTTGATGGTGACCTATATATGGCTAGAACAGAAAAAGATTCGGATTTTAATTTAAGTTTAATTTTTATGCAGTTTGCTTGCGTTATTTCTTCTACCATTGTTATGTTTAAGTTGTCATAGTCTCTATTTTTAATGAATATTGAGATACCGTCAAATTTGGTTATTTTATTAGTAAAGTGGTAGGTATTATAGCCATTAATTTTAAATTGATTTGTATTTGTATCTAGGAGTTGTGTTTCTGTTAAAATTATTATGTCAAAATTTATTTGTGTTCCTTGTAGAATTATATTTAGTTCGTCAAAATGTTTATTGATGCTACGAATGTTAAAATGTATAATTTTTAGACCTAACTTTCCTGTAAACTCGTCTATTTCATCAAAGTTTGTGTATATTGAAGTTGGATTTATGTTTTCTATATTGCCCAAGTTATCTGTGTTCATTTGGTAAAGATTGGCTTAAGTAATCTGCTTTAAGTCAAGGAAATATTGAAAACAAAATACCTATTGCTTATTACTAGAGCCTTAGTTTAGCTTAATACTAAATACTAAATTCTATTCCTATTTTTGCATAAAATATTCAATGATAGCTTGATAATAATTAAGATTAAGATTAAGATGTTGTGCTGGGACAGCTATATTACCACGATAATGTGGCAAGATTACAGGATGAGACGATGGTGACTCCTCTCATTGTGTATCGATACCCGGTGTTGAGAGTTTTGCTATGTCTGCCGTATTCCGGATGTAAACTTTCCTGTTGTTCTTTATGGCGATGATCGTCCCGTCGAAGGTCCAGCAGTTTCGTGGGCCGACTGTCTGTTGAACTTTGTTGAGCAGTTCGTGTCGCTCTCTAGTGAGGGATTCCGTTATTAAGATGCCAGTTCCTTTAAGTTTCTTTTTTGCCCACCAGATGGCCTCCCGAGCTTGATACGAGATCGTTTTGACTATGATCGGGCGTTTTTTGTTTGAGGTAGGCGGGCCTAGGCGGTGACATCTATCAATGTCTTGTGCCGAAAACTTGATGCCAAGCTGCCTGGTTATGTAACAATTGAATTGATCAGTTTATTTACTTCGTTGGTTTGACACGTTGTCAAGTTTAAATTTGCACCACAGTTTTGCACTATGAATCATCTCTACTGTGTCAAAAATGACGAAGTGACAGTTGTTATGGAACCATAGACTACTGCATATTTTAACAGATAGTGAGCTGTACATTACATGCACATGACTTCAACAGTGCTATTCTAATATCTTTGGATTCCGCAACAATAAGAGTAGTCCCTCTGAATGGAAGAAAATATTGGAGGACAGATGTGGGAAAGTACTCTTTCTTGGGAAGAACAATGATCCTAACATGGAATGGGGCAGGAAAAAATTAACGCATTCGCCGAGAGACTGAAACCTTGGGTGAAGGAGGTGCGGTAGGAAGACTTAGTACTGGTCCGGAAGATCAGTTGGCTTACCTGGCAGATCATTGAAGTTTGCTGTACATCCGCTCCGCTCCCCTTGATGTAGCTCTGGCAAGGCGAGTGAAGTGCCGAAGTGGCCAGACATATTTTGCAGAGGAGTCATCCCACGCCCTTCGCCCTCCGATGCAATGGCGTGGTTCTAATGTGGGCCATATCTGAAAACAACCAGTAAGATAATTACGATTCATATTCCAGCTAAACTACAGCAGATATTGCAACAAGAATTACCGAAACCTTTGCGTCAAACTTTTAAACAAAACGACCTACACCGATTTCTATACTGAAATCTTGATTTTGGGAAAAAATTTTATGGCAGTCATTAGCTCTAATCGTATCGTTTCTATGAAGCCCATACATACTTCTGTCACTCTATAAGATGAGTCATTGATAACATTTTTTGTAGAACACTGACCCAAAATCTACCGGGGTGCTCCTTGATTCGGAAATAACTACAGTGGCGTACACATTATTCCGTAACTATCAAAAATTAAGCTAGCCCCTCAAGATAAACAATTTCAAAATTTCAGCTTGTGTACCAAGTACCTACCATTTCGAAATTTAAACTGTCAAAGCTGCTTCCGTGCTGCCTATTGCCTAATACGTACCCGTGAACGAATTTATGTTGAACAAAATATGTAGGCCTATAGCAATCTTCGTGCAGCCGCGTAGTCTATAGCTTTAAACCAAACACTAAAACATTCTATGAAATTAATCATGTCTAGCGATTTAACAAGGTCATACGATATCTTAGAACGCAGCCATTTCTAATTAGGGGAGTAAACCAGTTACAGAACAGAGTAGACCAGAGACAATTTACAGTGAGTAACGTTTAACCTTGACGTAAGGTTGGGGGGCTTACAAAGAACATTGCTAAGATTTGATGAAAGCTGAGTCACTCATGTCTTACGGATTATCTAAAGCATAAGTAGAACACTGTAGCGCGACACATTGTTAAAGAAATACATCAAGAATACCAAAAACATTCACGCAGTTTTACAATGAACTAAAACTATAAAACACGACGTTGAACAAAATTATTGGTACCCATTTCAAAACGTTCAGGATTAGAATAATTATGGCAACAATTACTTTTAAATAATAAAACAAGTAAGTTAGTAGACAAAGTTAATGTTACTAAATAATGTTATACATTTTATACTATATGTTTTAAATGTTTTAAAATGTTATTTTTAGCTGCTCAATGACGATAAACAATAAACTATGTTTAAAAGAATTGTTAAAAGTATTATTCTTGCAAAGATACCGTGGAGTGGAATGGAATGTTCGAGCAGCGGTTCTTACCTTGGTTTGCTCTGCTGTTGTCTCCATGAGGTCTGTCGAGCGAATGAGATGAGACTGGTTGATGACGATCTCAGCCACCTAAACTCTTATCAGCAGCGGGAACCGGCCCTTGTTTACGCATTGCGCAATGCGCAGATAGAATAACATAGAAAGCGGGATTCGAATCCCGACTTAACATCGGAATGATTGGAATGCAACAAACATACATACGTGCACAGTGCGCAGAGGTTGATAAATGATTGGGGGGGGGGGCAGTGTTGAGTTCAGAGTTTTGTCCCCGGGGGGACTATTTCAAATCCCGGGGGTCTAGACATCGAATGGCCGGGGGGGGGGGGGGGAGTCAAATTTTCGGTACCCCTACTATGACTACGATTACCACACCACTTCTACTAATAAACGATCAAATAATGTTCTGATTAGAAAAACTACACACAACACAACATAATTATTATGAATGTACAAAAAAATTTGAAGTTTTTAAGTATGCAGTGTTGACATGTTTTTTTTATTACAGTTACAAACATAGGCCATAACACACATGCCATAAAAACCTTCAAAACAATATTTTCGTGCTATTTCGAAAATGGCAATGTTAGATTTCAAAATTGAGTAACATAGGGCCAGGCTAATTAATATTACTTGTAAAGTCAATTTATTCTTGAAAAGGGAAGCAAATGACAACTCCCGGGGGGGGGGGAGCTCCCCCGGCATTATAGCTGAATTCAATACTTAGGGGACACAACCATACAACAAAACACTCGTTAACCATATTTTGAATATTGAAAAACGGGACAAACAAAGTGTAAGGATACGAACTCCATGGACTAGCACGGGGTCGAAAGAGGCGAAACATTTTTAATTCAAATTTGCGTGCAAAATGCCCAGAAAACAGCTCTCTAACATGAATTTATAAAACAAAATAAATATTAATACATCATACATTATTGTTCATATTAATTGTAATTAATACATATTAAGTATTTAAATGAATGTGGGTACATTTTTGTAGTTATGCTATGCCCGGTCGTATTTCGCCAGCCGCCTGTTGACGGAATAAACTCTGCTGACTGTGAGTTGAGTGAGTGCGTGAGTGTGTGAGTCAGCGTCTGCGAATGCGACCCGCATGTGCCGAGGGCTTATAGAAAGCCGACCAACAACTGTAAGCCCCCTCCCCTTCCCCCCCTCTGTTACAATCGACCGCGTTGTC